>QEPC01005111.1:730196-805590 GCA_003113815.1 Sphenodon punctatus
TGCCGCAGATGCGGTTTCTTGTGGCGGAACGATCGCAGAATCGCGGGGTACCGCGCGGAATTATGCGAGGCGCAACATGGGATGCCGAGGTTGAGGAATGGAATTGCGGTGCGGTAACAGCTGCTGCCGCAACAGCCCTATTTCATCTTGGCTGGGCTGAGATGCAGTATCCGCATGGCACTCTTTTCAAGGTGCCTGTAGCTAGAGGCCTTGCTCCCACAGCTTCTATTGCTTAACAAAATCCTCTGTAGTCCTGACTTTGTTCTATGGCTGGACATTCCTGAACTGGGCACAATGTTGCCCAAACAGGTGTTGAAATCAGGGATGGGTTTTTTGCTGCATGTGTAGGAACACTGGGCATTTTTACACACACCTTAAAGTTCTGGATTTTTCAATCTTCTGGCTTTACAAGTCCACAAGTAAGTTCCTGATGCATTCTTCACACACATACATACACACAGTCTGCTGTGAGGCAGTTCCTGGATGCATTCTTCACACAAACACTGCCCATAGGCAGCCTAAAGTAGCTGCAGCTGTAGACATTGGGGCTGCCATAGAAACCAAGTGACCACAGCTGCCTGGAGCAAAGCAGTTTACCAGGAGAACCTTTTACACACACAAATTCTGGGAGAAGTTCTGTGCAGAAGTTCAAAGAGCCAGATGTTTAAGATCTGGGTGAGTAATTTAGACACACAAAGTTCAGGATGTAGCAGCAAACATGCAGAAAAAATGTGTGTGTAAAAACACCCACTGTGAGGCAGAAAATTCAAATTTGGCAACCTATTCCTGAATGTGGTCTAATGACAACTTGAGCCAGACACCAGGTGCTAGAGGAGATTGATACCCTCCAGGGATCTTGCACAGCAGGGCCTACTACATAATGCACATCAGCAGGTTGGTTAACCACTCCCATTCCGAACGCATCTCCACTCACATGCTACAGTTCATTCACTTGGGCAGTTGGCTCTGTGGTGTTAATTCTCATGCTGGGTTCAAATGAACATTGTTGGTGGCTTCAGTATCTCTGAATCAATCAAAATATCCCACTTTTCCAGCATGCTCATCTTCATGGAGCATCTCAGCCTCTTGAACACATCCAGGTAAACCATCTGCTTCCCCAAGGTTGTTTCCAGGGATGGGAAGTGTTTCTCACTTGAAGTAGCTACAGACTCAGTAATCCCTTTAATGGAGTAGGTGAGCATTTGTAGGCGGGGGCCTGTCTGTGGTAAGTTTTTGCAGCCTCAGGACTGCCCTCCTCCCTTTTTACATCAAGGCGGCTCAGGAGATATTTTTGTCATTGTGCTCTCTTTATTTGTAGTGAAACGCATCACCACAAAAACCTAAACAAACATCCAAATTGTGGCTCCTTCTGGGTCTCTTCCATGAGATGAGCTTCTGTCTGAGCTCCCAGCCTCCCACACCAAGACAAACCCCTTTCTGGACTTCCAGCTTGTGGCTTCCAGACAGCTTCTCCCTACTGGAGCCTTTCCTGATTATCACCCCCGCTGCATCAGGAACTGAGCTTTATACAAGCTCCTAGCCATGTGGAGCCAATCAGAGTCTGGACCAAGTGTGGCTATGGTGTTGGCCCATTTCTGTGGAGACTTACCCAGCTCCTTACTACAGTGTGATAAATTTCCCCTTCTATCAATCCAACTTCCTAATGAGGTTGACTGGGAACACAATGTCAACGTCACCTCTGATGTCTTGTCAATGAGCACTTCATGGTGTTCATTAGAGCTGAAATGGGTACCTGAAAAATGGCCAGACCTGTTGAATCTAAATTACCCAAACTGAAAATAGTTGTTGGGAAACAACCTATGCCCATTTACATTGTCGGGTACTCATTTCAGTTATACTTTTCACCGTTTTGGTATTTGTTACATCATTTCAGAAATATTTGCGGTAATGCGCATACGAAATTAAGAACATAAGTAGTGCTATACTGGGTCAGACTAATGGTACACTGAGCCCAGCACCTGTCTCCAAACAGTGGCCAATCTCGGTCACTTGGAGAAGTACCCAACAGGTCACCATGGGGCAATTCATTCCCTGCTGTTCACTCCCAGCTCCCGACAGTAAGAGGTTATATTCCCCAAACCTACCTGGCTAATAGCTGCTAATAGACCGATCCTCCAGAAACTTGTCCAGTCTTTTCTTAAACCCAGTTATACTACTGGCCTTGACTACATCTTCTGGCAACAAATTCCACAACTTAATTGTGCGTTGAGTGAAGAAAAATATTTTTGTTTTAAATCTGCTACCTTTTAACTTCATGAAGTGTCCCCTAATTCTAGTACTATTTGAAAGAGTAAATAACCAGTCCTGGTTAACTAATTCCACACCACTCATGATTTTATAAACTTCTATCTTATCCCCTTTCAGTTGTCTCTTCTCTAAGCTGAAGAGCTCCAGTCTATCCAGCCTCTTCATTGGGAGCCATTCCATACTCCTCATTTTTGTTGTCCTTCTCTGTACCTTTTCTATTTCTACTATATCTTTTTTGAGATGGGGTGATAAGAACTGCACACGATATTCAAGGTGTGGTCATACCATAGTTTTATACAGTAGCATTATGATATTTTCAGTTTTATTCTCTATCCCTTTACAAATAATTCCTAACATTGTTTGCTTTTTTGACGGCCGCCGCACACTGAGCTGATTCGATGTATTGTCCACAGTGACTCCAGTGTCCTTTTCCTGAGTGGTAACTCCTAATTTAGAACCCAGCACTGTGTGCATAAAGTTTTGATTGTTTTTCCCTATGTGCATCACTTTGCACTTGTACACATTAAATTTCACCTGCCATTTAGATACCCAGTCTCACAAGATCCTCCTGCAGTTCTTCACAGTCCGCTTGTTTTTTAACTACCTTTAATAACTTTGTCATCTGCAGATTTGATCACCTCGCTCCTTACTCCCATTTCCAGATCATTAATGAATACATTAAACAACACTGGTCCCGGTACAGATCCCTCCACTATTTACTTTTGTCTATCGTGAAAACTGACCATTTAGTCCTACTTCTTGTTTCCTATTCTTTAACCAGTTACCAATCCGGAATAGAACACTGCTTCCTATCCGTCAGGCATTTGGCGAGGGAGAGGGGTGGTGTGGGAGGTGGTTGGTTTTTCTTTTTTATTTATTGATGTTTTATTATGTCTTAAGATATTTTACTGTGTTCATCTTTTATGTTGTTAGCTGCCCCGGGTTGCCTGTGGCAAGAGGGGCAGGGTATAAATGTTTGAAATAAATATAAATAAATCCTATGACTTTTTAATTTCCTTGAGAGTATCTCATGAGGGACCTTATGAAACGCTTTTTGAAAATCCAAATACACTAGTATTGACCAGCTCCCCCTTATTCTCATGCTTATTCGTACCCTTAAACATTTAGCTCTGCCTCAGGGCTTTTATTGCTGTTTTTATATTGTTTGTTTGTTGAGATAGTGTGTGCCTATATTATATTTTTGTATGTTTTAATATGTTGTAAGCTGTCCTGAACTGCTATCGCAGTAGGGGGTGGCAAATAAAACTAATTAAATCAAATAAATAATTCACTAGAGTAGTGAGGCATGACTTCCCTTTGCTAAATCCTTGTTGACTCATCTTTGGGTGAAAACAGACATGACGCTAACCACCCTTTAACCACCCTTGGTGGTCATTTATGCATGTTGCAGGGCTGCATGGGGCACCAATACAGCCCTGAAACATGCATAAATAACCACCAAGGGTGGTTAAAGGGTGGTTAGCGTCATGTCTTTTTTCACCCCTTATTAAGCCATGTCTATCAATATGCTTTGTAATTCTGTTTTTAATAATAGTTTCCATCCTTTTGTCCAGCACAAATGTCAGGCTCACTGGTCTTTAGTTTCCAGGATTGCCTCTGGAGCACTTTTAAAATATCGACATTGCATATGCTACCCTTCAATCCTCAGGTACAGTGGCAGATTCTAGCAATAGGTTACAAATTACCAGTAGTAGGTCTGCAATTTTATATTTGAGTTCCCTCAGAACTCAGAGGTGCATAGTACTTTCTGGTCCCGGTGATGTTACTATTAGTCGGTTTGCTCTAAAACCTCTTCCAGTGTCACGTTGATTGTGACAGCTCTTCGATTCATCAGCTACAAAGAAAAGTTCCTTTTTTAAAAAGAAAATGGAAACCTAGTTCTAATGAAGAAAAGAGGAAAGAGCATAAGCACTGGCAAATTAGATCTAAAACGGCAAGAAGGCAGGCCAAGAGAGAATCTGAAGAGAGACTCGCTAAAGAGGCATAAACTAATAATAAAAAACTTTATTATTGCTTTACTCTTGCTTCTGATATACTTAAAGATTTGTATTAGTTTTTGCCTCTTTAGCGAGTCTCTCTTCAGATTCTCTCTCAGCCTGCCTTATTACTGTTTTACATCTAATTTGCCAGTGTTTATGCTTTCCTATTTTTCTTCATTAGAACTAGGTTTCCATTTAATTTTTTTTTTTTTTAAATGTAAGACTTTTATTTACTGTTATATAAACAACATTCATAACTTTGCTAACTAATAGAAACATCATAACTAATAGAAAATAAAAGAAAAAGAAACAATAAAGAACATTCTCAACTCGAACCTTGGGATCCAGACTTTACTTTGGTAGTTATTCTTTCCCTTTCTTNTTTTTTTTTTTTTTTTAAAGGATGCCTTTTTGGCTCTAATAGCCTCATTTTCCTCACCATTTAGTCATGTTGGCAGGTGTTTGGTCCCCTTGCTACCTTTTTTAACCTGTGGAATACATTTAATTTGGTTTTCCAAGATGGTGTTTTAAATAGTCTCTGCCCCTCTTGCAGACATTTAATCCTCACAACTGCTTCTTTTAGTTTCCCTCTTAACTAGTTTCCTCATTTTCGAAAAGTCTTCCATTTTAAAGTTAAATGTTACTGCGGTAGTTTTGTTTATTGCTAAAATGATGCAACCAAATCACTAAAATAACAGCTGAAAACCAGAAACCTGGAAAATCCAAAACCGAATACCCCAAGATTGGATATTTCTGTACGCATTTTTGGTCACAGATGTCATTTGGGTAGTCAAAGGGCTTGAAAAATGCAAATAATTTCTCCTGTATGGAGAACATTCAAGGACATACAGTTGAAGAAGAATCAAGATCTTTCCTGATAGACTATAATATTTAAAGAACACTACAAACAGCCTGAACACACACAAAAAATGTTACTTGGTTAGTAGATTAGGAATGTATATTGTTGATTAATGTATGTTTGATTGTTTTAATATAATTATATAATAAAATTATATATTTTTTAAAAAAATGCAAATAACACCCTTGAATAACAAAACCCACTACTCATTTCAGCAGTAGCTTCCATTTTGTGGATAGTTTGATTTCCTGTCAAAACCCCAAAGGCCTGGGTTCGGTCCACCTCTCCCATGCCTGGAACACACTGACGGGCTTTGACATGGGCTGTTTTGAAGACCTCTGACTGGAGCGGTGTTACCAGCATTGTCAACTCTTGCAAACTTATCACAAGACATGCGATTTCTAAGCCTCACTTGTGATCTTGTGATTAGTGTCACTAATCTCACGAAATCGGGAGTAGGGCTGATTACTGTGGGGCTGCAGGCCCCTGGTCTGATGGCTACTTGCTGCTCCCTGCCTCCCTCTGCGTTCTACAGAGTGCTGAGCTTGCTCTCTGCATCTCCAGCCACACTATACTCTGCAGAACGTAGCTGGGACCAGACAATAAATATGATCTCAGTGGGAAGGGGAGCCTCTTCCCAGCAGCGTGTGACACTCTAATCAGTCCCTATTTCCAGGGAGACCAATATCAGGACAACACACAGCGCAATCCTGATCGGTTCTGCTGGAAACGGACTGACTAGAGAGTTTTGTACACAACTAGGAAGAGGCTTCCCTGCTCCCCTACCCACTCAGATAATTTACTGTCGAGTCCCAGCTAAGCTCTGCATGGTACAGCATGAGGAGAGGCAGAGAGCAAGCTCATCTCTCTGAAGAATGCCAAGGGGTGAGGTAAGTCAGCTGGTGTTCTGGGATGCCCCAATACTTTTTTTTTGTTTTTGTTTCCATTTTGTGAGGAATCTTGTGAGAATCTTGCAGTGGGACCAAGATTTTGGTAAGATCTTGGTCCCAGTGTTAAGTGTTTTTTAAACTCTTGTTTTAGTCCTACTAGGGAGGCTTGGTAGGAAGTGGGCATATCGGAAGTGTGACATGGGGGAGAGCCTAGCAGGTACCCCCCAGCCTCCGAGAATTCAGCAGCAGTGGCAGCATGGTGAGTGCGCCCACCCCAACCCCAGGCGTGTCATTAGGCCTAGGCTTCAGCCCCCAAGCTTTTCCCCAGGGCCCCAAATCCTGCACTGCCTTGCCTGATCAGCAACTTTGTTGGGTATCTCTGCACCCCTCCTGAGCTCTGGGACGACTGGAAGCAAGGAAGGAGGGAGGCAAAGCAGCCTCTCCAGTGCTGCTGAGCTCTTAGTTGGTTTATTTGTTTGAAAAAATAGCAGCTCATGATTTATTTACCAAATGTCTTGTTTTTAATAGTTTCTCTTGATTTATGAGACGGTGGGGTTGGCAATACTGTGTTGCATAGCACATGCCACTGCTATTACTTCTCCAAAGAGCATTTGCTGAGGATGAGGAGCAACAATGCATTGGATCCACCCATGGCTGGTGCTCTGCCAAAACACCAAAACCTCATGGTCTTTATTTGAATTTGTACCAATCCTCTTCTCTTTAAATGAGGGGTCCTTTCCACCTTCAAAATTAGTTTCCTGTTTGAAGCAACTTGTTTATCAACAAGTTATCTCCCTGCCATCTCTGTTCTAACTCATCCCTAGGCTGTTCCATGGTAGACAGTTTCTTTTTGACCTCACACCCCTCTGTATGACTACTGGTGCTGAGTTTGTCCTTCCTCCCTTTTCCAGCTTCATCAGGCAGGTAGCTGCTCCTCGTATCTTTCCCTCAGTCAATCCCACTCCTGAGCCATGTGGCCCATCAAGCTGGTGGTGTTAAGATGCACGTTTCTGTGGCCTTTGGTGCACAAGGGAGTGATGTGGCCAGCATCAAGCTTGACTGCCTTTGCCTCCTCAACCCAATGAATCAGAACCTATTCACGGCTGGGTATCCAGTCTGAGACCAAGCAGTGAACTCACAGCCTTAGGGATGTAGTCAAGGGCCTTAACCACACTCGGCCAACATGCCCTCAGATAATAGGTGACCCAAAGACTGGGAAGAGCCAATAGGAACCGGGAGATCTTAGTGTTTCTCATCAGATTGGAGAGTCCATGTTCTTTTTGCTCCTCCAGTAGTAGGAAGCTGAGATGTCCTACTGGTACCACTCATTGTAGAGAGAAAGTTCTGCTGATCTGTCTTGAAGTACCTTGTGGCCTGTGCTGAATACCATTCTTGTCGGTGCATGCGTCATTAATTACAGCAATACTTATTAATGGGGGCAGCGCTTTCCTGCAGCTTTATGCAACTAATACCATTGCTTACCATAAACTCTGGCTAGAGGTGCTTGCCAAGGGGTGACACCTCCCTACTTAACTGCCTACACTGACACCGATTATCCATGAAGACTTACACTCTCTGGCACTGAAGCTGACCAGTTACAATCTTACATCCACCTACTTCTCCTTGGAAGATTTGTAAACACCTTTGTGCTTATTTTGACTTAATTCCAGCATATCGGCTGGAAACTGCTCACCATGTGTGAGGTGTACATTTAAGGGCTCTGTTGCACTAGTGTACCCTGGTTCACTTGCACTGCACTGGTGGTATAAATACACTAGTATACAGCTAGCTGAAAATGTTTGACTGAATTTTCTTTTGGGGAGGAGGGGGCAGAAACTAACTTCTCCCCACCCAAAAAATGAAAACTTTATGAAAAATTCTCCTTTCCATTGAATTTCCTGTTGCCTTTGAGGCTTCAGGGACACAGGAAAGGAGCTGTCTCTTTGCACTCCTGAATGTAGGAAATGCAACCAGGACTGGTTCATATGTGCACCAGTTAAGGTCTGAAAACATCCCTTGTTTTACATATCTGCATAAGAGCCAGCCATGACCCCATCCTAGAATGAGTCCTGCAGGTGAGACCACCAATTTTACTCCACTAAATTAACTTGTGTGGTTTTTGCAAGGTCACGCACGCACACTCCCAAAGAACAGTTAATTCAATGTAGTCAGTCCATCTGTTTTACTCCTGAAGTGTTCACAAAACTTGTTTTTAGATGTGCATCAAATTTGCAGATTAGTTTTCATTCACGTGAAATAAATGGTTGCAGAATCTCACATATTTAATGTCTAGAAGTATATAATTTCATGTATTAACATTCTGTTACCCGCACATGCGTGTGTGGGCACGCTGTTGGACTTTCTAAATCTGCATATTTATGTGGGATGAAATGTTTACATGTGAATTCTGGATTTTCTCCTGTCGTTTTCTAAATCTGGTTTTGTTAAACCTTGATGTTGGGGTTTTACAAAACTGGATTTAAAGCCAGACCTTTCCACATTACATGTGTGAGAACGGTTTAAATGTGCCATTTATGCCTTATTTATTTATTTTATTTAACAAATTTTGTTACCCCACCCCTCCTGCTCGACAGCTCGGGGCAGCTTACATATATAAAAACAATAAAACAGCAAGCTAAAACGCAATTTAAAAAGGCAAAAACAATACATCTCCCTTCCTCCTCCCTAACCCACAACCTTTCACCCCATCTCCCCCGCCAAATGCCTGTTCGAACAGCCAGGTCTTAGTCATATGCTGGAAGGAAGGGAGGTCCAGAGTCATCCGGGCCTCCGCCATGAGGGAATTCCACAGCTGGGGTGCGGCCATTGAGAGTGTCCTCTCCAAGCACGAGACCTTGAGGAGGGTGCCCCCGACTGACCGCAGGGGTCGCTCCAGAGCACGGAGAGTGAAGCGATCCCATAGGTATGTTGGGCCATGGCCATTTAGGACTTTATAGGCCAACACCTTGAATTGGGCCCAGAAGACTATAGGCAACCAGTGCAGAGCCTGGAGCACCGATGTAATGTGCTCACAGCAGCCCGACCCCATAAGGAGACGGGCTGCCGCATTCTGCACAAGCTGCAGTCTCTGGGCTGTCACCATGGGTAGCCCCACGTAGAGCGCATTACAATAGTCCAGTCTTGAGTTAATGAAAGCATGGATGATGGTGGCAAGGTCGATAACTAAAAAATATGGCCAAAGCTAACACACCAGGTGTAATGGGCAAAACGCACTCCTTGCCACCGACACCACCTGGAAATCCATGCGGAGTTGTAGGTTGAGGAGCATGCCCAGACTGTGAACTTGGGGAACCAGCGGAGGGCGAACCATGTCAGTGATGGGGGCTGCCACAGTTGCGCCTTACCCACCGACATCACCTACGTCTTATTGGGATTCAACTTCAGTCGGCTCACCCTCATCCAGTCTCCCACAGCTGCCAGACACCTGTAAGCACGGAGACTGCTGGGTTTCATTTGGAGGAAAAAGAGAGGTAGAGTTGGGTGTTGTCAGTATATTGATGACACCGCACCCCATACTGTCTCACAACCTCCTCGAGCGGCTGCATATACACGTTGAACAGGAGAGGGGACAAGATGGAACCTTGCGGGACACCACACGTGAGGTCTCTGGGCAATGAAGAGCAATCCCTGAGCACTACACACTGATTTTTTTCCAGCCAGGAAAGAGTGGAACCACTCAAGAATGATCCCATTCACCACAGCTCGGCCCCGCAGATGAGTCCCCCAACATCTCCTGGTCACCGGTATCAAAAGCAGCCGACAGATCTAACAGAATTAGCAGGGTCAAATAACCCTGGTCCAGTTCACGGCGGAGGTCATCTACCAAAGCCACAAGTGCAGTCTCAGTGCCATAGCCTGGATGAAAGCCGAACTGCGAAGGATCCAGATAGCTGCTGCGGTCGAGATGCTCCTGCAGCTGCTGGGCCACAACCTGCTCAATAACCTTCCCTGAAAAGGGAAGGTTAGAGACTGACCGATAACTGACTCCCTCACCAATGTTGAGTGATGGCTTTTTGAACAGACGCCACACCACTGCCTCCTTGAAGCGTCCCAGCACTCTGCCCTCCCGAAGGGAGGCATTGACCACTCCCAACAGCAATGGCCCCAACGACTCCCAGCTGGCTTTAACCAGCCAGGATGGGCATGGGTCAAGTTCACAAATATTGTCTAGTTTAATATTGCCCAAAGAGCATTAAACTGATGTTCAGGAGTAGGAAGAGAAGTATGGGCTTCTGAAAAATCAGGAGTACATACTCCCACTTTGGTTTGCATTTTGAAGTAACTGTTAATGTGAACACTTGTTGGCGCACCCAATGAGACACAGAGACTTTTCCTGGTGTAAAAACTGGCTGCACTCTTTATTAAATCATTCAGGTGTAGGCAGGTGGGAATTGCCTTGCAATTAGCGTCCAGGATGCCATTTAACTAATATAAACTTATTAACTGAGGTACTGTCTGGATGTGCCTTCCGTTGACAGTATCCTACAAAAACAGTCTCCTCCCCTCCTTTGACAGGGCATGGCCGAAGAGTGGGGGACAACCCACTGTGGGTTTGAGTAAGAAGTGAACCGTCCACCGGGTCCGAAGACAGCACCTGTCCCTGCAGACCCCGGTTAAAACACCACTGCCAGGGAGCATGATCACAGTGGATGCTGTGCCTTGCATTACACTGTGTATCATCTCCCCATCTCTTAATGAGATGACTTACTACCTTAATAACCTACCTATTAAACTTTTTCTGGCATACTAGACCCCTGCCACTAAGGGGAGGTCCACTTGAACCTCCCCGACCCCCACCTCCTACCCATCCAATAAATTTTTCAGATGGCCGGCAAGGGCTGCTAGGTACATCTCATTCCCCAATTCCGATAAATGAACTCCATCCTCCCTGTACAACTCCGGTCTGGTGTGAACTATCCCTACGTGGCGAATGTTTGACCCACCTAATCCTCTCAGCCATATCTCCACCTCTCGGTTAATATTTTTTCTGGTCTTGTCTACTCAACCAGGTCTAATGGCCTTCTTCCAATTAATCCTGGGCACCCAATCTGTCCAAACTAAACGGACCCCGCTGAACCACTGCCTAACTGTTAACAAGTCTTGTTTTATATTTATGATTAAACTAACTCCCTTCCTGTCGGGCAAATCATTCTCCCCCAGGTGTATCACTATAATTCTTGGTGAGGGCAAGTGTCCTAAACTTCTCAACATAGGGAGGAGCTGTTTCCAGCGCAAGCCGCTCCTACCCATCCAACTGACGTGCGCCTTACTGGCAAGACCTAAATGTGCTCCCCATCAGCTTGCTGACAAAATTGATGGCTGCTATTTTTCCAGCTATGGTCTCTACAGCTAGAGAGATCTCCGATTGTGCAGGGCTAACACAAATTGGAGAATTTCAGCTTCTGGTATGGGGAACCCTGTCCCCCATCCTTTCTTTGCCCTGAAAATCCTGGAAAGCCCTACCGTATGCAGCCTGTGTTCGAGGGGCTAGTGCCCCTTGGACGACGGTCTGCACTTCTACCTCCCAAGGTTCCAGATCCCCTGTGGTAAAAGGTCGGGTTCCATGTGGGCTTCGGTGCCAGTTCCTGGAAACGGTCCATCTGGAATCGAGAAAGGGCACCCGCTATTCTGTTGTCGATTCCAGGGACATGCTGCGCAATTAAAAGGATGTCGTTCAAACATACCAGGACCAATGCCCGAAAAAGTGTCATGACCCTCAGGGACTGTGAGGAGAGCGAGTTTAACCACGTGAACAACAGCCATGTTGTCGCACCAGAAAACCACCGTATGGTTGGCGAATAACTTCGCCCACAAGGTTACTGCTACCACTAGGGGGAATAACTCCAAGAAGGTGAGATCCCTTGTGTACCCAGCTTGATGCCACTCACTGGGCCATGGGGCGGCACACCAATGTCCTCTAAAGTATAAGCCAAAACCTGCCCTTCCCGATGCATCTGATTGGACTTGCAATTCAGTTCGAAGAATCCATAGCTCACGCCAGAAGCTTACTCAGTTAAAAACTTCTGGAAATGCCATCCACACTCTCAAATCCTGGCGCATTTCGCTGGTGACTCGGATCCGAAAATGGGACGGTAAGTCCCCTCTCAATTTTTCATATAAACAGGACAGGAATGCCCTCCCGGGGCAACCATCCGACAAGCGAAATTTAAAATCCCAACCAAGGACTGGAGGGCGTGGACGGTGATCTTGCAGGATGACATACACTCGCTAATCTTACCCCGAATCCCTGCTAGCTTATCTGTGGGTAAACTGGAGGACATGGCTTCAGTGTCCAATTCAATACCCAGATAGGTGAGTCTAGTCATTGGTCCCTCGTTTTTTTCGGGAGCCAAGGGAATGCCTAGTTCTGCCGCTACCTCTTGGAATGTCCACAAGGCAGCGGCGCATTCTTCGGACTTTGGAGCACAAATTATTAAGAAATTGTCTAGATATTTTGTTACAGCTCCTCTGCTAAGCCTTCGTGAAAAGACCCATTCCACTAAAGTACTGAATCGCTCAAAAACCAAACAGGAAATTGAGCAGCCCATCGGCATAGCCCGGCCATAATAACAACCCTGGAATTGAAAACCGAGGAGGTGGAAACTTTTGGGGTGCACTGGCAACAATCGAAATGCTGATTTTACATCGCATTTTGCCAAAAGCGCTCCCTGCTCTAACTTTGGCAACTGCATCGTCAAACGACGCGTATTTGATGGTTGATAGCTCCTTGGGGATGGCATCATTGACCGAACTACCCCGAGGGTGGGACAAGTGATGGATTAAGCGAAATTCCCCTTTGGCTTTCTAAGGGACAATACCCAACGGCCTGAATCCTCCTCCAGATATCTTCATCGCCTCCCTCATCCCAAGTTTCTCTATTCTTGACCCGTCGTCGAGCTGATAGGGGTGGCCCATCATCGTGGGGCAACCTGGACAAGAGAGGGGGAACAGGCCCCCCACTCGGGGTGCCCTGTGCGAGCATGGTTACTTGCAAGGGCAGGCCCTGTTCCTGGAACTGGGCAAGGCCCGGGACCCCATAGGTATTCACACACACACACCCCGCGTGGCTGCGCCATAATCCCAGCTTGCATGGCTGCCCCACCTGGGTACCCTGGGTTGACTAGGGGAGCCACGTTTATCGGGGGGTTTGGTGGGCCAGGATGATCTCTCACCCCCTGCTCTTGGGTCACTTGAAGGTTGGCTGTCCCTGTGTGATTGAGCCCTCGGGTGCCTTCCTGCTCCCTTTCATAACCACTGTGCTGTTGGGCCTGGTAGGGGCTGCCTATATAATCTCCATCCCTCTACCGGGTTGGTGGTGCAGCTGCCCTTTTTCCCCGTCTACTGGGGCCAGGGGAGATCCCCCCATTCCCCCGCTCCCGGTCGCGCTGCTTGTCCCTGCCCTGGGGGCCAGGTGTGAAGGCCCAGCTGACCCTGGTACTAATTCTGAGGATTCCCCTCCTGGGAGGGGGGTCTGAGCCCTCAAAAGGGCCTTGAACTCCTGGAGCCGTGCCAACATGGCGGCCCAGGTCGGGAGGATCTCACCACCCTCCATGTCGGCTGCCCGAGGGGGGCTGGTCTCCCTTTCTGTGGGCCCCTGCCGGGCGGACAGCATTTTCTTTTTCTTGTTCCCGCCACCACTTTTCTTGTTCGGGCGCCCCATTGCCCCCACTAATGCTGCCGGTCGCGAGAAAGAGCAGCAGCACTTAATTGCTGCTGACTCTTTGCCTGCCAATTCTGGAATGCCGCTTCCACGCGGCAACGCAGAGGTCCGCCCCTCCTAAAAGGGGCGGGTACCTCAAGGTCCAGCGAGGTGCGCATGCGCGACCTCGCTCTCTGGACGGTTGCCACAGCAACCCAAAAATCAGGCAGGGAGGGCTCTCTACCGAGCCCTCTCGCCAAGGCCACCTCTCTGCGTCTCTCCACGGGGGTGGGGCGCAACAATTACCCCATCGTGGCCATTTTGGCGGCGACGGGGACTTATCAGTGGGAAGATGGCAACCATGGTTCAGTGATCATTAGGGCTCAGCTGGGGGGAAATTGACTCTGTACTACTTCAGTTTACCCTTTGTTTGAATGCTTCTGAAGTGGAGCAATGACATCAATTTAATTAAATAGAAATAGTTAGTTTGGTTTACCTGTATTGTTGGGAACATGGCCATTCATTCACACCACCACTACCAAGCCCACTTTTCTACCTGGAGGCTTTTTCCCAGGGGCATAGCTAGGTTGTAGGGGGCCCAGATGCAAGAAATGGACTTGCCTGTCCCCATCCTCCCAAGTTCGCCTCATGCTGGTGCTGCTGGCAGTGATGTTTGCTTTGTCCCATGCGCTGCAGTGCCTGCAGCCTGTGGGGTGCTTCCACTTCTGGTGCTTCCGCTCAGTCTCCATGTGCAGTTGTGCCAACCCTCCCCTTAAATCAGGAGGCTTATGAAAAATACATGTTACAGGGCTGCACTGGTTCCATTGCGACCCTGTAACATGTATTTTTCATAAGCCTCCTGAAGGTTAGCAATACTGCCATGTGCTGCAACAGGACAGGCGGAATCCTTTGTGGCCTATCAGGCCACATCATTCGTCCCCTCCAGCTTGGGCCCCAGGACAAATGTCCCTCCTATCCCTATGGTAGCTACACCAGTGCTCCTCATGACAGGGTCTGTGTTAGATGCTTATTTCCAAAGCACTTATGGCACCATGTAAATAGTAAAGGGAAAATCAAGCAGTCGTCATTAATCCCTACAAGGATAATGGACTCAGGTTCCTGGAAGGAAATTGCAGTTCTATTTTTTGCATGCATGAAACAGTTCTTTGAATACTGCACAAAATGGTGCCTTCCTGCTGTTCTGGCTACTGAACAGCAGTCAGAAGGATTCCCAGAGCCCCGCTGTGGGTAGAAATCTGCAGTGGATCTCCATGTACCATTCCAAAAATTGTGATAATATCCACAAAGATGACAGGACTGATCTATTCCAGCTCTAAGAGACTGCAATGGGACATGAGGGAAAAGGCAGTCTTTCAGATATTTAGGGTCCAAACCATTGACGGTTTTATAGGTCAAAACCAGCACCTTGAATTGTGCTCAGAAAGCTATTGGTAGCTAGTGCAGACTCTTGAGCACTTTTACAGGTACCTTGCTAGTAAAACTGTGTAACCTGTCCAAACTAGATTTCCTATAGCCAGAACCTTTGACCATATATGGAAATATTTTAAAGTATAAACAAAGGGGTCCAAAAGGTGATTGCATTTGCAAAAAAAAATTAAAATAAGAACTTTTCCTTTCATGCTAAATTAGCCAGTAGAGACTGGGGAGCACTCCCTCTCCTACTTGGAAGGCAAGCCCCCCTCTTGAAGCTTCCATTGAGAGCAGGGGAAGTGCTTCTGGGTTCCCACTGATCAGTGTGAAACTGACAGGTCTCCCAGTCCCCACACTTGCAATGCAAGCCTGGGGCTTACATTGAAAATGGGAGACAGAGTGAACTGGTTTACCTGTGGCTTGCATCACCAGCAAAAGGTGAGGGAGGTGTAACGTATATTACGTGTAGGATATATTCCAGATGTTACGTCCCCCAGCTCCCAGTACTCGTCTGTGGATCAGCACCAAGTCTCCCCCTCCACCCGCCCAATTTGGACATTTCATATACCTGAAAAATATAGATGGATCTACATGTTACAGTTAACCACAGGGAAAATCAACCCCACAGGAACACTGTAAATCATACAGTTGGTGGAGCAGCATGAACATGTTTATCTAGTTTTATGTTGCCACCCATAGACTCTGCCCAACAGGAGGAGACCATCGGGTGGCAGCATAAATATGTGAAGCTTCTGCAAGGCAAGGGTCCCATTGGTGAAACTGACACGCCTGCTCTGGGCTGCAAAGCAAACCCCGCTCACTGGTGAAGTTCACATGCTGGAAGCCCTGCGGCTGAGTGAACAGGTGTTGCTTCCATGGCCTGTTTTCAGTTGTCCTGTAGGTTTCCTGAGCAGTACCCTGGATTTGTTCTGGGGACTAAACCTCAGCAAACCTGTGCTCCCTCTGTGGGTTGGTCCTGGGTTTGAGTGGCCAAACAGAACACTTGCCCCATGTTAGGAGGTTGGAACAATAGTAATCACAATGTGAAGAGACAGCCATTGTCCGAATATGTATTAATTATTTACTGAAGGGGTGGGGAACCTCCTGGCCTGGAGGCCAAATGCAGCCTGTGACTAGTTTTATATGGCCCCTTTCCAGTTCCTGGATTCAGTAGAGGTGTGCACCAGGGACCCATGTCTTTGTTCATTTTCATTTCATTTTTTGTTTTCGTTATTTAAATCTTTCATTTTTGTTTTCATAAATATCAAAATTTCATTTTTGTTTTTTATTTCCACTTGGTTTCAGTAAAAAACACATTTTTGGCTGTAACTTTTTTGTTTTTCATTATATTTGGATGAAATGTGGAAGGATTGTACCTCCACTGGAAGGCATGTATATCAAATTTCAGAAAGGTTGGATAAAGGAATCCTATTTTATAAACAGTCAAATTGTGTTATTTTGCAAAAAATCTACATATACATTTGTGGCTGTATCTTTTTTGTCTCTCATCTAATGTGGATGAAACCTAGCAAGTTTATACCCCTCCCCATGTTTATGATCTATGCCAACTTTCAGAAGGATTGGATAAACGGTCCTGGTGGTATAAGTAATTAACTTATAAACGTTTGTCTGACTAACATCTTTTTAGTCTAGCCAGTGTACATGCAATTTGGCAGGGCTGTATCTCACACTTTAAGGATCATCTCTGTCAGATATCTGAAATATGAGGTAAAGGGTCCCAATTTTATAAACCTGCACTGCATATGTAGAGAATGAGCCTATGCCAGGGATTCTCTCACATGTCACTGTGGTATAAGATCTGTTTGTGATGCCAATTGGCCAGCAGAAATGTCAACCAAATATCTTCATTCTGTGCTGTGACCATCCCAACCTCTCTTCCTCACTTGTTACTGGGAAGTTGGAAGCATCTGTTTAGGAAAGAGTCAATAGAGATTATGTCCTCTGTCACAGTGCTGCAGGATGTGATTGTGATGATTGACCTGCCTGGATGTGTAAACCATGTTTCCTGATTGCTGGGATGCTATACCCAAAGTCCCACTCATGTCCCTTCTGTGCCCACCTCAGGTCTGCCCCCTATGCCCACCACGAAGCCACCACCGTTTGGTCCTGTAAAGCTGGAAGCATGCAGTAATTGGCCAGTGAATGTGTCAGTCTGTTGGGTTGCTCCCCATCCTCCCTCCTACAGCCTCCCTCCCCCTGCCATGCCAGGTGCCTGCCTCTAACTGGCACTGCATGTGCTGCTATTTATCTGAATAATGGCCTTCAAGGGAAGAACTTCAATTGCTTATAAAATTGGGCCCCTTTATCAAATTGTCCTGTAGTTTGGCAGAGATGACAGGGAATGTGTGGGATACATTCCTGCCAAATGTCTTGTAATCAGGATGGAATATAAACATATTACAGCCAGAAATGAATTTTCAAGTTAATGGCTAATAACATGAGGAAACTTTTATCTAATCTTTCTGAAATTTGGCAGGATTAGTAATCTTGTAGAGGGACATAATTTCCCAAGTTTCATGCAAATTGAACAGAAGCTAACGAAGTTGTAGCCAGGAATGTGTATGTAGCTTTTTAAAAATCACAATGTTAAATTTCTTATGAAATTGGTTCCCTTCATCCAATCGTTCAGAAATTTGGTACACATAGTTCCCTGTGTTGGGGGTACAAACTCCCCAAGTTTAATCAGAATTGAATAAGAAACAAAAAAGGTATAGCTGGAAATGTGTTTTCCCATTATTTTAAAATAATCATTTTTGTTTCTGCTTTTTTGTTATTTGTTTTTATTATTACAATAACAAATATATATATATATATTTGGTAATAATAACAACAAAAATGAAATGCACACACCTAGGATCCAGTTCCTACCCTCAAGCGCTGAAAGAGTGAACTCAGGAAGAGAGCAGAGGTGAGGGTGTGCATGCAAGGATAGGGAGAGGATTCATGGCATAGATCCGTGATCTGGACTATCCTCTTCCATCTTGACTACACCAATTATAACCCTTCCCGCCCCCCTCCAACTTGTATGTGGCCCTTGGAATTTGTACTAATTTTCCAAGTGCCCCTTGAGAAGGAAAAGGCTCCCCACTGCTGACTTACTGTATTAAATAACCCCTCAGCTTTTTCTGTAACAGAGTGTACTGAATGTTCTTTTCCCCCCTCCCTACATTATCCTAGTTCTGAAATACCAAAGATCAGATAGAAACTTTTTCTCCTTCAAATGTTCTTAAAATAACAAAATTTGTGAAAATCATAGTAAATCCCTAGATTTGTAAATCAAAAGAAGTTTGTTGTAAAAATTCTCGTGAACAAAATGGGAAAAAACCCATCTCGCCGCTTAATAAACATCTTTCATTGCCACACAGGATCTTTTAAATGTGACATACTAAATAAACCCCTAAAATCTTCTTTCCCTTGATCTGCTCTTGGGCAGTGGATTGAGTGGGAGGAAGAGCGTCGCAGCAGCTGTAATACTCAAGTGTGCAGCAAACAAAAGACGGGAACCAATCCTATATGATTCGCACACTTCCTAGACAAAAGAGTTATTCTGTGCAGCAGAAACTGGGTAGCTTGAGTGCCCTGTTCTAGTTGAATAGGTTTGCACACAGACACATATTGCTAACACTGGCTTCTCAGCATCTGTGGATAGATGAGCAGCATGAATGAAGAGAATATGCTTATGGCATTGGCTCAAAGCATCTCGTGTCTGGTACCTTGCTGTTGTGTCTGGACCCAGAGCTAAAGCCTTGGAAGCCCTTGGGAATGAGTCTGCCCTTGCCGGACCTGCCACTTAGGATTAAACCAAGAGTCGCAACATCTGTTCCTAGCACACTGCTCTCCAAAGGCAGCCAGAGCAGAGAACTCAGGGTGAGGTGGCTGCTTTCAACAGAGCGTTGGAGAAGGACATTTGTAGGTTGCAGGGAAAGTTAGGAATTGTGCCGTTTGGCGGGTGTGGGGATATAGCCAAGAAAGGCCAGTTCGGGGGAGAATCACATGTCTGGCCTGTCTGGGATTAGATAAGTCTCATTCCAGTGAAAAGCTCTGTGATTATCTAGGTGTTCGGTGTGTGGGAAAGCAGCTGAACGCACTGGCAGTCGCAGACCCCTTTATTGACCCATGGATTTGAAGTGCAGCGATCGGATATGCCAGACCAATTTCTTTGATTTCCAGGAGCTGTGAAGAGGGCGAGCTTGATTTTGGGTTGGGAGATAATGTCCTACCTCAAACCGACTGGCAGAGAACTCGAGCGCTTCGACGGGCTCTCTCTCATCTACTGGTAAGTGTCGATGCTTGCAGAGGGGGCCAGACACTTGGAGTTTAAAATTGCATTTTCCACATAACACTGAGCAACAATCCGTGAATCTAAACTTGTCCATGACACTGTGCATCTGCTACGGGGTGATGGTAAGCTCTCACAGATAAAGCTGCAGCTGGGTCTCCATTATAAAAAATATAGCAGCATGTATTTCAAGCATGTGTTGGCACTATGTGTGTATATGTGCATATTCTGTGGCTTTGATCCACACAAACCACTTGCTTTGGAGTAAGCAAAGGCCTATGTATATATATATGCATGCACATGTTCATGAACTGTATATGTACACATATGTATTGAGTGTGTGCGCACTATGCATGTGTGTGCTCACATTGTGTGCATGTTCTTTGTGTGGATGTAGTTTCAATTTGTGTAGGTCTGTATTTTTATGCTTGTATGTACTCGGTGTACACGTGTAGGCATGTGTGTGTAAGCATGGTATGTCTGTTCGTGTGGGCGTGGGCACTGCATATGTGTGTCAGTGCACAAATGCCCTCTCAACAAACACACTTGTGTGAACTTGCCAGAGTCAATTTGACATGGATTAACAGCAAATTGTGTGTTAACTCATTATTTATAATGGCGTACACACACATACAGTTGTTCTTGGACCATGAAAGGAGAGCAGTTTCTGTCCAAGAATACTTTTGGTCCTCTGTACCATTCTTCCTCCGAGTGTTTCCAAGACAATCTGAAAGCTTTAATTAACCAGTAACTAAGGACTCCTTTCAATGAACAGATGTAAACCAAAGTAACTACTTCAGTTAAATTGAAGTAATTATACCAGTATGGTAGCATTCAGATGAACAGCTCAGAAGCAAAGTAGCATTGCAGGCAATCTTCCTCCTAGCTGAGATGTTACTTTGAAATACAAACTGAAGGAGAGTAAATACTCTTTGATTTTTCAGGAGTACATACTTGGCTTCCTACTCTTGCATGGCATGGGTTTAGCACTCTGTTCATGTGAACGCTTAAGGAGTAAAACCAAAATAAGGTGCAACGACATCAAATTAACTGTTTGGAATGTGGCCCAAGTCAACACTATCTCCCAGCCTCCTCTGAAAGGCAAGCAAGTGTTGTTATGTGTACTATACAGATGGGGCAAACGAAGATGCAGTGATTTTCTTAAATGACTTGCTGAAGGTCATACACAGTTGGGAATACATCCCCACACTCCAGACCTGTGCTGTAACCACTAGCTCAAACTCCATCCCTAACCCATTGTTACCAGACACAATTCCTGTTAGAGAGTCTCAAATGTTGAAATTAAAATGCTGGCAAATATTTAGGACAATAAAATTACTCAAAGTTTTGACTCTGTTCAGGAAGTTGTGCACAGCAGTTTCCAAATGTTTCACATGACAAATGCTACTCTCAACTCCAATAGCTTTACTAGAATGGCATCAGTGTAACAGGGAGCACAATTTGATGTAGTTCCCTGCTGCTAGGTATTTACACTATACTAGGCAAACCTTTTAAAAGATGGATTTTCCAATGTTGGCTCCAGTGCTTGAACCCAGCTTAGAATTGATAGTATGTCTGGGGTATACTATCCCAAAACTTCAGACCATAAAAACAGATGTGCCTGGCAACCGAGAACTTGGCGTTGCTTTAGCAACTTGTAGCAAGCCAGCTAAGTTAGTTCCATTAGCTCTGCAAGGATCTTGAGAACAATCTTGTATCAATGGGTGTTAAATGTGACAGTGGGCTGCTTTGGCCCGCTCGGTCATGCTTTGGCCCGGACGCTGCCAGATACTGGCCTGGGATTGCCCTGAGTCATGCTGGTGGCTAGGCCAGGCTGCGATCCCAGAGTCCTCTGGGGGTTACATCCCAGGCAAAGTTCTGCCTGGTCGGGCCAAAGCAGGTTGTAACATTTGTTATGGCCTGCCGTGACCCAGCCCTGATCCGCCATGGCTGCTCATCATGGTGGGCGCTGAGTGCAGTGTGGGGCCAGCCAGCCACATATTTATACAACTCCCCACCCTCCCCGGCAGCCTGACCATCAAGGCGTTTGGTCAGCGGCCCAAACCGGTCCGGACCATGGCAGCAGTTCCCTGACCTGTGACTCATTTATAGAATCGCAACTGCAGTTTAAAACCCAGCTTACAATACATAAGGAGCCAGGGAAGCAGAAAGGAAGTGGGTTTGATGCCCTCTGCTGCTTTACAAATTACATTGGGCTATGGTAGCATGGTACAGGAGGCTTAAGGGGTTAAGAGACATAGGGTGAAAACAGATGTGATGGCGGTGGGGCACCTTCCTGACCTTCCCCAGGGTAAACCACTGCTGCTGCCACTCCTTGGGTTGGCAGGGAGGGCTGTTCACATGAGCAGCCTTCAACCTGGGTGTGCGGGGTACAGGTATACAGGTCCCTCCACACCTGGAGCAGCCGAGAAACTGTCCACACAGGACAGGACTCCTGAGCCAATGTGATGCTGAAGGATCAGGCTCCAGGAAGAGCTGCTGGCAAATGGCTGGTGTGTGTGTGCGCGCGCTTCTGGTCCTCCATTAGCTGTTTGGTGTGCTCGCTGGCCTGCCAAACGGCCAATTGGTGGCGCTCCTGAGGGAAGCACCAGCTGACCATACAAAGTAACAGGGAGCCAGCCTGGGCCACTGCTTCAGGGTCAGCTCCCTGTCACTTTGAAAGTTCAAGTGCCGCTGTTCCCTCCCCTCTCCACCGCCTCCCAGCTCCCATCAGTGGCCAGGAGAGCACATCAAACAGCTGATGGGAAGAGGGTTGTCAGGAGCACCCCCTCATCAGCTGTTTGGCAGATGAGTGAGAGTACTAGACAGCTGATCGAGGGGACCTGGAGGAGTGCAGGGCTGGGGTGAGCACGCTCCTCCAACCCTCCTGATCAGCTGTTTGGAGGGGTTGGTTTGAGCACAGGGGCCCAATCCACTGACCCTGCCTCGCAGCAGGGCTGGGTATGCCTACCAGATGTGTTGGCCTGTGTGGGTGGGCTTTGGCCTGGGATACATCTCCAAAACTTTCCAGAGGACATATCCAGTAGCAGCTGGCAACTCGCCCCAGGGCAGATGCAGGTCTGCATCTAGTGGGGATGGAACAAAAATGTGCAGGTGAGTTTCATGCCAAAGCAGGCTACTGTCCCATCTCTTTTCACTTGTAGACTCTCATTCTGCACTATCTGGCATACTGTGGGGTCCTTTCCTTTAAGCTGCTGCATAGTGACTGTAGAATAACCTCATTCTGACCTTGTAGCATTTTACACTCAATTGCACTTTGCACAGGCATAGATAGTTATAGAAAGTGCAAGGCAGGAGTGAATCAAGTGACAGAGTGCAGAGCAAGGTCAGAGTTTGATGTTAGGACTTCTAGGGCAGATACACAGTTTTAGGCCAAGCTACAAGCAAGAGCAGGTGGCAGGGCCTTCTTGTGGGTTTGTTTGTTCCAATGGCCAATGAAATCTATGGGGAAGGACTGGGCCTTATGTAGGAGTCGGGCTGCTTGGATACTATTTCTAGTTCTTGTAGCTTCTTCCTGCTCCCAGCTAAGGGTGAGCTGACTATTTTCCCACACAGGGCAGCTGTAAGGAGTCTTACAATGGCTGCATGGTACGATGTCTGCATTCAAGATGTCATTATTGTAGCCACCGTCAATGGATACAAGTGCCAGGAAAATAGTCTCTATGAAATATTAAGGGCTTTATGCTCAGCTGGGTCACATCCTCAGCTGGTAAATTGGAACGGGTCCATTGACTTCAGTGGAGTTTGGCAGTCTTACAGTATGCCACAATCGTGCCATGGAAAAGTTAATATCTTAGTAAGGATTAGATCACATCACACTGGCTTTTGGTTCACAAACTCAATCCCCACTCATGCAGATATAATTCTGTAATGTGGTTCTGTGATATGTTTCCTACTGTAAGTATTTGGCTGGTTTAATAGAGGTCAGTTTTTTTCAGAGGCAAAAATGGCATTTAGTCACCTATTCTCCCACTGATCATTAATAGGAATTGGGTGCCCCTGAGCCTCTGATGAAAGCTACAGTCACTGTATAGTTAGACATGAAATGTCAGAATGGGGAAGACAGTGACACACTGAAACAGATAAAGGAACAACAGCCTATCTTATTCCTCAGAAAAAGAATAGGACAAGGAACACCTTTGGTCTGCTAAGGTATTCCCTTCCGCTCAGCAACAGAGCTGGGGCAGGAATGAGCGTAATCTATAAGGCCATGATTGGGGTTGCCACCTTTTGCAGTTTGACCCAGAGACTCCCATTTTGGTCTATGAGAGTCTCCGGGTCAAACTGCAAAAGGTGGCAACCCTAGCCATGATCCACAAGATACTTACTCCAAAATAATCCCATTGAGTTTCGACAGGACAGCTTCAGAGTAAATGGCCTGTGGTTAATGACGCTAAATATACATACACCTCTTTCTCAGACCTGATTCAGTGGCAGCTGATGCAATACCAGGGGAATCTTTCTGATGACATGCATGGGAGTTGGATCAAGCCCACAATGTGGTTGATTTGATTGGCTGACTAATTATTGTTTTTGTGATCCAATCCTTGGCTACTATGTAGCTGTCAGAGTTCCCTTGGTTTCAAGGGAGCTACACTGTTTTCCACAAGTTTATTTATTTATTTATTTTACACATTTATACCCCGCCCCTCCTGCAACGCAGCTCGGGGCGGCTTCCAACAATAAAACAATAAAATACAATAAAATTCATTTAAAACAATCAAATATTAAATATTAAATATTAAAACAGGGCTAGACAGGTAAAAACAAATGGGTAGGGGACTAAAATCCTCCCTCCCCACCCTCCCTCCCAAAGGCCTGGGCAAACAGCCAGGTCTTACAGTTCCGCCGAAATGTTAAAAGGCTTGGGGCCAGGCGAGCTTCCTCCAGAAGTTGAGAGGATCTGGGTCTATATTTCTAGTGAGAAGCTTGTTTGGCTTTATTTCACGTGTATTTGCTTTTAAAACAATCTCTGAACCATGCTTTCTCAATTTCTGGAAAAACCATGTTTTAAAAGCTCCCACCATTTCTTAAACAATGATTTCTAAACCTTTTGCCTGTGTGACCCCATTTTGAGATTTAAATATAATCCTGTGACAGCAACAGACATGCAAAATATATCAAATATCAATGGAATTGTGACCCCATCGCAGATGGCATGAGCACATGGGGTCATGACCCCCATTTTGGGAAACTTTAACTTAAACAAAGAATTTCTTACTCCTGTTGAGTTGGTTTTTCAACTACAGAAAGAATGGTCTCCTGTAACAGCCAAAACCTCAGAAATGCTTTCATAGGGGTAGCAAAGGTAACTCACTTCAAATCTCCGGTGTACACCACACATCACTCCTTTTATTGAATACCGCTTTCACACGAGGTGCTTAGAAGCACTTGCTGAGCCCCACGTTCAAAAGGAAAGCTGCGCGGGGAGTGTTTATGTTGGAATGCAAGGACTGTGAGATCATTGCATTGATTTGCCCAATGCAGAGTTTACAGAGGAGTGTGAGTAGCTAATCATCAATAAGCAGGCAGGAAGCATACTTAAGATTAAGTAGCTTTATTAAGAAATACATGTAGGATAGGAAAGGCCTACATCTATGCTAAGTCCTAAGACTAGGTATGTTCAGGAGGGAAGTAAAAAGCTCTCTGAATATCTCTCAGGCACAAAGAGATAAGAAACATCCTGGGGAGAGGAGATTAACCAATCAGGTCCTAGCAGGAGTAGTACAGAGTGGATGGGGGAAGGGTTCCCTGATCTGACTGTTCTACTCTTGCTGTTTCTAGCAACCAAACAGGATGAGGTGCTATGGGGAGATATAGCCAAAGGAATGTATTTCCAACAGTTTATACGCTCCCTGTGCTGCCGGAAGTGACGTATTGCCCGTTGTCGGCAGCGGCGGCGGCTGGAGATGCAAATCTTTGAAGAGGCGCGTTCTGAAAGCCTGAAAAGTGAGGCTTTCAGAACGTGCCTCTTCAAAGATTCGCATCTCCAGCCACCGCTGCTGCCGACAACGGGGAGCACGTTCTTCCGGCAGCACAGGGAGCGTATAAACATTCCCCACACGGCTTTCCTTTTGAACGTGGGGCTCAGCAGGCGCTTCTAAGCGCCTCGTTTGAAAGCAGTCTCATGAATGTATGGAAAGGACTTTTTAATACAGGTGACTAGTTATTTCGAGGCAAACAAATAACTGAGCCATCTTTATCTTCTAATAGGCAAGGTTTTATGCCTAATCTTACTCTCAGGTCTTGTCTACAAGCACAACTTGATAGCGGTGATTGACCAGAGATGTTGCACCACCCTTGGGGGGAAATGATAGAAGCTGTAGCATAGACAGGACTTGGGTGTTTTCCCAGCCACATCAAACCTCACTTGTTATACACCGATAATAATTTGACCAAACACTGCCTGCAGCTTAAACCCATTGTTCCACACTAGGGCGCATTCTGACGTGCATTTAAATCGCACAGCCGCCGCAGCGGCATCATGCGATTTAAAGCACCGCGCACTTCCGGGTTGGTGTGAACGCAACATTTCCGCCTAACCGCTCCGAGCAGCTTTTCAAACTGCACTCCAACAGTTTGGGTTAGATGGAAATGTGCGCACTCACACCAACCTGGAAGTGCACGGTGCTTTAAATCACACAATGCCGCCACGGTGGCTGTGTGATTTAAATGCATCTCTGAATGCCATCTATGTCCAGCACCCCCCATGTTTTGATGTCATACACAGATTGACTTGTATTCATTATAATTTCTATACCACTTTCAGTGTTTTATAATCCTTATTTAGTCCAGCCACTCAGCCTTCTAACACAGATCATCATATTATTTTATTCCTATTTTACAGATAGTGAGCTAAGGCCAAGATATAGTGACTCACTCAAGTCCACTCAGTGAGTTTATGGCTAAGACAAGATTTGAACACCAATTTCTCAGATCCAAGCCCAACACCTTATCCACTAGGCTACTCCAGCTCTCATGCATATAGCTGGTAGGGATCTCAAGGGTAATTTAATTCAGCTCTCTTCACTGAGAGAAATAGGCTCACCATATGTAGACCAGCCATTGTGGAGGTTATCCTGCCTCCTGTTAAAAACTTCAAATAAAAGATTCCACAGCTTCCCTAGGCAACTTGCTCCATTGTCCAACTGTTCCTACAGAGAGGAAGCTCTTTAATGTTTAACCTTTAACTACCTTCCTGCAAATTAAAACAGTTGCACTTTCCCTACCATGAGTGGCAGTGAACAGCAAATATTCAGCATTGTTAAACATGCATGAACAGTGTCCCTAACACAGAAACCAACTCATCTGGTCAGGATTCTGGAGCCAATTAACAATACTAGCCACAGTCAAAACACTTGGAACTGCTTCTAGCTGCAGGTTGCTGAGTTATAGCCATATGTGTGGAATCCAAAATGGTGGCTTCTCCACTCTTCCTGTGTGCCACTAATGTTACTGGAAATGGATGGAGTTGCTGCCCTGTCCACCAGGAAAACAGACAGTAACAGCAGATGGAAAGGTAGAAGCATATCCATTACTATTAGTGACAGGGGTGGTAGCAGGAGAAAGGTAGTAGAGAGGGGAAGACTGATGAAAAGGGAGGGAGAGCAGGGTAGGGAAAGGTGAGTAACAAGAGGCTTGTAGGGGAAGGAGCTTCTGGGGGAGGGGCAAGGCATCCTCTTCCCTTGGATCAATGACAGAACAGTTAAGGGGCAGATTGGGCCATCTGGAAACCAGGACAATTCTTGGTGAGCCAGTCTGGAACTAAGCAGATGCCTCTCTATGCAGCTCTGATAGCAGGCTTCTTCCTCCCTGCCTGCAGAGGCCGCTTCTGCCTCCACCATAAAGCCTCCAGCCCAGCCAGGCCAACCTGGGCTGCCCAGGGCGCCACAGTGAGTACCTGAGAACCCTGTCCACCCCATAGGCTAGCCCCCCACCAGCCCCATGGGCCTCCCCTTGAACCCCTTCCTCAGGCTGGCATGCCCCACCCTCTGCAACCTGTGCACTCTGCCCCCCAGCCCTTTCTCAGCCCCTCACCCTCTGTGCTCTAGGACCACCTGCCCCTCAACACCCCTCTCCCAGCCCCTCAGCACCCCCTTCCCCAGCACCCCCACCCTCTGTGGTCCATGATAGAAGTTTGGGATTGGGGTGCTTAAGAGATCACTCAGGATGGGAAAAGGAAAGAAGGACCCAGATCATCAATCTTTACCATGGATCTGTCCTCTCCTTGTGCACATGCCCTCATTTCTGCTTCCTTCTCCTGAGCACTTTCTTTCAGCACTTGTGGGCAGTAACTGGGTCCAAGGGCCAGATCCAGAAAGTGGGTCCAGGGGCCAAATAAAAGTATCCACAGGCTGCACATTAGTAACAAATACACACACAGTTGGGAGTCTACAGTCCGGACTCTGGTTAGCCCAAAATCTGGAATGAAAACTGGGAAAGAAAACCACTGCTTTTGGGCTGCCCCCCCCCCCCTCAAAGTTTGGGGCTCAACTCACAAAGGTGAAGATATGAACTACAAAAAAAGATTGGAACAGTCCAGTATTGACCACTACCAATTAACTTTTAAATTGTTAGAACTTTAGATTGCGGTAATGGATCTGCTTGGGCCGCTTTCAGAATATTTTCCAGGGCTGTTTTGAGTTCCCAATCCGCCCCTGGAACAGTGCTGTAAGAGTGGTTTTGTTTTCATGGATATTATTCAGATTTTCAGATAGTCCTCTGGATATCTTAGAGATGTCCACAAGTGAAACAAATGTTTGCACACCAGCTGTTTGGATATTTGGTTCCTTCAGTTTCAGTTACTGTGTGTGCATGTGCAGTAACCAAATTGGCATGCAGTTATTGCACATGCAGTTGCCTGCCGTGGATTGGCAACTGGTTAAAAGGAAGCAAAGAGTAAGGGTGTTTTTGACAAGTGACTTCCCACCCATCACCCACCCACCATGCATGTTGCAGGGCTACATTGGTGCCCTATGCATCCCTGCAACATACATGGTGGGTGGGTAATGGGTAGGGAGGAACTTGTCTAAGAACACCCTAGGACTAAATGGACAGTTTTCATAGTGGAGAGATGTAACTAGTGGAGTGCCCCAGGGATCTGTACTGGGACAAGTGTTGTTTAATATATTCATTAATAATATGGAGATGGGAGTAAAAAGTGAGGTGATCAAATTGGCAGATGACACAGTTATTCAAGGTAGTTAAAACCTGAGTGTACTGTGAAGAATTGCAGGAGGATCTTGCGAGACTGGGTGACTGAGCATCCAAATGACAGATGAAATTTAATGTGATTAAGTGCAAAGTGAATATCCCAAACTATATGTATACAGTGCTGGGTTCTAAATTAGGAGTTACCACTCAGGATAGGAAAAGGATCTTGGAGTCATTGTGGACAATACATTGAAATCCTCAACTCCGTGTGCAGTGGCAGTCAAAAAAGCAAACAGAATTATTATTATTATTATTATTATTATTAACAAACATTTATATAACGCCAGCAGTGTACCTGGCACTTTACAAAGTAATAAAATAGACATGGTCCCTGCCCCTAGGGCTTACAATCTGAGAGACAGGAGCTGGGGTAGAAACGGGAACAGAGGGAGAGACAAGGGGTCTAACATTCATGAAGATGCGAGGTCTCAAGTGCACGTGCTTGGCTTGGTTACAATGAGAATGACAGCAGGCAGGTCCATGTTGCAAGGATAAGGATAAACCGATCGTAGGTATAGGAATAGTGGCTCAGCAGGATAAAGAGTCAGACAGAGCAGAGCGAAAGAGGTGAGTTTTAAGGAGAGCTTTGAAGGTATGAAGGGAGGGTGCAAGGCGGATGTGGACAGGGAGGGAGTTCCAGGCATGGGGGGCAGCAAGTGAGAAGGGACGAAGGCGCTTAGGGGAGCAGGGAAGGCGTGGAAGGGTGAGAGAAGGGACAGAGGAGGAGCGAAGTGCACGGGCTAGAGTATGGAGGGTGATAAGTGCAGAGAGGTAGCAGGGAGCGAGGTTGTGAAGAGCTTTTTGATAGAATGATAGGAATTATTCGGAAAGGGATAGTGAATAAAACTGAAACTCTCGCAATGCCTCTATATAGATCACGGGTAAGGCTGCACCTGGTGTGCAGTTCTGGTTGCCCCATTTCAAAAAAGACAGAACTAAAATGGGTACAGAGAAGGGCAAAACATATGATCAAAGGTATGGAACAGCTCCCATATGAAGAGAGGGTTGATAGGCTGGGGCTCTTCCGCTTGAAGAGACATGATAGAAGTTTATAAAATAATAAGTGTTGTGGAACACACAAATAGGAATCAGTTACTTACCCTCTCATATGATACTAGAACAAGGGGACGCTCCTTGAAATTAACTGACATCAGATTTAAAACAAGTGTGAGAGAGTATTTTTTTCATTCTGTGTGCAATTAACTGGTGGAATTTACTGCCAGAGGAAGCGGTCAAGGCCAGTGCTGGTGATGTACTGGGAAAGTTGTCTGTCCGAGGGGAAAGGCAAGCTCCCTGGAGGATGCCCTGTGCATGCAAAGTGCCAGATGTGCTGGCTGGTATTCAGCCACCCTTACACTTCTATTAGGATTTTGTCCAGGAAACAAGCTCTTGAGGGCAGTAAACAGATAGCAAGGGAGATAACACTTCCCCATCACTTCGATAAATATGGGCCAACTCTGGGACTGATTAAAAGATTAATTTGTTAGAGAGTCTGGCAAAAAAAATACTTGCAAACAAAAAAACAACAACAAAACAACCCTCTTTGGATGTTACTTTGGTATTTCTCCAACAATGCAGCTGGTGGGAATTGACACCAATGTGTTTTGTTTTTTTAACAGGGCATATTTTCCCCTGTACTGGGCAGAGGCTGGGGCTGAACTTTTTCCAGCTGGATTCAGTTTCTGAGAGAGCCGGTCAGTTTGATAGTGGCAAATGAAAATTGGAACAAATTGTTGTGTGATTTTTCCAGTGAATGAAAATCAGAATGTTTTTGCAACCATTTTGTACCAGCTGTACTGCACATGGACAAAATTGTGGCTTCTGTACAACAAAATGGTGGCTGCTGTACTTTGTTGTATGGCCACTGTCATTTTGTACATGCACTGTACAGCCGGCATATACGTAGTGCCAAACTGGGTCAGACCAATGGTCCATCAAACCCAGCAGCCTCTGTCTGACAGTGGCCAATACTTCTCTTTGGAGAAGTACCCAACAGGTCCCAATGGGTAATCCATTCCCTGTTGTTCACTTCCAGCTCCCAACAGTAAGAGGTAACATCCCCTAAACCTAACTGGCTAACCGCCATTAATGGACTTACTTTCCAAGAACGTATTGAATCCTTTTTAAGACCCTGGTATTGAATCCTTTTTAAGACCCTGCTATCCTACTAGCGTTGACCACATCCTCGGGCAACGTATTCCACAAGTTAATTGTGTGTGGAGTGAAAAAATACTTTGTTTTAAATCAGCTACCAAGTAGTTTCATGAAGTGCCCCATAGTTCTAGTACTACTTGAGAGGGTAAATAAACATTCCCTATTTATCATTGCACACCACTCATGACTTCATAAATGTCTATTATCTCCCCTTCTCCAACCTGAAAAGCCCTAACCTATCAAGCCTATCTTGGTACAGGAGCTGTTCCATATCCTTTATCATTTTTGATGCCCTTTTCTGTACCTTTTCTAGTTCTACTACTTTTCTGAGATGGGAGAACCAGAACTGCACACAATATCCAAGGTGCGGTTGCACCATAGATTTATATAGAGGCATTATGAGTTATGCCTGTATGAGCTGTTTGTGGGGCCAGTTGGTGGCTGCAGGAGTGTCTGGAGGCTGCCTGTATGGCTGCGGTGGCCACCCTGGGGCCACCCTTTAGAATCCCTCCCCATGCACTCCACCCAAGTGGCTGCTTTGCAGCTGTGCCACTCAGTGGCCACGGACCTACCTTTAAGCCATGCTCATTTAAAAACACCCAATGATTTGCTAGATGGATTTGGGGAAACTCACTGTAGCTCTGGTCCTCAAAGCGCCAGACCAGCACAAGTCCCATTAAATGAAGCATGGCCCTTCACAGATTTGGCTGTGCGTCTCATTTTCTCCTTCTGGGGAAAATGTCGCTTTCCTGTTTTTGCTAGTAGGGTAGGCAGATAGAACGCAGGTGGCGTTCGACTTGTGCTGAACCTGACTGATTGCGGCAGAGAGAGTTTTTAAAGGACTATGCCATGGCTGTGATGGTGGCGAAGAATGTTTTCTTCTCTGCTATCGTAGCGTCTGCCAAGTCCTGCCTCACGGAGCTGTTTAAGGTGGTGAGGGGCCTGGTTAATCTGGCCTGTCTCTGCCCGGAAATGGAGTTTCATTACTTACTTTGCAGAAAAAATTGCTCATATTCACCACGACTTGGGTGCTGCCATTTCGTCTACAGAATCAGAGTTTAGGGGTTTGGAAGTCCAGTCTTGTCCTGTTCGTTTGGATCAGTTTCAATCGGTTTTAGCCACTGATGTGGGGAAGGTGCTTGGGGCATTGAGAGCAACCAGTTGTGAATTAGATCTGTGCCTGTCCTGGATGGAGAAAGCCATCTGGGAGACGTTAGGGTCATTGCTGGTTGGGGTTGTCAGTGCCTCCCTTTGGGAGGATAGGGTATTGGATGTCCTTAAAACTGCGGTTGTCCGGCCCCTGTTTAAGAAGCCATCTTTGGACACTGACTCTCTGGCCAGCTACTGACCTGTCTCTAACCTCCCCTTTTTAGGAAAGGTTATTGAATGGGTGATTGCCCAGCAGCTCCAAGCCCACTTCGATGCTATAGGATTCCTGGACCCATTTCAGTCAGGCTTTCATCCTGGGTATGGCACGGAGACTGAACTTGTGGACTTGATCAACGTCCTGTGCCTGGAGATTGACGGGGAATTCTACCCTGTTAATCTTACTAGATCTGTCTGTGGCCTTTGATACTGTTGATCATGAGGTGTTGCTGAATCGACAGAGGGACCTCACAGGTGTGTATGGGACTGCTCTTGAGTGTTTCACTCCTTCCTGTTGGAGAGGTCACAGAGAGTGATGATGGGTGATTGCTTGTTGTCCTCTTGGGGCCTCACCTGTGGGGTTCCGCGGGGTTCTATTCTGTCATCTGTCTTGTTCAATGTGTATATGAGGCTTCTGGGTGAAGTCATTCAGAGGTTGGGCTCCAGCCCCCTTTGGTCACTCAGGTTCACAGCCTTGGGGTGCTTCTGGACCCCTTGCTGCTCCTGGATTGTCAGATTGTGAGAGATGGACAGGAGTGCTTTTCACCAACTTCATCTGGTGAGGAGGCTGCAGCCTTTTTTTTCTGATTCAGACTCTGCCACTGTCATCCATGCTTTCATCAACTCAAGGCTGGATTACTGCAATGCGCTCTATGTGGGGGTTGCCCTTGATGACTGTTTAGAAGCTGCAGCTAGTGCAGAGTGCCGCAGCCGGGACTCCAAAGCTGTAATGTGCTCCTGGCAACTTGTCCCCGAAAGGAGCCAGGCTGCCGTGGTCCGTCTGAGTCCAAACCTGAGCATCTTCCGGAGACAGTGTAAAACATTTTTTCTTGTTAAAGCATTTGGCAGGTGGGAGGTTGTTGGACGGTGGGAGTGGATTGGGTTTTTGGGCGGGGGGGATTGTATTAAATGTTTTTTATATTCTTTGTAAGCCACCCTGAGTCCTCAGGGAAGAGTGGGATATAAATGCAAATATATAAATAAATAAATTGAAAACAATCAAGGGGCATTCAATTGAGCCCCTCAAGAGGTTTAATTTGTCGGTTCTTATCCAGCAGTTTCGAGATACTTGGGTGGAGGGTTGCTATGGATGCATGAAATCAGCTTTGCAGCGCTGTCACAGAAGCTGGTAGCTCAGGCACAAAAGGATTCTCAGCAGCTCCTAGCAGCACGGGGATCAAACAAATGAGATTTTAAACACCCATCAAAATGAAATGCATCTTAGGGTCGGCAAAACATTGGAAAGCTGGGCTCCCATCTGTGAATGCCATGTGGGCAGCCCCCCATCCTTGGGCTGAGACCGCTGCAGTCAAATATTTGCCACCTCTCCAGGTTTCACTCAGAGATTTCAGGGGCAAGGTGAGAGTGAGAGGCCAGTAAGGAGGTTGCAGTAGTCAGTGTGAGAGATGACTAGAGTATGGACTAGAGTTTTGGCAGTAGAAATGGTAAGGAAGAGATGGGTTTTAGTGATGATGCTATGCAGAAAGAAGTGGCAGCCCTTAGCAACAGACTGAATCTGAGGTTTAAAGGAGAGGGAAGAGTCGGCTGAATGGTGTCATGACATTGGTACTATCATGGCTATTATGCATGGTTGCCAAAAGGATAGTGGAATAAACAACCTGATAACTGAAGAAGAAAAAACCCAAACAGAGATGTGAAATCTCTTTTGGTGAATATTTGCTTGTGTAGCTATTGGAAAACGTGAATAATATTAGCAAATAAAAAATCATCTTTGGTTTCATTTCAGTGGTAGGTTTGATCCTTCAAGGTGTTCAGCACTTTCACCCTGATCCAGTCATGCATTTAAGCAGGTGCTGCACTTGTAGAGAGCGACCCACATGTTCCAAGCTTTCTGTATTCTAAGCCAGATTGCTTGGCACCTCACATATAGAGTTGCCACCTCTCTGAATTTCATCTGGAGACTCCAGGTTTTGATCCAGAACCCCAATTTCTCCAGGTCTGCCATGCATGCTCCTGGTAATCCAGAGAAACTGAGGCAGCAAGGGGAGGTCATGTCAGAAAGGGGCAGGTCATAGCGACTTTCCCACTCCCTTTCCAGTGAGACCCTTCCTGTAATGGAGCGTGATGACATAATTATTATTGTTATAAACATTTATATAGTGCTGGTCATGTACCTGGCGCTGTACAGAACATAGATGTGGTTCCTGCCTGTGGCTTACAATCTAAAAGACAGGGAGAGGGGACAGTGGGAGAGACAGGGGAGAAGACAAACAAACATTCAAGCGGATGCGAAGTCTCAGGTGCGTGTGCTTGGCTTGGTTACAATCAGGTTGGTTGCAGCAGTCTGCAGAGGAGGGCAGACAGTAAGTATATGGGGAACGACTAGCAGGCATTGGGAAAGGCGGCGAGGAAAAAGTGGGTCTTGAGGAGGGATTTGAAGGAGCGGAGGGAGGGGGCAAGGCAGATGTGGGTAGGGAGGGAGTTCCAGGCATGGGGGGCAGCGAGGGAGAAGGGTCGAAGGCGGTTAGGTGAGCAGGAGAAACGAGGGAGAGTGAGGGAGGGGACAGAGGAAGAGCGGAGAGCGCGTGCAGGAGTGCGTAGGGAGATTAGGTCCGAGAGGTAAGGGGGAGCTTGGTTGTGGAGTGTTTTGAACGTGAATACCAGGAGTTTAAACAGGATACGTTCAGGAAGGGGGAGCCAGTGAAGAGAGAAGAGGAGAGGCTGCACATGGTCGAAGCGACGGGCAGAGTGAATGACCTTGGCAGCGGAGTTTTGGATTGCGATAAGGGGGGACAGGTGAGAGCGAGGGAGGCCAGCAAGGAGGAGGTTGCAGTAATCGAGGCGAGAGATAACCATGGCATGAACAAGGGTTTTGGCCAAGGAGGTAGAGAGAAAGGGGCGGATCCGAGCAATGTTATGGAGGGCGAATTGGCAGGATTTGGCAACAGAGTCAATGTAAGGTTTAAAAGAGAGGTGCGTGTCAAAGATGAAGCCCAAGCTACAGGCTTGGGGAACAGGATAGATGGTGACTTCATCAATGCAGATGGGCAGGTTAGAGGGAGAGGAAGGGGAGGGAGGAAAAATGAGGAGTTTGGTCTTGGCCATGTTGAGCTTGAGTTGACGTCGGGACATCCAGGCGGAGATATCAGAGAGGCAGTTGACGCCTCGCACCTCGCAAGTGGACAGAAGAGGATTTAAATAGAATTTAAATCACAAACAAAAGCAGTTAACATCATCATGACCCCCCCCTCCACCCCCAAATGATTTTATTTGCATATTTTAGCTCTTCTGGGGTGAGGGGAAAACCTAGTCAAAACAGGTACAATGGACTGAAGACAAGATGAACATTTTTGAAAGAAGGAACTCCAAGTAGAACTTCATTCCCCCTACAAAGAATCTTGAAGGATGATCTTTCATTTCTCGATTGTCACAACACCTTTCCTGAAAGCCTTCTTAGAACAAAATGGAAAGTTTTATTCTATTTTCAAAGTTTTTTACATAATTCCATAGCTTTATTTCTCTTTTTCTAAACTTTGATCATCCTATAGTATTCTAAAAAACACAAACTGGTCCTGCTACAGTTTGTTTCATAATGTTTCATAAGGGGCAGCAGTACATCAGAAAGGGTTATGTTATGACAGGTCCTTTGCCCCACCCTGCTGACTTGGCCCTGCCCCTTCTGCGTAAAAACCTGTAGGGAGATAATGATATCCCTCCTCACAGACTCAAACAAGGCAGAAAGGTCAGGGAAGTTAAGGAAGAAATGATGACAAAAAGTGGTGAAATCCTGAGCTGCCTCAGAAGCAGTACCTCAAAAGGCAGTAAAAGCTGATATTGAGGGGCAGGGAAGGGGAGGGTAATCAAAGGGGGAGAAGCTAATGAGGATTTAATACAATACATGGCTGTACGGCTCTTTCCAAACCTGTGGGGACACACCAAGGCTAATTTCATATATGGCAATTATCAAATGGTAAACTGCAAGAAGCATTTGGTCTTGCTCTCTGGATCTATGTGTTGTGTGTGAGTAGTAGGTTGAGCTAATCCCACAATTCCATAGGAATTGTAAGAGCTTACTGTTCCGTCAGGAGTTTGGTGAGGGTGGATGGGGTAGTGGGTTGGGGGGTCTCCTCATTTTTACTATTGTCACATTATGTTTTTATGTTTTATTGTATTTTATTGATTCTGATTTTGTTAGCCGCCCTGGGCTGCCTGGCAGGAGGGACAGGGTATACATCTTTTAAATAAATAAATAAAATTAAATAAAGGGGTCTGGCATTTAGCTTTTCTGCTCCCACCTGGGTAGCGTCCCAGGTGAGGTGAATGAGGACAGGCTGAGTATGGGCAGCTGTGGCTGGGAGGGGTTTAGCACACAGTCAAGAATAAAAGGACACCACCCGGGCTGCCTAGTTAAGAAGCTAGAGGAAGTCTCCGGGCTAGCATGATCTGTGAAGGGAGTTCTGAAACAGGGAATTTGGAGGAAGGAAATATGATTGTGTGTAAGCTTTTAGATTATTAGAGAAACAAAAAACCTATGGTTTTACAAACTTAGTTAAGGCAGATTAATTCTAAGCAAACTTTAACAAACCTAGAAATTGTGTGTTAAGACTCCTGACTTAACTTGCACACCTTTGTAAGCATAAGCAGTGAAGTTGTTGTATGCTGTCACATACTGTGTTCGCTTACAACCTAGGTTCCATGCATCCACTCTTTGCCTTCATCTTTTAGCCCCAATCAATTTCCTTTGCAGATTGGGGAGAATACTAAAGCATGGCAGAATGCTATGTAACTGTTTATTGTGATTTTGGGTAGACATTGCCATGAAATGTATAGAATGGCCAATGGAAGGAATGGGGGAAACATTAATGCTAAATTGAAATTAATTTGTATCTCATTAACTGTAAAATAATGCAATGGAAATGCATCTTTGGGACTGGGTGAGGATGTGGAATAACTAAGGCAGCAGGGAGAGACAGTGGAATGCCAGGGAGGAGGCCATAGGAACTGAGTACAGTAGGAAGGAACTTGGTGGAATAATAGGAGGAATGCCATAAGAAATGGATGGAATGTCAAGGTTTTGGGTGATGTAAGTGATTGAGATGAGTGATAAGAGACTATGGAGAACAGTAATATAATGCTATTAAGCAGCACAGCCACCCCCTTGTTTTTCTAGCCTCTATTGCCCTGTTTTGTATTGGTATACCTTCTCTCCTGGTGTTTTTTTTGTTTTTTTGAGGGCGTGGGAGTTGTCATTTCACACACTTATAGAAGTATTTGGTATGAGAAATGATGATTATTATAGTGGTCTGGAGTGTTGTGATCTTTTTGGGATGCGAGTGGGGTTTATTGGGTAGTCATTCTCTTCAGACTATGTAGTTGGAAGCTAGTGGGTTAAAGTGGGGGGCAGGGGTGGGGCAGCTGAAGTCAGAACCTTTCTATTCTCTGAGAGTGAAGTGGTGGTTAGTGGGCTACAGGGGATGGCCACAAATCACTAGTGGGTTAGAGTAGGGAGATGTAATTGATCTGGTGTCGCAGAATGGGAGATGTAATTGATCTGGTGTCACAGAATGGCTATTTGAAATATAAGTTAAAAAAAGATAAATTATTGTCACACTGGAAGTAGAGTAACAATATAAAATTGGACAGGGAGGAGCATGCCGTTCTACCTTTAGCGTTGGCCCCAACCTGCAAAGGAAGAGGATTGGGGTTGAAAGACGAAGGCAAAATGTAGGTGCATGGAGCCTAAGTTGTAAGCGAGCACAGTATGTGACAGCATACAACAACTTCACTGCTTACAAGGTGTGCAAGTTGTCAGGAGCCTTAACACACAATTTCCAGGTTTGTTAAAGTTTGCTTGGTATGAATCTGCTTTAACCAAGTTTGTAAAACTGTAGGTTTTTTGTTTCTCTAATTTTTTTTTTTTTTTTTTTTTTAATAAAGTAGTATATATAGATAGTGACAGATTTTACTACAGCTATGATTGATGGCATTGTATTACCTAAAATATGACACATGCAGAGATAGTAATGATGACATAAATATATGCCATTTAAAGCAATAAATAAATAAATTGGTGTACAGCAATCTTTTGGGGAAATCTGGCCGTCCACAGCCACAGAAAAAGAACTTTAGGTATGTGCCAGTCAAAGAATGAAAGTAAAGTCCAATAAGTGCAGCTCAGCTCCAGTTCCCCCTTCCCACAGGAGAGACGTGCTCTTCCGGGAACCAGCCAGGGACCTGCTGGAGCAGGCTTCAGATGCCCCTTTCCACAGGAGAGAAGCACTCTGTCAGGAAGCAGCCAGGAATCTGCCAGAACAGCGGGCAGCTCTGAAAGCTGAGGGCGCTTTTAAACGAGCATTCGCAAAAGCTGTCTCACTACCTTGAAAGAAGGCAGATCGCTGATGCGGATGTGAGGGCGAAGAATTCCAGGGCCGGTGTGATGCGCGAAAGATGCGGTTGCAAACCGCGTGAGCATTTAAACAAACCGGAAGAAAGGCGGCTGTTTAAAGGCTCAGCTGCGAATTCTGTCTCGTTTAAAAGCGCCCTGACTCGAGCTGAGCCTCTGGTGGGTCTCTGGCTCCTTCCAGGCAGAGCACCACTCGCCTGTGGGAAAGGGGGGGACTGGAGCTGAGCTGAGGCTCCAGACACCCCTTCCCACAGTAGAGGACCTCTCTGCTGGGAAGCAGCCAGGAATCTGCTGGAGCAGCGGGCAGCTTTTAAAGTGACTAAAACCTGGCTCCAGACCCCCCTTACCATGGGAGAGAACCACTCTGCCGGAAAGGAGCCAGGGACCTGCTATCCCCATGGTCCAATTCCTATGTGCATGCATGACTCTTCTCTCTCTCTCTCCTCTACTATCATCTAGCCTAGTCAATTTCTGTTCAGTCACGTGTGCATGTGTGACTTATCTTGCCAAATACAGACTACGTGCTTGGTGGTTGTTTTTTTAGGTTTTTTTAAATTAACCAACACCCCATCTTTACACTTCATTAAACACCAAATGTCGGACTAATATTCTGGAATGATCCAGGTCAGGAGCCAGCTGTTACTTTGGACCTGGGCAGACTGTAGGAAATGAGAGAGTGAGGTGTGAGGGTGCTTCATCTGGGTGACTTGTAAGGAAAATTACACCTGGTTTGGTATTAGCTCTCTAATGCTCTCATCTATATATCTAGGGCTGCCTGTGATGGGGGGGGGCTGGGTTGCAGTGCAGAAAGGGTTAAGTCCTTGGGGAAGGTCACACAGCTGCTGGAATTGATTAGATGCTCACACACAGCTGGAGATTGCAGGGCTGGGTAAGAGGAAGCCAGAGAGAAGAGGGGAAAGGAAAGGCTGGGACTAGGGCTGTACATAGGGTTGCCATATATGCAAATTTTTAGAGGGCACGTATGAGAAATACAGGTTGCAGGGCTGCAGTAGAGCCAATGTAGCCCTGCAACCTGTATTTCTCATACGTGCCCTCTAAAAATTTGAATATAAGGCAACTCTAGCTGTGCATTCAGATTTAGCAAAACACAAACTCAAAAAGCCCTTTTCTGATTTTTGTATTTGAAACACAAATACCAAGGCTGTATATCGAGTTTTGAGTGAACCCAAATTTTCCTGGGAAATGTGGTAAGTGAGGTATCAAACTGGACCCCAGAAACTGCAAAACTGCTCCCTAACTCTCAGCTTGGACATCTGCTTGGGGAACCTGTAGTGAGCCATTCCCGCTTGCAGGGGCTGTTGCTGTCTCCGAACTGCAGTCTCCATTACTGTAGCCAGGCGCAGCCAGGGAGAAATGGTGAGTCCTGACTCCCTGACAGCCTCATTCCCCCACTCCCCAAGCCAGTAAACCTTTGAAGCCTTGTCCCATGCCCCTTTCCCTAAACCAGCGATCCCTTCTCTAAGCCAGTGAACCTACTGAGCTAGACCCATTTCCCATTATCCCTCCCCAAGCCAGTGACTGCTCCCCCAAGCCAATGATACCCCCCACCCTGCACCAAACCCATGCCCCATTCCACCTCCCCAAGCCAACAGTTCCCCCATGGCCCTTTCCTACATCCCCAAACTGGCCCATGCTCCATTCTCCTCTCTTCCAAGCCAGCCACACATGCCTCACTCTCTTTCCAAAACCTGCAATCCCCCTGAGCCAGACCCATGCCCCATTTTACTTTCTCCAGGCTAACAGCTTCACCACGCCAGCTGTATTCTCCACCCTCCCCCAAGCCATACCAATTAAATTGGTAGCAGGCTTAGCAGGACTTTTAACTGCATTTCCCTTTATTTATAGGCCTGTCACACTGGCACAGCCTCACTACGCTTCTGTGCTAAAACAACCCATATGCCTATGTGCACCGTGTTTTCCACATTGGTGGTGATGAGGAAACGGCAGTGAACGGTAAAGATACAAATACAGGTTGAAGTACTTGACCCTGTGCACATCTCTAGTTGGGACATTGCAGAGACACATCCTGATGCATTGGGCCAACTACTGGGAAAGCTAGTAGGGGAGTGGAATGAGTCTCCCCTCCCTCCCGAATTTCCTCATGCACTTTTATGTCCCCCTCCTAGATCTCATTTGGAAAAATCCATGTCTCCTCTTTCTTCCTGACACTTCAGTTATGGTTACCCTGGTCTGGGTGGCCTGGGGCAGGGTGGCTGCAAGTTGTCTTTGAGCCTGGGGAGAAGCCCAAGGAGACTCTGACAGAGGAGAGCAACAAAAGGACTGAGTACGTAGCCTATGAATAAGTAGATGCCAGAAGGGGATGAGCTGAAATGCTGTTGTGTTCATGGTCTTAAATGGCGAGGGGAAACTGAGACACACAGGCATTGCTACAAGAGAAACCCTGACACGCCATCCACTGACTTTAGAAGTCAGTTCCTGCAGGGTGCAATGCATGAGCAGGGCCCTGTGCCCATGTGAAATCCCATTGTCACCAGTGGTAGTCTGCTGGGAATGGGTCCTTTCATGTATTGGAGCCATATCTTGCATTCTCAATTGCAGGCTCATGACCTTACATTGGTGTCTGTCAGTGGGGCCAATTCAGATATTTCTTGGGGATGGTATTTTTTATTTCAATTTCAAAATAAATATACAATAAAAAACCAGCTTGATGGTTAATCTCTTGATGCATTTCTACAGAGTATTTCGTACTACAGGAAGAATCCTCCTCCCCAACGTATTTCTCTCTTCCCCCACCCCTTCTTCTTGAAGAATCAAAGCTGTAGTGTCCACAACTAGAAGTGGAAATGATGGGATGTTTTGGTGCCTCGGTACTATAGTTATCTCAGCTGCTTGATTGGTGGGTTCTGCACACATGCTCAGGGTCTAAATGGTCCCCAAATTTGGCATCAGGAAGGAATTTCCCTCCAGGTCAGATTAGAAGTTGATTCTGAGTTGTTGATTTTCGTCCCCTCTCTACAGCGTGGATGTGATTCGCTGGGCTGAGACATCTGGGTTTTTCTTTTATAAGATTGTTCCCTGTTTTTTCAGGTATTGGTCAACTCACGATCTCTACTTATGGTAGATTTTTATTATAAGTTGTTCCCCTTGTTGGTGAATTTTTCTGTGTGGGTGATTTGTGTATGGTGAATCCTGCTTTGGTGCCAAGGGCTGGACTAGATGACCCTGGTGGTCCTTTTGGGCTTCATGCAATGTCTAGCTAGCTTAATTATTTCAAAAACGTGAGCCATTTAATTGTGCATAAATGATCTTGGTTCAGTCCTGGTCTGGCCTCCTCTAGAATAGCGTCCAGTTTGGGGTACCTTAAGAAAAAGGGTTGTGCATTTGGTTTTTTAGAAAAACAAAAACCACACACACAAACATAAGTCCCCTTTTGATTTCCATATTTGAAATGCAAATATAGGGGCTGTGTATTTGAGTTTTGTGACCCCCAAATTCCCTAAAAATGTTGTATTCGAGGTCTTGAACTGGATCCCAAAAGCTGTAGTACCTATCCAGCTCGGAGCCATGTTGCTCTCTGAGGCTGCTTTTAAACGAGGAGCGCTGAAGCGCCTCCTCAATGCCGCATTAAAGCAAAGCCGCCAGAAGTGACGTTCTCCCCGTTGCCGGCGGCGGCTGGAGACACGGGGCTTTGGAGCGGTGCGTTCTTAAGCCAGATAATTGAACTCTTAAGAATGCGCCGCTGCAAAGCCCCGTGTCTCCAGCCGCCGCCGCCGCCAACGGGAGAACGTCACTTCCGGCGGCTTTGCTTTAATGTGGCGTTTGGGAGGTGCTTCAGCGCGCCCTCGTTTAAAAGCAGTGTGACTTTCAGCTTAGCTGCCTGCTAGGGGAGCCTGTAGTGAGCCCTCCCCATCAGCAGGGGCCACCGCTGTCAGAGAACTGCAGTCTCCATTACTGTAGCTAGGCCCAGCCGAGCCAGGGAGATTGAAATGGGGAGGCCATGGCAGCCTCATTCCCCCTTTCCCCAAACCAGCAAGCCCTTTACTAAGCCAGTGAATTCCTTGAGTCAAACTCATGTCCCCCTCTCCCTCAAGCCAGTGACTCCCCCACCCCCCAAAGCAGACCTGTGCCCCCATTCCTTTGTCCTCAAGCTAACAATCGCTGCACCAAGCCTGCTGTATTCACCCTCCCCCAAACCAGTGCCTCCCCTTTAAATTGGAAGCAAGCTTAGCAGGAGATTTAGCTGTGTTTTCCTTTCCTTTATAGGCCTGTCAAATTGTCAGAGCCTCCTCACTGCACTTCTGCGCCCAAATGACCCATGTTCATCATGTTTTCTGCATTGTGGAAAATGCAATGAACACATGCAAAGATACAAATATAAATGCAAATACTAAAACACACACACACACACACTACCCCTTCCACAGCCCTATTAAGAAAGATACTGAAGAGCTGGAAAGAGTTCAGGGGAAAGGAATGAAGATGATAAAGGGAATGGAGGGAAAGACCTATGAGAGAATGTTTAGCCTAGGAAAAATGAGATCAATGGTGACATGATCACAGTTTTCAAATATGTAAAGGGCTGCAATAAGCAAAATGGTTCTGGGCACTGAGCATAAGACCAGAGGAAGGAGCTTAAATTAAAGGAGAAAAGATTTAGACCAATCATTGGGGATAATTTTCTAACTACCAGGAGAGTTAGACAGTAGCATAATTTGCCAAGGGAAGTTGTGATGGCCCCATCAATAGAGGCTTTTATAAGGAGGGTAGGCAGACATCCTTCAGGGATAACCCTTGCGGTTATCTAGACCAGCTCTATAAACGTGATGATCCTATGATTATTTTTTTGAAACTTTGAGTTTGCCGACGCACCGAAGGAGACAGGACTCAAAGGTGGGTTTTAACGGCCGCATTCTTTATTCAAATTGTATTCAATCAAACAAATAGGTGGGGGTAAATCGCCTAGCGTGATGCGGGTCCAGTACATGAACTGCCTTATAACAGTAAGGCGACAACAAAAACACAGGGGTGGTTTCGATGTACCCTCGAATTACCACCCCAACACGTTTCCCTCTCATTGGCCCCAGCCACAGGCTAGGGGGAACCTAATCCTTTCAATGCGAGTAAGGATAAAGGTGCCTACAGGCGGGGGACCATACTTGTCCGTACCGCCCTCGCTCGACACCCCTCCCAGGGAGGCTGCCCCGCCGCTTGCCATACCCTGCTTTCCGGCGGGTGGGCCTCCCCATCTCCTAAGGAGATGACTCTTACTTATGCTAACTCTAACCTATTCTAACTTCTGTACTGGACCCCTGCCAGAGTACGACAATATTGAGCATACACAACAACACCCTCTTCCTAGGGATCATTTAATTAGCCTAATACCAACACTGCGAGGAAGGCAAAAAACGAGGCCCATGGTGGTCAGATTAGGGCATATCGCAAAAATTCCTTCCTGGCCCCGAATGGCGACCGGTGAGACCCGCAGTGCAGGGGGAGGGCTGGGTGGGTGCTGTTTGGTGAAGCTCCAGCCGCAAGTGGGGCTGGAGCACAACTTTGCCGGTTCGTGAGCCCCGCCTTCCGAGCGGAGCCTGCGTGGCCGGCCACCTACCACTCAGCTAATGGCCAGGGCTGCCTAGCAACCCTGGCTGGGTTCCCAGAGTGCGCTGCCGCCATTTCTCTTTCCCGTGCACAGGGCTTTGCTGCAGCCCGCCGCGGGAATCCTCTGGTGAGTCCCGTCCCCTCTCCAGGTCGGGCGTGGCAAACGGCCTCACGCCTGCCATCCCCCCCGAGGCGAGGGGGGGTCAGGCGGAGGCAATTGCCGACGCACCGAAGGAGACAGGACTCAAAGGTGGGTTTTAACGGCCGCACTCTTTATTCAAATTGTATTCAATCAAACAAATAGGTGGGGGTAAATTGCCTAGCGCGATGCGGGTCCAGTACATGAACTGCCTTATAACAGTAAGGCGACAACAAAAACACAGGGGTGGTTTCGATGTACTCTCGAATTACCACCCCAACACGTGAACATCACGTTTCCCTCTCATTGGCCCCAGCCACAGGCGAGGGGGAATCCAATCCTTTCAATGTGAGTAAGGATAAAGGTGCCTACAGGCGGGGGACCATACTTGTCCGTACCGCCCTCGCTCGACACCCCTCCCAGGGAGGCTGCCCCGCCGCTTGCCATACCCTGCTTTCCGGCGGGTGGGCCTCCCCATCTCCTAAGGAGATGACTCTTACTTATGCTAACTCTAACCTATTCTAACTTCTGTACTGGACCCCTGCCACTAAGGGGTCGCCGGGTTTTTTCCCGGACGAACCCAACCCCCACCCCGCTCTAAACCTAGGACAATATCCTATTTAATGAGCCCGCCAGGGCTTCCAAATAGAGCTCGTTTCCTGCTGTTGATAAGTGGACACCGTCCCTTCTATACAGGGTAGGGGACCTGTGCGTTAACGCACGCGTATCTATGCAATCTCCCCTATACCCGTGAGCCATCTGCCCACGTCCCGGTTGACTGACTTCCGGGTTCTGTCAATCTTCCTGGGGTGCACCCCACCGCCCCAAGATATTCGCTCAACCAGGTCGGTCCATATGATTTTGGTGGCTGGGAACCATCTCTTAATCTCCCATATGTCAGCTTTAATGCTCTTTATCAGCTGCACACCCTTGATTTGGGGGATGTCATTCTCACCCAGGTGGATCACTAATACATCGGGTGTTTGGCCCGTCGCCCGCAGGGTTGGCAGGAGTTGGTGCCATTTCATGCCTCCATGACCCATCCACGGTATTTGTGCCCTGGGCAAAAGGCCCATCTGGTCCGACTGGCCGCGTCACCTGCCCAACGAACGAGGCTGTGGCCTATGATCCAGATCAGCCTTCGGGCTTGTGGGTAATGACCTGGGGGGGGGGAGGAAGGAGCAAGAAACAATTTTTATTGACTAATATGGGGGTAGGGCATCCCGGACATAGGTCCGGAAAGCTCTGGACCTCCAGCGGCCTACCTCCTGAGTACCCCGGTCTGATATGCCACTCTGGGCTGCAAACATTGCAGCTCCAATTCTAAAAGAGTGGGTGCCGTAGGCTGACGGGGGGATCCCTAGATGGGACAAGGCTGCTCTAAGTACAGCCATGAACTGGTACCTAGCTGCTGCCAAACCTGTCGTGTGTCTAAAAAGGGGGGCCGCAGCAAGTTGGTGGGCACTGATGTAGGTCTCAAGCGCCAGGACCGAGCATAAATCTAGGGAGGCCGCCCTGTTCAATCTCACAACCTGCCCCCTCCCTCTCTGGTCTGTTTTGGATCGGTGAATGTTTAGCACAAGGGCCACTGGGCCAACCCGGATGTCGCTGAGCTGGAGTGCCCTACCTGAGGTGTCCCTGACTCCTGCCACCAACTCGCTCACTCGGAAAGCCCCGAAGAAAGCTAACTTGAACATTGAATCAAACAACAGAACTTCGTAACGATTGAAACAAATACGTGGGAGGGTAACACATATGTCCAGCAACAATTGAGGAGTGATGGGAGCCCTCTGGTTGGGTAGCCTGTTTGCCTCCCTGGCCCAGCTTTCCAACAAACGTCGTGCGAAAAACCCTCTATCCGGGGTGTGTGTGCCCCGCGAGGTTACTCGTAAAGGCCAAGGCGGACAGCTTACCCGCTATGGTGCCAGGGGCTGCCCCTCTGCACCTCAGGTGCATGGCGTACTGAAGAATGTGAGGCTCAGGGATCGGGAAACCCAGGGACCAACCCTGAGCCGACCGGCACTGCTGGAATTCCCGGTATGCCCTGTCGTAGGCTGTCCTGGTGCGAGGCACCAGGGATCTCAGAACGGTGGCGCGCATCTCTAACACCCAAGGCTCCAAACTGTCGGTGGCAGAGGCTCGGGTTCCGCCCGGGCCCGGGGTGCCAGCGACCGAAAACGGTCCATCTGGAAGTGTCAGGGGCATCTGGGCCCGTGCCGGGACCCCCAAAGCACCCCCGCAGCGTCTAACCCAGCCCAGCAGCGCACCGGAACTAAAAGCTCCCTCTTCAACGGCGCCGGCGGCTCGGGGAGAGCCGCGCCTTGAGCATGCGCCACCGACAGAACGCCGGCAAGAGGACGTTCCTCCGACGCCCCCACAAACACTGGAGGGAGGGCCTGGGTCTGTGGCCACGCCCCCGCCGATGACCAGCCAGGCGGGGCCTACTCCGGCCCCGCAGGGACCACCCCTACAGGCAGCACCGCCGTTAGGGGCCCAGGTGCAACGCATAGTCACGCCCCCCGCAAGCAATGACACTGTGGGGATTCCCCCGCCCCCGCGGCGCCGCTCAGAGCGACTGCGGGCGCGCACGGGGGCGGGGTTTAGAGAATAAAAGCCAGCGCCACCTGAGAAGCGGCGCTGGTGATTGTAGAAACCGGCCCTTGCCTGAGCGTGACTGGGAGCGAGAGCATTTTTGAACGTGATAACCCCGACTATTGCCCGAGCGAGTGTGTTCCTACCTCCGTGCCCCTTGTAAATTCCTGAGTGTGAGCAGAGTGAATATCAGAGCGAAAGACCTTCCTGACCCGTGTGTGGTGCCCTTGGCTTTGGTGGTGAGTGACCCGTGTCTGTTCTCCCTTCCCCCCCCTCCGGGGGTCCCGCACTCCCTGGGGTGGAACCCTTCACCCCCTTGGTCCTTTTGTGTGGCACTGTGTGTTGCGAACAAGTGTGGGGCAGCCTTGGGTTCTTGGTCAGCAGCACCTGATGATGATAAGGGCTCGTTCTCTTTAATTAGAGGTAAAGCCCACACACTATCCTGACGGGCCTCTTCCCCCCGGTCGCTCCCGTGCTGACCTCGATACCCCAGGGCCTTTGTGCGTGCGTGTGCGTGGAACCCTTCTCCCCTACCCCCGGTAACAGGAAGTGAGAGAGGGTGTCGGCCACATCGTTGTCCAAGCCAGGTACATGCCTGGCCTGAAACAGGATGTTAAATTTCAAACAGAGTAACACGAACGCCCTCACTAGCCCCATGACCCTTGGAGATCTGGATGACTGGGTGTTAATGATGTGAACAACAGCCTGGTTGTCGCACCAAAAAAGGACTGACTGATTTTCCAGCTCATTCGGCCACAGATGGACAGCCAGCACTATTGGGAAGTGTTCAAGGAAGGTAAAGTCTCTGGTTATTCCCTGCTCGTGCCACTCGGTGGACCATGGGGCCGCCGCCCAGCGGTTTCTGAATATCAACCAAATCCTGCACCACCGGCTGCATCGGAGTGAACCTGGAGCTCAGCTTCAAGCAAGAGCTGTTCTCGCCAGAAACTGGTGCCATTAAATTTGTCCAGAAAAGTGGCCCATATCTGGAGATCCTCCTTGATCTCCTTGGTGAGCCGCAGGTGGTGGTGAGGAGGCGGGTTGCTGGCTAGCTTGTTGTATAGTCAGTACAGGAAGGCACGACCAGGTGCTACAACCCGGCACACAAAATTCAGGCTCCCCAGAATCGACTGCAGCTGTCGCACTGTGATCTTGTTCATTCCGAGGCATTCCACCACCTTGGCCCGGAGAGTGAGCAATTTGTCTTGAGGGAGGCGGGAAACTGCCGCCTCCTTATTAAGCTCGATGCCAAGGTAAGTCAACCGGGTGGTTGGCCCCTCCGTCTTCTCGGGGGCAAGGGGGAGACCTAATTCTCCCGCCACCGTTTGGAATGTCTGCATCATGTTTGAGCAGTCTTCCGTATCGGCCTGCCCGATGAACAAAAAATCATCGAGGTATTTCGTTACTCCCCCCCCAGTAGCCCTCCGCCTCACGATCCACTCAACTAGGGTGCTGAAACGCTCGAAAACCGAGCAGAAAATCGAGCATCCCATCGGCATGGCTTTATCAAAATAATACATGCCGTCGAAGTGGAATCCGAGGAGCGGGAAACTCTTGGGATGTACGGGGAGCAAGCGAAATGCTGACTTGATGTCGGATTTCCTCAACATGGCCCCCGGCCCGAAGGACCTCACTAGGGTCACAGCCGAGTCAAACGACGCGTACCGAACTGAAGAAAGTTCTTTGGGGATAGCGTCGTTGACTGAGCCGCCCCGGGGGTATGACAGATGGTGAATCAGTCGGAATTTCCCCGGTGTTTTCTTGGGTACCACTCCCAAAGGGGAGGTGACTGTTGTGTTGGGGAAAGGGGGGGGCTGGGAACGGGCCGACCACCCTAACTTCCAGTTTTTCCTTTTGAATTTTGTCCCGTGCCACCCTCTCTAAACCAACGACTGACTTTAAGTTTGGCGCCAGCCGATGTTGCTGGACTTCAGTTGCTGGGATAAGAAAACCATTGCGGAAGCCCTTTACCACGTATGCCACTTCCGCCTGGTCGGGATAGCCGCTTAGGGCCTTTTCAAGTTGGCTGACCCTAACTGGTGTTGGGACTTTTTGCCGTAGGTCCCCTGGTACTAGGACTGTGGATACCTTTCCCAGCTGGCCCAGGGAAGGACCTTCCCCTCGTGCCAGGCTTCCCTCGCATACACGCCGAGTTTGCGTGAGGTCTTGAACACGTGGCGCATGCGTGGCAGAATTTGCACACCGTACGGGAACATCTCCCGTAACGGCCAAATTCATGACACTGGCCAGCTGATGTACCTGCCCCTTTTTTCCCGTCCTCACAAAAGGACTCAGTAGCGGAAGAGGCTCCCCCTTTTGCCAGCAGATGGCCACTGTCGGACCTGGGCGCATTTCCCACCCCGCTCATGCAATTGAGCCATAGATCATGGGCATGTAGATCCCATCTCAAAACTGGGGTATAGGCTGCTCGATGGTGGAAAGCCTCGTCGTACCGGAGCCACGCTCCGGCTGGCCCGGCCTCGTAGGCTCGCCGTACGATGTCGGCATACTTCAGGAGGTCTGCAGCCCTTGCTGGGTAGGCCTGAATCATGACCCCCATATAGATTGAAAAGGTGGCCGTCCAGTTCGACCAGTTCCGGTCGGCTTTGGGTCGCTTGAAGCGTTCCTTTTCTTTTCTGTCCTGTTGTTCAGCGAGGTCCACAATCGGATCGCTGAACAACAGGGCGAATAGATCAATATATTCCCCCCTCCAAATCCGCTATTTAGTGGCGGGGAGCAGATGGCCTCCGATTGGATCGGAGACAGTAGTGTAACTACCGCCCTCTGGAGGGGGCTGCTGAGGGATGGTCGTTAGACAGGGGTTCCACCCCTGTCCTGTACTTGTGCCGGGATGCCCGTGGGGGTCCATACCTGCAGAGCTTGTTCTGCCAGGGGCGGGCATGCTGGCACGCTACCGGGATGGGGGAAAGCCCTCACTGTGCTTACTGCGCCAGACAGCCCTTGAGGGAAGGGAGGAGGCACCATGGACCCAGGTCCCGCCCCACCACACTAGTTGGGTTGGGCCCCCGCCTCCGCTCTGGGTCCGTCGGGGGTCCGGTGCCATCCCGAATTGCTGCACCCCGGGCCCATTCAAGCTGCTGATTCCCCCGACCAGAGCCCCCGCCTCACCTGCTGTGTGGGCTGGTAATGCAGGAGGTCCAGCCTCTGGATGGCTTGGTGCAGCTCAATCGCACTGCTGGATCAGTGTCTGGAGCATTCTCTCCATGTGGTCGAGGCGTCGGCGTACTTCGGCGTTGTCCTGCCGTCCCAGTGAGCTCCGCCCTAGGTTGAACAAAAGTGGGAAGGGGCTCCCCGGCCCAGCCCAAAATGGGCCTGGCACCCACGGGCTGTACCTGGCTAACACTGGGCTGGGTAGGCCCGTAATGCGCAGGCGTTCCAATGGGGGACGGCCTGTGCCAGGCCGGTCAGGGCCTGTGCCGACCCTGCGTCACCTGGGAAATTCAGGGCTCCGTGAGAAGGAGCCGGTGGTGGCCATATGTGCTCCGCATCAGGAGTGTACACTGGGCCAGGCCCCCAAGTGGGGTGGGTATATCCTGATGGATTTACTGCTGGCTGGGGCCACGTTGAGCCGATTGCTGGGCCCTGGACTGGGCCAAGGCTCCCCGCCCGAGGGTCAGCGCCGGGGAGTGCCAGAGAAAGCAAGTCACTGGCTGTGGCAGGGGTGTTGGTTGGGCCCTGTGCGGGCCTGGCTCCCCTGCGTACTTGCGTCGCCGTGGCCCCCCCCGCCCTCTTCAATGTATCAGGCCGGGGGGTTTATTGCTCGTCTCCCACTCCGGGGCTGGGGGCCTTGTTCAGTGTCCATAGGAAGGTCACTTTGAGAGGGACCTGGAGGGTGACCCGAGGGGTGAAAAAGGGCCGAGGCCTGAAGGGGCTCTGTACCCGACACCAAGTGGTGTGAAGGAGAGCCTTGCAGCTCGCCAGCCTGTCCTCCACGGGGGCTTCCTCCACTCCTTGGGGCGGGGGGGGGGGTTTCTGTTGAGACCCCCATGGGGGCTTCTCCCCTCTCTGTAAGGGGCACCTCACTACCAGGGAAGGTGGGGGCAAAGCCCTCCATCCCCTCCCGTTGCCCCTCCCCAACCTGGCTTGCCCTCTCGTCGTCAGGGGCATCTATTTCGGCTGCCTCATGCTGCTGCTTTCTGGCTGCCGCAGCAGCTCCCTTTTTACTCTTAACCATCTGGCCCTGGAAAACCTCTGCTTTGTCTCTCTCTCTGCCAGGGATGACTCTAACCCTGGGGATGAAGCTGGTGAGACTACCGGCTGCTAGCAAGGCTACAGCCTGCCTGCCGAGGCCTCAGGAGTTTCCCCGCTGCTGCAGCTGCAGCTGCTTGGTGAAGCTCCAGCCGCAAGGGGCTGGAGCACAACTTTGCCGGCTCGTGAGCCCCGCCTTCCGAGCGGAGCCCACGTGGCCGGCCACCTACCACTCAGCTAATGTCCAGGGCTGCCTAGCAACCCTGGCTGGGTTCCCGGAGTGCGCTGCCGCCGTTTCTCTTTACTGCAGCCCGCCGCGGGAATCCTCTGGTGAGTCCCGTCCCCTCTCCAGGTCGGGCGCGGCAAACGGCCTCGCGCCTGCCATCCCCCCCGAGGTGAGGGGGGGTTGGGCGGAGGCAAAAGTACCCAAACCTTGGAACGGCATCCCCAGCCCAAATACACTTACATTGATGCCATGGCATAAAGCAATCTGATTTATTTGGTCCCTTTAAGCCTAAGCATGTAGGACGGGGCCATTGCTTGCTGAAGTCCCAAGGGGTTATATGCCAAGTTGCTTTTCAATTGGGGCAGCCTGACTGGCTCCATAGACGAGCTAGCCAGAGTTTGCACAACTTGATTAAAAATTTAATTTCATACTCTATTGAAAAAGAAAAGCAGAATGAATTTCACGATTCTTCAAACCCCATCCGCCCACACTTTCATCATAGCCCTCTGCCTCATAGAAACATTTCAATTTTTGAAATTTCAACATGAAACTCCTGGAAATATTTCTAAAGGTGATTTTTTTGGGGGGGGGGGGGGGGGGGGAGGAATTGAAAACTTCAAATCCAATTCTTTGCAATTTTATTTGCATTTAGACTCTCAAGCTTGAGGAGCTGTATTTATCTCTTTCTTGTTGCAATCATTCTATTAATTCAGCAGAACCCTGATTTGACCTAGAGATCTTATAATTTAGCTCTTCCTTCTCATCTCCTCCCCCTGCTTCCCCTTCGAATTCCTTTTACCATGAATTTTTCAGCGGACTATTTTCCTTCAGACTTGTTTCTGTTTAGCTTTTCTTCCTTCTAGATGAATTCTGCCATCATTAAATACAGGTAATTATAGTGCTCTTTCGCTTCCCTTCCTCAATTAATTTTCTGCCCACCAGGGAAGAGAGACATGACCCAGAGGGCAGACTGTATTTGTGGACTGGCAGGCATTCTAAATTGCTGGGAGAGCAGGGCGCTTAGCTTTCAGTTCTTCCGGTCATGGTAAAAACAACCTGCTTCTGTTAATAAGTTTATAACCAGTGAAATCCTATGGCTGGGGGCTGGAGGGTGTGGGATTTAGAAACCAAGATTATAATCCTGTTAACCCTTAATATGTCTGTTTTGCTGACTGAGTAAGAGATGGATGATTTGAGCTGGGATTCCCACCCCCCCCTTAATATTATTGAATTGAACATGAAAATGTAGTTGTTTGTCCTCTTGCATGAATACAGTATTTTTAGGTACAGATGGGTTACAGCTGAGACTAAGATTGTGGTTTCCTTGCAATTCAGAACAAGAAAGAATTGTGTGTACACTGTAAAGAGCACAGGTTAGAGAGTCATCCATGTTCGAGAGGCTTGTAAAGCATGTCTGGAATGAAGAAGGAACTGGAAATATTAATTCTGGCAATAGGAAGTTGTACAATGTATATGAATAAATATATATGTTAATTGTTGAATATTAGTGTAAGAACTGAATTCGAAGCACTTTTATACTTCACTCTGCAGCATCATCACAATTATGCTGGCATGATATCAAGTATATTATACCAGCATAATTGCTCCGTACTCCAGTCCGTACTCTGTTCCCTCACTCTGGCGCCCCCCTCCGCCCCACTCCCCTAACCGCCTTCATCCATTCTCCCTTGCTGCCCCACACACCTGGAACTCCCTCCCTGCCCACATCTGCCTTGCCCCCTCCCTTTGTACCTTCAAATCCCTCCTGAAGACCATTTTGGGTTTATGGGGTTTTTGGTTGGTTACTTTGGTTTTTGGTTGGTCATTTCGGTTGCATAATTGCAAAAAGGAATCCGGTTTTGGTAATTATATGTACTCAATAGTGCAAATATTGCTGAAATGACCAAAATACCTAGATAACCAATGGAAAACCAGAAAACGGATGGAGTGCAAACGAGTATTGGTTATTGTCCAAGTCACCATTTTTGGTTCAAGCAGTGCAAATTAGGGGTATGCAATTCATTTTTGTTATTATGATAACAAAAACAAAATTTTTCATTTTTGTTTTCATTATTGTAATAACAAAATGAAAAATAACAAAATTAATTTTTGCTTTCAAAATAATGGGGAAATACTGAAAAACATATTTATGGTAATAACCTTTTTGTTTCTTATTGAATTCTGATGAAACTGGGGACGATTTTAACCCCAATGGAGGGCACTATGTATACCAAATTTTGCAAAAAATGGATAAAGGGAATGGATTATAAAATCAATTGAATATTATGATTTTAAGAAAAGCTGCATACACATTCCTGGCTACAACTTCTTTATCTTCAATCCACTTTGCATGAAACCTGGGAATATTATGCCCCTCCCCATGATTACCAATCCTGCCAAATTTCAGAAAGATTGGATAAAGGGTTCTAATGTTAGAAGTCATTAATTTGAAAATGCATTTTCGGCTGTAACATTTTAATATTCCATCCTGTTTACAAGACATTTGGCAGGAATGTATCCCACACTCTTTCCTGTCATCTCTGCCAAACTACAGGACAATTTGATAAAGGGCCCCAATTTTATAAGCAATTAAAGTTGTCTCCTTGAAGACCATTATTCAGATAAATAGCAGCACATGCAGTGCCAGTCACAGGCAGGCACCTGGCATGGCAGGGGGATGGAGGCTGTAGGAGGGAGGACGGGGAGCAATCCAACAGACTGACAGACACATTCATTGGCCAATTACTGCATGCTTCCAGCTTTACAGGACCAATTGGTGGTGGCTTTGAGGCGGGCATAGGGGGCGGCCCTGGTGCGGGCATAGAAGGGACATAACTGGGACTTTGGGGATAGCAGTCCAGCAATCAGGAGACATAGTTTACACATCCAGGCTGGCCAATTATCATCACAATCACATCCTGCAGCACTGTGACAGAGGACATAAGAGAATCTCTATTGGATCTTTCCTAAACAGATACTTCTGACTTCCCAATAACAAGTGGGGGAGAGATGTTGGGGTGGTCACAGCACAGAATGAGGATATTTGGTTGACATTTTTGGCAGAGAAGGAGCCTATCCCTGGCATAGGCTCTTTCTCTGCATATGCGGTGCAGGCTTATAAAATTGGGACCCTTTATCACGTCTTTCCGATATTTGGAAGAAATGATCCTGAAGGTGCGACATACAGCCCTACCAAATTTCATGTACACTGGTTGGACTACAAAGCTGTTACAGTCAGACATACATTTATAAGTTAATTGCTTATACCACCAAGACCCTTTATCCAATCTTTCTGAAAGTTGGCATAGATAGTACACATGAGGAGAGGTATAGACTTGCCAAGTTTGAACCACATTAGATGAGAGACAAAGACATTATAGCCAGGAATGTATATGCAGATTTTTGCAAAATAACATAATTCAACAGCTTATAAAATAGGATTCCTTTATCCAATCCTTCCGAAATATGGTACGCATAATGCCTTCAATTGGAGGTACACTATCTCCACGTCTCATCCAAATATAATGAAAAACAAAAACATTACAGCCAAAAATGTGTGTTCCATTGAAACCAACGGAAATTGAAAACCAAAGCAAAAATGAAAATGAAATGTTGATATTTACAAAAACGAAAGGTTTAAATAATGAAAATGAAAAACGACATGGGTTCCTGGTGCACATGCACACCTCTAGTGCAAATTTGATGGGTTTACCCATTTGGGGCGGTGGGGTGGGGGGAGATAGGAGAACAGAACTGAAATGGATGAGTTGCATCCAGTTGCAGCCCATTGATTTGACATACTGGTTATAGAAGGTGTTTGCCTGACCCCTTTGGTATGTTGTTGCACAGTTTAGTGTGCTGTGAGGCCTTCGTGCTATCTTTAGCTTAGAAGATCCATCTAGCAGAGGCGGACACCACATAAGAGGGAGAATTGTGGTCTGGCATTTTGTATGTCTCTGTGGGGTAGACTTAACCAAAATGTGTCTTTACAATAGTAAAGACAGCCTTGGCAGCGCTGTGCTTCCGATGACTTTCCCAAGGTCTGTGCTTACTATAAGCTAGGCAGGTAATGGGGAACCTTCCATTTAATGGGAAGTTTCCATTAAAACCTTTCTATTAACTTTCCCATTAAAATTGGTGGAGAAAGGCTGCAATCCTTGGAACTGTTTACAATCTCATAAATGCCACTGAAATCAAGGGGATTTACAGTTTCATAAAGAGTTTCAGGGTGGTTACTATCCAGTCCTGAGTAAATGGATCCAAATCTGGTTCAGTAGTACTGATGCATTTTAGGAATGCGTGTATTGTTTTTTAAAAAAAAAATAGGTAACTATCAGTACACAAAATTTCTTGCAGGCTACTCCCTGGTCACCAGCTCACGGCCTTGAGATGGCCAAGTCATTGGTAAAGATCAAAGCCCATACTGCTACAGCTGCAGTTAACACAGCACAGAAAAATAGGAGGTTGGGTGTGCTAAAAGCCCCTTAAATCCCCTCATGAAATGCTTAATACAGTCTAATGAAAAAGAGTGGTTGCCATATTGGTCCCAAATATGACGAAGACTAGAGCTGAAATGAGTAGTGGGTGTATTATTAATTGGCATTATTTGCATTAAGAGCACTACTTGCATTTTCAGAGAGCCCTTCAAGTATCTGAATAAATGCAAAATGGTTACTTGCATATCTTTGTTTTCTAGGTATTCTGTGTAGCTTTTGGGGGGGACAAGTTAGTTTTTTAGTTTTGTTATTTTGGTTCTTCAGACATTTTGTATTTTAATTATGCCATTTTTTGCAGTTACATATTTTCATGCTAATATTGCCAAAATGGTGTCATCGAAGTAACCAAAATGACTGAAATGACCAAACAATCAAAATAACCAAACAAAAAACCTGGAAAACCTGAAATCGGTTTTTGTTCCAAGAGTAAACGGAGATCGTTATTACCGAAACCATTATTTTCAGTTTGGGTAGGGTGTTTTCAATGGGTTTACCTACTTTTTCCACCTATTTGTTTCAGCTCTAATGGAGATCAAGTAGTTCTGATGATCTCTTCATGAACCAGCTAGAGAAGTTGGTCCAATAAAAGAGATCATCTGATCTACTGTTATATGGTTCTGCTGTCTAGTGGCAAATCACTTACCATGGCGTCACAGACCACAGTTTCAGAGTCACAGTTCTAGAGGAAGAAAACCAAGAAGACAGAATTGTAGGCCTCTAGGTGGGAAGTATGGAGCAATTTCAGGATCATTGTAGGTAGATTTCTGATCATAGCTGGGACATAGTATCTGCAGATCTTTGTATGGGTGTTTCTAAGAACTAAAGTGTTTACTCTGTTTTGGAAAACCATGACACAGATTGGTTACTGCTCTTCCCAAAGTGCTTGAAGGGCCACAAGAGTGGTGGAAGAGTAAACTACACGGAACCCTAGGGTTCTAAGACAGACTTAGGGGCAGGATGTAAAATGAAAACAGCTACATTGGAAATGGTGTTGGATGATGCAGTTGGACCAACTTTGTTTACCCACAACAAGGCACTTTCAGCTAAGCAGATCAATTGCTAAACTGCTATTACTGTGGAGATTATCTTCCAATTATATAAAGATGCTGAGGTTCTGTCTTTCTCCAAATCACAGTAACCTATCAAAGCAGATTAACCTTTTGTTTTGTGAGAGAAGGATCCAAGTTATCTCTGAAAATCCCAGCCAAGCTGTGGGTTTGGAAGCTCTTTCAAGCAAGTGAGGTCTGATGGAGAGGGAGGGACATGTTCAGTGTGACTGACATTTTTTAAAAAGGAAGTTATTAAAGCTCTCCAATGTGCTACATTCATACTCGGTTAATCTTGATCTCAAGTCAATAAATCTGGTGGTCTGGAATAAAAACCTTACTACAGAGTTGCTTATTACAGAGTTTGACCTCGCTCAAAAATTTGTCAGGACAAAAGCTCTTTATTGCCTCTGGAAATGCCTGTTTCCCTCCCTTTACAGTGCTGTCACCCCCACCTGCCTGCTCAAGTTTGGAGTGCAAAAGAAAGTCCTCTCAATTTTTAGCTCCCTGTAACTCTTGGGGGTGTGGTAGAGCCCACCCTGCGTGAGCGACTAGAGGGGTGCGAAGTGCTTCTTCGCAGCATGGGGGAGGTAGGGAACCCCCCACAACTTGAGGCCCTGGGAGGAGTAGGGGTGGCTGGAGGATCTGAGCTACCTCCGCCCCCTCGTAGGGGGGGCAGACGAACAAACCCCCCAGCTCGATATATTGAGAACCCCCCTGCGCCTAGACGTGTGCGGGTTGAACCGCCCCCACCAGCTCCAGAAGTGAATCAAGCCCCACTTGGGTTGGGGGCTGGCCTTGGGGAGGTTTCAGCCCCTCCTGACCCCGGGGTGTGGCAAATGGCCCAACCGGCTCCGAGTGCCCCATGGCCAGGCTCCCAGGCACTGGGAGCACAGTAAGGGGCTCCGAGTGCCCCATGGCCGGGCTTCCAGGCACTGGGAGCACAGCAAGGGTTGATCGCGGGGAGCTGGGGTTTGCCTGTGACAGGGATGGCCTACCCGCAGGGCACAACGGGCATGCCTGCTGCAGGTGCGGGTATGGGGCCTGGTGCCGGGTTTCCCCCTCCCTTTTCAGTTGTTGGAGACAGGGACGGAAGGGGACAGCCTTCGAGATCACAAGCACCCCAGCAGGGCGATGATGATGAGGAGTTGCGCAGCAGAGTAGCGGTGTTGGAGCAAGCCATTCGGGAGATGACGGAGCACCGCAGCAGTGGCGGGACAAGGAGAAGTGTTGCTATCTTGCTAAACAAAAAATTAAATGTTAATATTTTTAACATTAAGTTAGAAAGTGCAGGCAGGTTTGTCATTCTTAAGGTGGTGGTAAATACCTTCAGAATTATACTTGCTAATTTTTATGGGCCTAATTGAGATGTCATTAAATTTGTTCATGACTACTTATATGAGTGTGAATGATATGGGTCACTGGCTGGAGATTTCAATGAAACCCTAGACCCAGTCCTGGATAGATCCTCTCCTCCACATAAGAATTAAGGCTGAAACGAGATCTTGGTTAACTGAGTAAACTTGTCAAAATCCTGGTGCTCGTTCTGTTCTGGGATGAACTGAGCACTGGGATGTGCTTGCCAAATTGTGCTTGCCAAACAATGAGTAAAAAAACAGATAAGCACTAGCTGTGAGCACTGTGGAAGGGAGCCTTCCTAAGTACTCCCTGCCGACTCTTTTCAATTTCAAAGCCTGCTTCCCATCCCCACGCCGCCAAACAGCTGTTTGGCATGCGGTGTGTGTGTGGGAAGCGCACAGCCACCAATCCTGGCACCTGCACTCCCTGGGCTGATTCACCTCACCGCCAGGCTGGGGTTCAGAGTGTCTTGGTTCCTGCTGGCTGCTTCCTGCTCCTCTGCTGGCCAGCGAGCTGTACAGCTGAGCCTGGGGACTTGTTTTCCTGGCTTTTTCTGACAGGGGAGGCCTCTTCCCACCTGCATACAACTCCCCAATGGATCTCTTCCCAGGGGGACTGATTATCAGAGGAGTGTGCAAGATGATAGGTGCTGGGGGTGGGGGGGTGGGAATGCCTTCGAGCAACCTATTGGGGTGCATTGAAAGGCTGCTCCTCCCCTTGCAAACAGCTGTTTGCCAATGTGGGGGCTGAACCACGCAGCCAGCCTTTGAAAATTCATTACAAGCGCTCCCCTTGCCAGTGGCCATTTAAATTTTTTTTAAAATTTAACGGCTCGCCAAGAAATTGCACCAGGACCAAGAGATCGGTCCCCGTGCTCACAATTGCAAGCCTTTTCGCAAGCAGCAAAATATCTGCTTGTTTCAGCCTTAACAAGAAAACGAACACGTGGCAGGTACTCCACACCTACATGGCTGATTTAAATCTACACACAATGTATGGAGACTTGGAAATCCCACAGCCAGAGACTAGTTTCTTTTCTACAGTTCACTCAACGGATTCATGAGTAGACTACTTTTTAGTATTGCAGGAATTGATTTATTCAGCCACAGACTGTGGCATTGGTGCTATCTCCATATCTGACCATGATCCTGTTTACATGATATCTGCACCTCCAACTTGGATATGGAGGCTTAACACCTCCTTGCTTTGTGATGACAGCTTTTGCTGATTTTGTCCAGAAAGAACTGGAATTCTTTTTCAAAACAAACAAGGCCACCGCTCCATCTGCTGCTACACTTCTGGGAAACCTCTAAAGCTTTCATTTGAGGTTGTATTATCTTGTATGCCTCCTTTAAAATTAAAGAACCTGGAGAATTGATATTCTTTACGGGGAAAAAAACCTCTTGAAATTGTTTTTCAAGATCCTGGATGAGAATTATGCCTCGGCCCCCTTCTCCCAGAGAAACTCAGAATCCTTACCAATCTAAAATATACAAAATTCCATTCACAAAAAGTCGAGTTTGCTTTGTTCTGCTTGAAACAGAAATATTACAATAGTTTGCCAGTCCTCTTTCCAGATTTCAGATCTGCCACTCCAGATCTGAGCCCCCATTGTGAATGTTGGGGTTGGTCATAGTTGCATTCTGTACAGCAATGTGCATGGTGAGGAGAAAGAAGAGAACCAACGGATCTGCAAAATAAAGGAGTTCATTTCCCCCTTCTGAGAAACAGTGAAGGACCAGCCCTTCCCCCCACCTCCCAAACCCATGGTAGCTAATGTAGGTGGTAGGCAGGCCTGAAGCAGCAACTTGTTTGCTGTTTAGTGTTTACTGTTGATGTTTCAACAGTCTTGCCACCGCTCAAACGACATTTGCAATCAATTTATATATATATAATTTGGTGGGCTGACTAGTGCTGAAACAAATAACAGGCTTTTTATTCACCAATGTTTGCATTTTCGGATAGCTCTCTGAATAATATCTGCAGCCGAAGTGGATATTCACATACCTGAGGTTTTTTGGTCTTTGGCTGGTTACTCAGTTGTTTAGATATTCATTTGTTTGGTTACATCATTTTTGGCTACCCCCCCCCCCCCATGCAAATACTCAAAATGAACCAAAAAAATCGACCTGAAAAGCTGAAATGGGTGTCTGGCAAAGATGGACCTGAATAGTAGTGGTTGTTTTTTTTGGGCATGTACAACGTGAATTGGGTGTAGATTGCATTATGTGATATTCGTTACAACTATTTGTTTGAGACCCAAGTGCAGATACTACTGCTTCTCACCATCTTATCAAATGTTTTAAAATAAAATGAACTCCACTTTGGTGGTAGTCGTAGCCTTAAATTCCATGGTGAGATTTTCTGAATATCAAGAAGGGAGATTTCCCCATCCTCTTTTTGTTGCACCAGCTAGAGTAGGTTTTGTATTCATGGATGATATTCTTATTTTTGAATATTTATCTAAATAAATATCTGCATGCATGACAGTATTTGTTTTATCTGAAGCAAAGAGTTTGCTTCAGTTACTTTGCTTTTAATGGGATTTTGAAAATCACTTTGGTTTGGTTTCTTGACCAAATATCCGAACCTAAAAGGTCCATGAATATCTGAAGCAGGGGTGGCTGGTGGGTTTTTATGTTGGAGGGGCACTAGGGCAGTAAGGCCGATGGACCTAGGGGCAAAGCCAGGGGGATGGTAGGCCAGTGGCATAGCATAACCCAGCAGCAAGGAGTTCCCAGAGTTAACATCGGATGGAAGAAAACAAAGTCTGCATGCATATCAAGCTTAAATAAATAATTTGTAAACCCAAAACACAGGGAAACACCCAAAAGACTGGCAAAACACAGCAGCAAGGAGTTCCCAGGGTTAAAATTGGATGGAAGAAAACACAGTCTACTCTACATGCACATCAAGCTTAAAATAAATAATGTATAAACTCAAAACAAAGGGACCCATCCTTGTAAATCACCCCAGTCACAGTCTGAGTCCAATTTTACCCCACACATCCCATTTTCAGCATTTTGAACACAACTGAAATTGCATGACGTGCAGTGACATCTCTCTCAGGATTTCCAAACCTCAATTTTACCACACACAATCCCCCTGCACTAACCCACTAGCCCCGACTCCCCTCCCTGAGAACCCAGGAGCCCTGGCTCCCAGCACCCCCTGCACTAACCCACTAGTCCCCACTCCCCTCCCATTGAACCCAGGAGTCCTGGCTCCCAGCCCCCCCTGCTCTAACCTACTAGCCCCCACTCTCCTCCTAGTGAACCCAGGAGTCCTGGCTCCCAGCCCCCCGGACCCCTGCTCTAACCCACTAACTCCCCAGGGAGCCCAGGAGCCCTGGCTCCCAGCCCCCCCATCTCTAACCCACTAGCCCCCCACTCCTCTCCCAGGGAACCCAGGAGTCCTGGCTCCCATCCACCCATCCCCCTGCTCTAACCCACTAGCCCCTCACTCCCCTCCCAGGAGCCCTGGCTCCCAGCCCCCCGTACTCTAACCCACCCACACTCCCCCCCCGTGTGCCTGCACTCCCCCCACGCCGGGCCCCGCAGTTTACTTACCAACCATGTTGGGGCTGGGTCCTGACCTCTCGTCCACCTCAGCGCCGTCGCCTGCATCCAGGGAGGCTAGGGAGAGCTGCATCCAGCTTTTAGCCTCCCCGAGTCCCTTCCTCCCTCCCTGCTGGAATCCAGCAGGGAGGGAGGAAGGGACTCGGGGAGGCTAAGAGCTGCACGCGCATCAGCAGCTCCCAGCCTGTGCAGTGGGCTGGGAGCTGCTGACGCACACGCAGCTCTTAGTTCATACTGGGGGCGCTTCTATTGGGCGCCCCCGTATGAACTTTCCCTCTGCCTGGCCCCTGCAATGCAAGAGTGCCCCCTGTGGCACTCTTGCATTGCAGGGTCCCTTTATGCGGAGTGGACGGCTCTTCTAGTTGCCCACTCTGCATAAAGGGAGAATGACTCCCTTTTGACCCTGAAGACTTCCTTAGGAAGCCTTCAGGGGGGTGGGGTGAGTCACCAGTTGTGTGCACATGCGTGCACACAACCAGCGAGAATGTGCGGAGCCACCTCAAAGAACCTGGTTTAGAAAGGCAGACACCTTCAGAAGGTCTCTGCCTCTCTAAACAAGGTTCTTCGAGGTGGCTCCGCACATTCAGCACGATGCCGACGGGGCCGGGGTTTTTATTTTGTTTTGTTTTTTTAAGCTGCCGCCGGCCGGGGATTCCTAGGGAGCCAGGAGGGGCATTGCCCTTCCTTTCCTAGAGGGCCCACCATCCCTGATCTGAAGAAAACAGAAGAACCCTCCTGGAAAAAGGAACAAAAATGAGTAACCCACAAAATGGTTAAACCCATCGAACATTACCTTACTTGTAACGCAAATGGTAGTTTGGGTAATAACCAATATATGTTTACATTTCCTGTTATCTGGGTTATTTTGTTTTGGTTTTTTTCATTTTGGTTATTTACAGTATTTTGGTTATGTCATTTCAGGTGTTAACAAATGGAACAATAGCCCACTTGAGTTAGGGTTTGGTCTGTGCAGCCCCCACTCACATGTTTAGTGCTAAGAGCCTAATAAACAAGCAGCCCTTTACATGTAGTTCTTGTGCGCTCACGCAGCCCCCACTCACAGGTTTAGTGTGACCAGACTAATAGGGTGTTTTAAAATGAGCAAGACTTGCAGGGGGGTCTGTGGCTGCTGAATGGCACAGCTGTGGAGCAGCCACTCGGGTGGAGTGCATGGGGAGGGATTCTAACGGGCGGCTCCCAGGGTGACCTGGTTACTAGACCACGCAGGCAGTCTCAGTGCATTCTCACCACCACAGACTGGCCCTGCTAAGAGCTCATATGGGCAGCCATTCCGCCTCCCGGCAAAAACCCTCCACCAGGCCCTGCCCAACTTCCACCCTCTGCCATGACACACGGCCACAGACACCATGGAAACATGAAACTGCAGCAGCCAGTAACCCCTTCCTGCCCATGACCCCAGGAGCTGCTGACAGTCCTGGGCAACAATGGAGGTGCATACTGGGTGGGACACAGGAAGCTTCTGTCCAAGCTGCTGTCCTCCATCGTGCTGGCTCTTCTCTTGTGCATTGCGAGGGTGGGTTGTTGTGCTTTGAACCAATTACAATTTAGAAAAAAGAATCCAACCAACAGTCCTATTACAATATACACAACTAAAGGACTATGTAAACATCATAAGAAATCACTGATTTAATTAGATTCCAAACCGATCTAAACAATATAGTGGACTCAGTCACAACATTTAATGTTATATATAATTCATCCACAAATTACTAAAATAACCTCACAGTGATCATATATTACAATATTGAATGAAATTACATAGAAAGATGTTTGTACACCGTTTTCATCAGGGCTAACTCTTTATGATGACATCTTTCTGAAAAGGAACTCTGTTGTGGAACATCCATAGACTGTAAAAAATGGTAAGAGAGCCTCCTTCTAGTCTTGAATTTCCTCCATCATAAAGGTGGCTATACAGTTGTCCTCCTCACCCTCAGGAAATATTGCCCCTTTCTACCAAAAGACTAAAGCAATGAAATGCTAAAAAACAAAGAAAAACTTGTAAAAATCATATGTACTGTCTAAAATATACATGGATATGAAACTTACATTTGCCTTCCACAAAAGCAGAGTACATACCTCCAGAAAGTATACTAATATTCACCCACTCTGCCAAGGAAATATGAAATAATTAAATTTTGAAAAAATATTCAAAAAGTTTGAATATAATGTATTACTGAAAAAAGTTGAAGAAACTGAAAAACCTTAAAACTGTATAAAAAAACCATGTGAAACATACCAATGTCTAAACTAGATATCGAAAAACAGAGATGTAACTTCCTCCTTTGGCAAGCAGTCAGCTCAGCCAAACAGAACATGCTCTGCTTAAGCAAGGAGAGTATAATCACTCCCATTCAGATTTTTTGTTTTGGGGTTTGGAAACCGGTTTCTCTCCATTAGGCAGTCTTGATGAGCAATTGTAAAGGAGGGAGTTCTGGTGAATATTCAAATTGAAGACTGAGGCACCTCATGGTTTAAATCCGGGGTAGGGAATGTTTTCTGTCCTGGGGGCCACATTGAATATTAGAACAAGGTCCGAGGGCCACATAGATGTTGGGGACAGGGGTGCTTAACAGGTGTATTAAAAAAAGGAGGGATCTGTCCCTTAGCCTTGTGTGCATGCCCTCCTCTCTGCTCCATTATCCTGAGCTTGGTTTTTCAGTGCTTGGGGGTAGAGACTGGATCCAGGAGTCAGATCCAGGCACTGGAAAGGAGCCACATTAAAAACATGCCAAGGGCTGCATTGGCCCCCGGGCCTGAGATTCCCCACCCCTGGTTTAAATGAAACATTAGATTTGTCAGTATTTCTATAGTAGTTGATGTCTTTTGAATATGAAGTAGTTTGTAGTAGGGTTATGTTTTTCAGGACATGCTATAGCACTAAGGAAGGGGAGCTCTCCTATGGTATTATTCAGACTGATTCTTACATAGTTTTTAAAGTGTGATCATAGACCACTGAGCCATGTTAAGTATGTTTAGCTTCTTCCATACTTTTACAATTAACTCCATTTAGGGAGTACTGATTGGCTTTTTAAAAAAACATCTGCTTGCTATATAAGCAGAGTGTGCTTAGTTAGTTCTGATGAGCCAGTGCCACTTTTCTGTGATCAACTGAACTGAGTGGAGCAGCGCATAGCCAGAGAGATCTGGGATGCATTGTGCTGGCACATCAACCAGAATGTCCGCTACAATACCCATCGTTAGTGACCTTTTCATGATTAAAAGTTAATAATTTTTTTGTAACATTTCAAAATGTATCTTTTCTGTGACTGTTTCCTTCAGCCCCATCCAGCTCCCCTGAGCACTGGGCTGGCTTCCTTTCTTTCTTTGTGTCCTATCCCCCCTTCCCATTGCATGGTAGGTGTCTTTTCCAAGGTGGGGTCCCTATGACCATTCCCTTAGCACCAGATTGGCTGCCTACTCCACCCCTCTTTTCCATTGCCTGAAGGGTGGCGTTTCCCTGTAAGGTTCCTGTTGCCCTTCCCTTAGCGCCCAACAAACAGCCTTTTGCTGTGCATTTCCTATTGCCATTCCCATAGTAGCTGGCTGCAGGTTTTCCCTGCGAGTTTCCTACCGTCATTCCTGCAGTAGCCAGCTGCTGGCTTTCCCTGTGAGTTTCCCATTGTCATTCCCCACCAAACATTCCTCTGCTCCCACAATCAAACATCCCTCCTTTTTAAAAAGAAGCACACAACTCAGGGTTTATGAAAAGTAAGCAAACTTAATTAAAAGTTTTGAAAGCTTTTCCCTGTGGAGTCCCTCTGTCCATGTCCATGCGAGAGCCAGTGTGTTGTAATGGCGAAGTGTGCAGTATTTCATTGGACCGAGAGGTGGGGGAACCCCAATTCTAGTCCCCGCAGGGTGATGAAGGCCTTTGTCTGCTCCTTGCTCCAGGGCATGCCCTTCTGGCAGGCAGCTGAGCAGGGCTGCTACCAGCACAGTGGGGGCCTGTGATGCTGTCACAGGGGTGGCAATGCTGGTAGATGCCTGTGAACACAGGAAAGGACAACTATCACATACTTAGATACCATTGAATGGCTGTCTTGAGGTCCCCCGATGAATTAACTTACCATACTCAACTGGCTGTAGTCTTGATCCATGATGGCCTGTGGCAGTTGCTTCTCCAGTACTTGTGGAGGGGTGAGGGGTGGACATGTGCTGAAAATCAGGACATCTTCACCCAGCGCAAGTTTGATTTTGGTGTGCTTTGCCTTTTCAGGCGCCAGTGAGAACAAGAGGAGAGGGAGGGGCAGGAGATGGTTGCTCCTTGGACCGCTTTAGGCTTTTTGCCTGTGACTCTGGTGCTGGTGGACCTGTATGCAGGAGAGGCTGCACGCAGCCTAACTGATGGGAAGCAGCCCCATGGGGGCACATTAGCCTAGATTGGCCAGCATTTGCCCATACGGTGAGCTCCACATTTTTTTAGACTCTGCCATGAATGGGGGCTAAGTGGTGGCCTCATGTCTTATGGGGGTGAACATCTGGCGAACACATAATAAATGGTGTGGGCTAATGTCTCATTTTGTTAACATTCTTAGACTGCAGGATGTAGCCATCTTAGAAAGTCTTTCTTTTTTTTTTAAAAAAACATGTTAATCCTCCTTGACTAGTTTAACCCATGGTAGCAGTCAGGCTAACACTGCCATGATCACTACACCCTGCAGTGTGTTGTGTTTTCTTTTTGGAGTGAAACAAATGAATGTTTTCTCGTTTTTCTTTTGTTTTGTTTTTTCCCTTTTGTTTTTACTAGAGCTGAAATTCAAATTAGTACCCCCAAACCATGCAAATCACGGCTTGGGTAGTAAGCGATATCCATCTACACTCTGGGTATTGGTTTGGTTTATTCTGGATGGTTCTTTTTTCCATTTTTTTTCTTTTTTTGGGTGAGGGATTTGGTTCAGGTGTTTCTGTATTTTGGTCACACCAGTATTTGGTTGCATCGTTTTGGCATTAGGTGTTAGCACATGTGAGGGCCTGGTTTTGCCTGTTCTGGCCCGCCTGGGCCATTGCCGAGCCCACATGTCGGTTCCGGGCCTGCCAGATGTGGGCCTGGTTCAGAAACTGGCAGGGTAGGCAGCTGTGCCAGAAACCGGGCTCACAGGACGCTGAAGCAGCTGCACATTTGTTAACACCCACTGTTAGTATTATTGTGCGCGAATGCACAATTGTCAAAAATGACACAACTGAAATACCCAAACAATCCAAACCTTAAGGGAATACTTGAGAACCAGCTACGTGAGTACCCGCTTTGGTCACAAATATGATTTAGGTAGTTGCAGGATTAACCCAAAATTCAAATACCCATGAATAACAAACCCACTACCTGTTTCAGCTCTACTTCTTACAAATGAATGCCACCTACTTCCCAACAGTGCTGGACACTAGCATGGAGTTTTCCATCTATATCCATCCTCTCATTGTAGATGGACCAGGGTTACCTTAACTGAAGCTGTGCTGCTTTTTTGTAACCTATATTAGAGTGAGCGTTTCAAAGTTTGCTACCAAGCTGAATTGCAGATTATAAATGCCAGTGCCAGGTCACATTAAGCTGTGCTGCAGATCCACTGATTTCAGTGGTTTTACACCAAGGATGTATTTGACCCACACAGTGCACAATCTGCAACTTTACTGATTCCAGCAGTTACTTCTGCTCTATACCAGCGAGAAGGGAATTGGGCCCAGAGAGTTTCCCCTTAAGGAGATGAAAGAGTAGTAGAAGATGGTAATAACAACCTTAGTGTGCAAACGTGCTACAGCAGTCACAATAGTCAGGGATGGATGTATCATAGCGACAGGAGAGACATTTGTCCCGTGGAACAAGCTGGGGCGGGGCTCACAAATCCTGTCCTGTTCCGGTGCGGCCAGACGGCGAGTGAGAGGAAGTGGAAGTGCCTGCAGCACGTGGGACCCACCCTAGGGGTGGCACAGGATGGAGCAAGTGGCATGAAGCAGCCAGCACAGCCACAGCCCCCAGGCCTCAGATGCAGCAAGCAAAGGGAGAGAGACGCTGGGCGGGCAGGGAGAAAGTAAGTAAGTGATGGGACGGGGGAGGAGGATGATGGCGGGGGGTGGAATTTATTTCTTGCACCTGGGCTCATTCCCACCTAGCTACACCCCTGGCAACAGCGAAGAGGAGTCGGCACACTCTGTAAATGCTTTCCGTACTTTCTGCTCCCTCCCTTCTAGAGGGTTAAATCTTGGCCTCATGAACAGCAGTGTCATCTCGCTCCTGCTGACTGTACTGCCTAATCTGATCACAGCTCTCTGTGCCGATGGGACGATTAGTGCACTGGATGATGCAAATGGCTGTCGCCATAGTAACGGGGAGACAGGGCACCACCCACACTAGAGGTGTGTTTCTAGCATCGCTGTTGCCAGAAGAGCTTTGCTGGGTCTCTAGTTAGTAGAAGCTCTGCAGCTGAAACTAAGAACCAGTGATAATAGCTATTAGCCATGGTTTTAGTCCATGAGAGCGTTTTGCTGCCTTCCAACATTGCTAACACAATAGCCACCCATCCCCAGTGCAGATGCTTTGTGTAGAAAATCTATGAGTAGCCATTACATTAGCATTTCTTCTCCTGTTTAATTGGGAATAGCTAGGTTGGAATGGGCCCTAGTGCAGAAGACTGAATGGAGCCCCTCCTCCCCGCAGCAGGGATGTGGATGCACCAGAGAGCATGGGACCCCAGGCTTATGGGCCTCACCGCAACTGCACCATCTGTCCCTATGACAGATATGCCCTTGTGTTTAATTCATTGAACATTTTCATGGTGTCTTGCAATCTTAAATCTTGACAGTCAGGCCTTCATGTTATGAGCTTGTCAGTCAGTCTGCCTCGCTGTGCCAGAATTGTTCAGCTGTGTGTCAGAAGCCACATACTGTTCGCTGCTCCTGCAAATTCTTCATCGGCTATCATGCTGGAGAACATGTGATTCTGGAGTTAACTGTCTGTAAAATTCAGAAGGACCAGGCTGTGTACAAATGAACTCTACATCAGGCTTATTCCCTGTGTGGGGTGATTACATCCATGATGATAATAACCCACTTTCCAAGCATCACACACATGCAGAGAAATTACCCAGATAGAGGCTACCAATGGAGTTAATGATTCTATGATCAGTTGTGTGCTGAGTGTCTTAACCTGCATAATTAACACCCTTTCCTTGTTAACATGCTCATTTACCCCTGGGGGTAGATACTTCACAGTGTGGCCTTCTCTTTAATCAAGAGTACAGACTTTCAAGGTTAATGACTTCTCATTTTGCTTTAAAAACTTTGTGTAAAGAAAATCAGACTAATGAGCGAAGGGGTTATTACTTCAGAGTTAAGCATTCATGAAAATAAGCCTTGGGAAGCTGTGGGAAGATATGTTACTATGACAGGTGGGAGAGTGATAAGAGTGCAAATCCTCCACTGATTAACATAACTGATTCAGCTCCCCTTGACATTAATGGTGGGTGGAGGATGCACCTTTATGTATGTGTTAGGAAAAGAATTCTAATTTGTTCCAAATTTGTTCTGGACTCGACTCTCTCCGCCCCCCCTGTATTTTTCCTGTTTATTTGGGACTGTTGCTTCTATCCAGCATTTCCTCCATGGACATATTTCTCCCTTCTGTCTCTTTTGCTGCCTTGTCCCGTATGCCTTATTTCTTTGTGTATTTTCTATTCCTGCTCTTTTTCTATGCATCGTTCTCCCCCATCCTACAACCAGTCAGCAGCACTGAGAGCAGTATGTATCCAACTGCCAGGAAGCACAGAGGCTAAACACTCTCACACAAGGTAGGTTTGTGTCATTCTTTTCCTTGATCGTATTTGCCTCTTGTGACATGGAGCCAGTGCCTCGGGTTCATGCACCTTTTAATTTTTCCTGCTCCTCATTTCCTCAAATGAGGGAACTAAACTAGATGTAAGATGAAAAGAAGTGGAGAGATAAATTAAGGACAGGGTTTCATTCACCTACAGCCAGTCTCAAGATAAGAGGGAGCCACTTCTTGTGGAGACATGGTACCTATTCAAATTCCTATTTTCATATAGTCTTAGGTGCTCCGTCTGTTGTGCAAACCTTCACATAGGGACCACTGAGCCCACCTCAGAGGCATCTCAAAGAGGACACTTTATCACACAGAGGAGATGGAAGTCAGAGATGTATCAGTATCACCATCTTTTACAAGAGGTAGTGTGGATAGGACACTGGAATGGACTATGACCTTTAGGTACTTGAGCGTTCTTCCTGGATGTGTCAGTGGCCTGCTGAATAATCTTGTGCAGGTCGCTTTCTCGGTTTCCCCCAATGTAAAATGAAGATAATGATCCTTACAACATTTGTAAAGTGCTTTGAGACTTCTGAGTGAGATACACTTGATATGAAGTAGGTAGTATTAGCATCGTCATGGTCATTTTTATGTGCAAGACATGCTTTGGGACCTCTGTGCTCCAAAAACCTCATTTCCTCAGAAGACCTCCAGAATGCATCCTTGCAAATTGCTATAAAGGTTGCTTGCACACAATTTCTTTGCATCATCCTTGCGGGAGTTTCCAATTCTGGGCTCTCCCTGGAAGTTTAACCCCCAATATCTAGTGTCTTTGAATACTCTGTCAGAATCAAGGACACCACACGTTTGTCTTGACTGGAAGATTCTGTTAGTGCAGGCATATAGCTAGTACAGTATATTATATCATCTCCTTTTGGCTTCCTATAAAGTTCTACCTGTTTCTTTGGGTACATTCTCTCTAGCAGCCCTAATTACTTGACCTTGGAATTTGGGCTGTGTGTATTAGTGTTGGAAGATACACATTTTGTACCTGCAGGTAATACCCACAATTTTGGGTTGCCTGTTGGTTACCCAACCAGTACCTACATACCAAGATGGGTAACTGGCTACCCAAAATTACTACCGAATAACTGACTTTCCATTTTACTTACCCATTCTGACTTCACATGTTACTAATTTGGAAAGATTCTAAAACAGATGAATGGAAATAGACGGAAAATGGAAAATTGGTAACTCAGTAAAATGATGCAAACTGGAATAACAGTAACTCGATAATGCCGGTAACTTGTCGGGCAGTAAATGCCCAACCTTTTAGTGCCCGATTCATTTGAGACAGGGTAACACAGTTTCGAAGGGTACACTCATTTTTGCAGGTACCTGTTTCAGCTCCTCCTTGATCTTACATCCTACTGTCTGAGAAATGATTTTAAGCACTAAAACCATTTTACATTCAAGGAGTCTGTGTCTTAGTTCCTTAGTCCAGGTATCATATCATGGATGTCCACAGCACAGAGGCACTTTGCTGAAGACAAAAAAATGTAGGCAGGCAAGCAGCTTTGTTTGTTTTTCTTTCAGGTCCCTACCATGGCTCAGGTGGTGGAGCGCATGCTTTACGTGTATAAGGTCCCAAGTTCAATCCCCAGCATCTCTGATTCAGGATCTATGGTAGCACGCCTGGGTGAGGCTTCTGCTGGGGATCCTGGAGGGTTTCAGGTAGCACACCTGGGCTTGGCCTCTTCTGAAGACCCTAGAGAGCCAGATTTGAAACTCTGCTGCCATGTCAGGTTGTGACAATACTGGGCTAAGATGGACCATTGTTCTGACTCAGGCAGCTCCTTATATCATCTCACAAAGTCTGCTCCCTCTATGTAGATATATTAATGTATGTATTGGGCCTGTGAAGATGTCCCCAGTCAGCTTTCATATTCACACTAGAGGGCATGTCATGGATCTTGATGGAAGTAACCTGTAGGGAGCCTAGTGAACAATATGGGTGGATCTTGTGCTCCAGTTGCTTATGAAAGATGGAAAGCTCCTCAGGTTGCTGTTGAAGTTGGACCTACTCCTGTTCAGTACAGGTGGTTGCCTCTGCTCTCAGTGCTATGTGGTTGTGGGATGTGGGGAAGTGGAGATACGTATGACAAGAGAGAATAATTTACCAATATTTGTGCTTGTCGCAGTCATCTTCTTCCCCCTTCCCAGTCCTTGTTCCAGCCTCAGAAGATAAGCTTTCCCATTAGACTTCTGCTTATGAAAGCTGTCAGTATTTAATATTTCAGAGCAAGGTACAAAATCATCCCTAGTACAGATAATCGTGCAGTACTGTCAGGAAGAACAAGAACTTTCCATGAATTGTTGAGCACTTCTGACTGAAGAGACAGGAAATGTGCATAGCTATGTAATATGTTTAGCTGTAAAGTGACAGTGCTTTTCTCCTCCTTGGTCCCTAGCAGGAAGAGACAATACTGCTCTGAGCATTGATTGGCTGTAGGATGGGGGAAGAGTACAACTATAACAGACACAATTACCGGTAGGTAACTCTGTCCTTCTGCCCCTTCTGTGCATCTATGTGTTTTCTCCCTTTATTTCCCTAGGTTTATCTTTCCCTTGCTCCCCCCCCCCCCCCCCCCAATCCCCCAAATGTATCTGTCGTTCTCTGTTTCTTTGAAGTTTTCTCCTGGCAATGCACAAATGTCTTTTATTTATTTATTTTATTTTAAAAATTTATACCCCACCCCTCCTGCCAGGCAGCCCGGGGCGGCTAACAAATCAATCCATAAAATACAATAAAAATACAATAATATATATAAAACATTCAATAAAAACAATACACATTGTGAGAAAAAAAAACATAACCCCCACTATCCCATCCACCCTCACCCTTCTCCCTCGCCAAACGCCTGGCGAAACAGCCAGGTCTTACAATTCCTATGGAAACTCGGGAGGTTTGGTTCAGATGGGCCCCCACCGGGAGGGAGTTCCACAGGCACGGTGCGGACACCGACAACGCCCTGTCCCGTATGCCCCCCCCGGGAAACCTCCAACAGGGTGCCCCCAGATGACCACAGGGGCTGGTCCAGAACCCGGGGAGTGAGGCGATCTCGCAAATAGGCAGGGCCCAGACCATGTAAGGCTTTATAGATCAAAACCAACACTTTGAATTGAGCCCGAAAGACTATTGGCAGCCGGTGCAGAGATTGGAGCACTGGTGTAATGTGCTCTCGGTGGCCCAGCCCCACCAGGAGCCAGGCCGCCACATTCTGCACCAGCTGCAGTTTCCAAGCCGTCACCATAGGTAACCCCACGTAGAGCGCGTTACAGTAGTCTAACCGAGAAGTGATAAAAGCATGGATGATCGTGGCCAGGTCTAGAACCAAATTCAACGGCCGAAGCCGCCGCACCAGATGTAACTGGCGGAAAGCACTCCTCACCACAGCCTCCACCTAGAGATCCAGGCGGAGCTGCGCATTGCGGAGCACCCCCAGGTTCCGCACCTGGGAAGTCGGTGGAGGGCACACCCCCTCAACCGAGGGGGTTGCCATCTCCATCAACTTACCCACTAACATCACCTCCATCTTGTCAGGATTCAGTCGCAGTCGGTTAGCCCTCATCAAGTCCGCGACAGCCGTCAGACACCGAGTAAGCACCAAGACAGTCGGGCCTGGGTCAGTTGAAAATGAGAGGTACAGTTGGGTGTCATCCACATACTGATGACACCTCACCCCATACCTCCTGATCACCTTGCCGAGCAGCTGCATGTACACGTTGAACAGGAGAGGGGACAAGACAGAACCCTGCGGGACCCCACATGAGAGGTCTTGGTAAGATGAAAAATGATCACCGAGCACCACCCGCTGAGTTCTCCCGGTCAGGAATGAGCGGAACAATTCGAGAACAATCCCACCCACCCCCGCACTGTCCCGCAGGCGCGTCACCAACTTCCAACGGTATCAAATGCAGCCAACAGATCTAATAGGACCAAAAGGGTCGACCGACCCTTACCCTTTTCATGGCGCAGATCATCAACCAAAGCCACCAATGCTGTCTCGGTGCCATGCCCCGGACGAAAGCCAGACTTGCAAGGGATCCACATAACCAGTGCGGTCGAGATGCCCTTGGAGCTGCTGAGCCACTACCCGTTCAATAACCTTCCCTAAAAAGGGAGGGTTAGAGACAGGCCGATAGCTGGCAGGGGAGTTAGCGTCAAGCAATGGTTTCTTGAGCAGAGGCTGTACCACCACCTACCCCAGCCAGCAACGGCCCCATTATCTCCCAGCAGGTCTTAATTACCCAGGACGGGCATGGATCTAGTTCACAAGAAGTGGCTCAAACAGCCCCAAGCACCCCCACCACATCAGCAGGTGTCACTGACTGAAACTGATCTCACAAAATTGGACAAGGCGGGGCTTCTGCCACCTCTACCTCCTCCACTGTATTAAGTGCGGCATTGAGATCTTGGTGAATACGAGCGATTTTCTCCGCAAAATAATCCGCAAAAAAGTCACAGCGGGCAGTTGATGACTCAACTCCAGGGTTGAGGGAGGCCAGACTGACAGCCCTTGCACAACCCGGAACAGCTCCGCCGGATGGGATTTAGCGGATGCTATGAGGGTAGCAAAGAATTCTCTCTTTGCTGCCCGCATAGCTGCGGCATAGGCTCGTAAACTAGCTCTATGCCGCAATCTGTCGGCTTCAGCCCGAGAGCGACACCACCATCACTCCAACTATCGCCCTACCTGCTTCAGCATCTGCAGCTCCTTGGAGAACCAAGGAGGTCTGCGGAGCCTCCACCTGGGCAATGGATGCCTGGGAGCCGTTTGATCGATGGCCTCCGTCAACAAGGTGTTCCACAGCTTGACAAGGTCATCGATGTGACGGTCATTTAGGTCAGAGGGTAACTCCCCCAGAGCACTTAGGAACCACATTGGGTCCAACAGCTTCTGGGGGCAGACCATCCTAACAGGTTCTTCACCCTTCCGGGGCAGACATGTGCTAGAAGGGAGGTCTGCAGGAGGTAATGGTCTGTCCATGACAAGGGCACAGCTGTAATCTCCCCCATTAATGGACCACCCGCCTCAAGGCCAGGGTAAAACATGAGGTCTAAAGTGTGTCCACCAAGATGTGTCGGGCCGTTGACTCTCTGGGACAAGCCCATGGTTGCCATGGCAGCCATGAACTCAAGCTTGGCTCCACTGAGGACCGCGTCGGCGTGAATTTTGAGGTCCCCGAGGACTATCGTCCTTAGGGCTGGAACACCACCTCCGACACAGCCTCCGCCAGAGCCTGCAGGGAGGCTACTGGACTGGTAGGTGCACGGTATACCAGTAGTACACCCAAACTGTCCCCTGCCAAATCAAACACAAGATGAAGACACTCAATACCTACCATGAGTCACACTGGATACCTCCTCGCAGACCACCCCTCTTTAAAAACCATAACTACAGCGCCCCCCCATCCCTCCAGCTGTGGCTGGTGTTGCATGGAATTCCTGACCGGAACAAGATCAGCCAGAATTGGCCCCGATTCATTGTCCAGCCAGGTGTCCGTGATACAAGCGAGATCGGCGGCATGGTCCAGGATTATCTCCTGGACCATTCTTGCCTTATTTGCCACCGTTCTCGCGTTTAACCGCACCAAAACTGAGCCGAGGGCCCCATGACCATGTTCCATCTGCTCATCTGCTGGGGGAGAGGAGAGTGGGACGTGCACTAAGCACCTATCCCACCTCACCACTCTCCCACCTCTCCCCCGAGATCATACCTCCCCCGGTCCATCACCCCAATAGCCGTGCCCACCACCACTCCGGCTGCCCCTCCAGCCCCCCCCCCCCCCCCCCCCCCCCCCCCCCC
>QEPC01005111.1:833641-880468 GCA_003113815.1 Sphenodon punctatus
GGGGGGCTGAAGCCTCCTGAGCCCCCCCCCCCCCCGTGAATCCACCTATGCATACCTAGGCCCCTTTGGGGCCGAAACAAGGGTGAGAACACCGTTATCCACTGCTTGACACCTTGTTTGCCCAGCGGATCCGGCTGTTCACCTCTCACCCCTGGGGCTGGCCATACAGTGGGCCACACTGTGCAGCTATGCATGACTTCACCCATCTCTTAAGGAGATGTTTCTGTTTACCTACGTCTCTTAATTTTGGCCCTTTCAGACCTCCCCTAGCTCATCCCTACCGTCACCAGAACCGCCAGCTTTGCTTGGCTGGTTCGCCGCCAAAACTCTGCGCTCACCTAGAATCAATGCTAACTTGGCTTTCAGGACCCCGAGGTACAACTGACACCTCAAATTTGACAAATGGACCCCATCCGGCTGGTACAGTTCATCCTTATTGTGACAAATATCTTCATGCGTGATAGTCCTCCTGCCCCTTACTCTCAGCCAGTGCCCTATTTCTTTGTTGGCCCGCTTTCTGGCCCTGTCCACTCTCCCTGGATGCTTAGCATTAGTCCAACACCGCCTCTGCAACAAATCCGACCAAACCAACGTACTCCCCGGAAAATGCTCCTGGACCAGTGTGAGGTCAAACTTCGCCCTCTTCGTTAACCAGAGCCCCATTGCCCTTGGCAAGTTGTTCTCCCTTAAATGTATGATCATGATCCTCGGGGACGGATGTTCTCCAGCGCTGACCGCAGCAACTCACGCAATTGCTCCCAAAGCATGCCACGCTTACCTAGCCATATTATTTCAGCCCGGTTATTGAGGCCCAGCTGGGTGTCCCACCCGCTGCATGCAGCCATATTTCCTGCCCAGTGAACGATGCTGTGGCTGATGATCCAAACTACCATCCTGGCCTGTGGGGCTGCCATGTCTGGAAGATAAGACAGTGTTATGTAGTCATTGTTCATTGTCCCCAGAGTCCAGACACAGCCTGTACGTAGGTGCACTGTCCACCCCATCTCAACACTGTGTCCCTCATGTAAGTGCCGAAAGCTTGGGATCGCCATCTCCCGATATGCTGTATCTGCTGGCTGGACATTCCCATACCTGCTGCAGTGGACACCACCTTAATTCTGAAAGAATGTGCACTGTAGCGTAAGGGGTCAAGGCCTAGTTCTCTCACGCACATGCTCAGGACTGCTCCAAGCTGGTATCGGGTCAGGGGACTCCCATCCTCGTGTCTAAATAAGGAGCCAGGGCCCAGAGAGCGCTGCCTTAAGTATTCCCCCATGGCCTGGACCAGACAGATCATGTCGTATGTGGAGGGGTGCAGTTTGACCATCTGCCGTCTCCCCCTCTGGTCAGTCTTGGACCTCCTTAAGTGCAGAATAAGAACGTGATTTTCCCACCCTACGTCTTGGATTTGGAGGGCCCTGCCCGAGGTGTCGGAGCTTGAGTCCGTGGTACGTTCGCCTATCCGGAATGCGCCAAACAGGGCCACCCCGAATGCCATTGCGAATAGCTGTGTCTCGTTGGTCAAGAAACAGACTCTAGGCAATACACCTATTAGTTGCGACAACAGCTCGGGAGTAACGGGGGCTCTCGTGTCCAGAACAGGGGGTGTAACTCTGGACCAGCTCTCCCGCATACGGCTCATAAAGAAGCCGTTATCCGGGGAAGGGTGACCAGCAAATCGGCTGAAGAACGTGATGGCCGCTACCTTCCTAACAATGGTTCCCGGTCCCAGGCCTCTGCTGCACAAGCATAGTGCAAACGGCAACATTTGACTTTCTGGGATGGGGAAACCTATCGCCTAACCGTTCCAAAACCTGAAACTTGCTGAAAGCCTGTTCATATGCCCTCCTGGTTCTGGGGGCTAAGGAACCCTGGACTGTCTGAAATAGATCTGTTATCCAAGGTTCCACATGTCGCTCGGGAACGGGTCTGGATCCTCCTTGACTTCTGGGGCAAGCAGGCGAAATAGTTCTGTCTGGAATCGAGAAAGGGCATCGGCTATGCCATTGTTAATGCCGGGTCATATCATTTTGACTGTGGCTTGGTCCTTCTTTGGACTCTGACTTGCTAGATTGGGCTTTTTTACATTGTAATGTAGAGACCTTTGTTACTGGGCTGTGCCTTGATTATTGGCATAAGGTCTTTTTGTATGTTTTCCCCTGATTACTGGCATTAGGTCTTTCTGTATAAATTTTTCCTGATGTTATAAATTTCAGCTGTTATCTCCCCTTACCTCCGTTGGAGCTGTTATTCTTTGTTATTATGTTGTTAATGCCGGGTACATGCTTGGCTGTAAAGATCATGTTAAATCTCAAGAACCTGATAACAAAGACCCAAACCAGCCTCATCACCCTTTCTGACTTAGATGATAATTTGTTGATAACATGGACCACTGCCATGTTATCGCATCAGAACAGGACGCTCCGGTTGGAGAATTCCTCTCCCCACAATCTTACCACCACCACTATGGGGAAGAATTCAAAAAATGTTAAATCCTGTGTTATTCCTGCCCCTTCCCACTCAGACGGCCACGGAGCTGCACACTAGCACTCAACATGGCTAACTCAAACTCAACATGGCTAAAACTGAACTCCTTATCTTCCCCCCTCATCCTTCCTCTCCTTCCTCACTGTCAATAACTATTGATGGAGTCACCATCCTGCCTGTCCCCCAAGCCCGTAGCCTAGGCTTCATCTTTGACTCAGCCCTTTCTTTTAAACCCTACATTGACTCTGTTGCTAAATCCTGTCGCTTCTCCCTCCATAACATTACTAAGATTCGCCCTTTTCTCTCTGTCTCGTCTGCCAAAACTCTTGTTCATGCTCTGGTCATCTCTCGCCTCGATTACTGTAACCTCCTTCTCACTGGCCTTCCCCGGTCTCACCTTTCTCCCCTCATCTCTGTCCAAAACTCTGCTGCCAGGGTCATCTACCTCGCCAGTCGCTTCGACCATGTGCAGCCCCTCCTCTCTTCGCTTCACTGGCTTCCCCTTCCTGAACGAATCCTGCACAAGCTCCTAGTCTTCACCTATAAAGCTCTTCACAACCTTGCTCCCCCCTACCTCTCTGCACTTATCGCCCTCCATACTCCAGCCCGTGCACTTCGCTCCTCCTCTGTCCCTTCTCTCACCCTTCCACGCCTTCCCTGCTCCCCTAAGCGCCTTCGTCCCTTCTCACTTGCTGCCCCCCATGCCTGGAACTCCCTCCCTGTCCACATCCGCCTTGCCCCCTCCCTTCATACCTTCAAATCTCTCCTTAAAACTCACCTCTTTCGCTCTGCTCTGTCTGACTCTTTATCCTGCTGAGCCACTATTCCTATACCTACGATCGGTTTACCCTTATCCTTGCAACATGGACCTGCCTGCTGTCATTCTCATCGTAACCAAGCCAAGTACGTGCACTTGAGACCTCGCATCTTCATGAATGTTAGACTCCTTGTCTCTCCCTCTGTTCCCCTTCCTAAGTCTCTCCCCCAGCTCCTGTCTCTCAGATTGTAAGCCCGAGGGGCAGGGACCATGTCTATTTTATTACTTTGTAAAGTGCCAGGTACACTGCTGGTGCTATATAAATGTTTGCTAATAATAATAATAATAACCAGTGACCCCTAAAGTAGACTCTGAAACCGTGCCCGCCTGCTGCGTCGGAGTGTATCTGCAGCTCAGCTTCTAACAGAAGCCATTGCTGCCAGAAACTGACTCTGTTGTAGTCCTGTAAAAAGACATCCCAGGTTGCCAAATCCTCCCGCATCTCCTTCGTCACCCTCTAGTGGTGATGCGGGGGACGGTCGCGTCCTATGTGAACATACAGGTGGGACATAAAGGCTCTCCCTGGGCAAATGACTCAGCAGGTGAAGTTCAGGCTGCCCGCGAGTGACTGGAGCTGCCTAACAGTTACTTTAGTTGCCACTTGAACAGCCGCTATTGAGCTCTTGAGCACCTGAAGCTTATCCTTGGACAATTGCGAGAGGGAATGTGCCATGTCCAGTTCTATGCCCAAATATGTCAATTTGTGCAATGGGCCTTCTTTTTTTTCCAGCACCAAGGGCACACCCAACTCCCCAGTGACTTCCAGGAACGTGTAGAGTAAGTGCTCACACTCCGGTTTCCCCGCCCTTCCTGCAAAGAGGAAATCATCCAGATAATGTGTGATCTAACTCTGCCCCATCCTCCGGCGCACCACTCACTCAAGCACTGAGCTGAACTTCTCAAAGGCAGCACACGAGATGGAACATCCCATGGGCGTTGCCTTATCAAAGTAGAATCTACCCTGAAATTCCATTCCCAGTAGCTCAAAATCTTCTGGGTGAATGGGGAGCAGGCGGAACATGGATTTAATGTCACACTTCGTGAGAAGGGCTCATACGCCACAGGCCTGCACCATTTTGACTGCCGAGTCGAATGATGCATACCTGACTGAGCACAATTCCAGGGGAATCGCGTCATTCACCGACTCACCCTTTGGATAGGAAAGGTGGTGAATCAAGCGAAACTTCCCAGGCACGTTCTTGGGGACTATACCCAGGGGAGAGATTCTCAGCGTGGGCATGCGAAGTGTGTCAAAAGGCCCCTGAATCCTCCCCTCCTTGATTTCTTTATCCATTTTTGCCTGGACTATCTGCTCATTCCCCTGAACTGACTTCAGGTTCTTGGCCCCAAGATGGTAACGGGGGCTCACTGTTGGGATCCTAAAACCTAAACGAAAACCCTCCACTACATAATTGGTGACGGTGGGGTCGGGGTAGTCCCGTGTGACCGCCCTTAGAACTTCATACCACACCGGGGTTGGCTCGTCCCCAAGGCAGGGGGTGGGGGTCCCAACCTGGGTTGGCGACCGGCCTGTCCTTTATTTCTAGCCCCATGCTGCCTGAACTTGTTACAGCTCGATGCTGCATGGGCGCCAGAGCATTGTGTGCAGACGTGCTTGAATCCACAGGGGGAGCAAAAATATTTGCCCCCACTGTTATAATCCCAGCATGTTGGACCGGCCAGAGACAGCTTTGATCTCCAGCCTCTTGACCCCTCACCCTGTTGTGAAGACCCCGCTCAGGCAAGAACATGCCCACTGTCTGATCGTGGAGCATAGTTGGAGCTACTAATACATTCCAACCATAAATCGTGGGCATGGATGTCCTACCTCAAAGCGTGGTTGTTGGCGGCCCTACGACGGAATGCCTTGTTGTGGTGCAACCAGGCGCTGGGGCCCCCTGTATCGTATGCCCTCCTGACGATGTCCGAGTACTTAACTAGCTCCACCCCACGCTCTGGGAACCTGTACAGGGTCACCCCCATGTAGATAGTAAAGGCCACCGTCCAATTGGTCCAGTTCCTTTTGGCCTTTGGCCTCTTCAATTTTTCCTGCTCCTTCCTAACCTCGCGATCATTAGGGTCAGGGATAGGGTCACTGAAGAGGAGCGCAAAGATATCAATTTACTCTCCACTCCATATCTTCTTCCTGGTCGCCTGCAACAAGTGCTCGCCCAGAGGGGTGGACGTGTTGGCGTAGCCCCCTTCCAAGGGCCAAGGTTCCTTCCAGTGATCTCCTCACCGAGCAGCGCTGCTTGCGCAGCATGGCTCTGCACCCTATATCTAGGCAGCTGCCCATTGCCTATAATTCGGGGAAGACCGAGGTCTGTCTACTGCAGGGTGGTGACATCCGCCCACCCCTACATCCCCCCGCCCGCAACAAGAGGACTGGCAACTGCGGGGGACAGCCCCATATGGTACCAACCCCCTGGCGGTCTCAGGTGGGGCATGCCTGAATGAACCCGTTCCCTCAAACCCCGAGCCCCAGTCGCACACTCACTCCCCTCTATACTCACTCTCTGATGTGTCCAGGTCATAGGGAGTGCCACGGTATTTGCTGCTGTCCGTCGCACGCTGGTGCCATCTCTGGGCTACCTCCAAACTCTCAGTCAAGGCCTGCATCCCGTCCCTTAGGGCATCTATCTGTGCCTGCTGACTGGGTGTAAATTCCTCCCTGCACCGGCTGGGCTCGGGTTCCTTGTCCCTGTAATGAGAAGGCAACACCTGGCAGCGCCCTTGACCCCACCAGGAGGCCCCTTACCTGCTCACCGGCATGGGGGGGACCCCAGTATCCAAGAGTAGATGGTCATCACTCACACCCCACATTTGCGAAGTGCCACCAGCCTCCACCCGACCGCGGGAGCTCTCGAGCTCCTCAATCCGGGTTTGATAACCCCTTAACTGTGCCTGCAGAGCCTGCAGAATTACCCCAGCTCCATCCTCTGGCTCCTGCTGGGAGGGGAGGGGGAGTGGGGCCGTGTCGGCCCCATAAGTCTGCTTAGCTGGACCTTTTGCTACCCCCGGGGGAACCCTCTTCTTCTTGGGGGCCATTGCCACCCTTCTTTTACCTCCTGCAGACCACGATCAGGAGATTCCCCTCAGTACCGTCAGGGTTTAATGGAAGCAACCCCCATCCGCCTCAGAGCCCACCAGCCCGGACCCCTGCACAGTGTAAGGCTCCCACGCCCAAAACCCAGCAACAGCCCCCTTTTTGGGAGGGGCTAACTAGTACCCAGGAGGTGAGGCGGAGGGGGGAGGAACAAGGACCGATCACCGCTGTTGTGGACAACCGGAGGGTCCCTACCCCGCACACAAGCGTGTAGCTCCGACACACGCAAAGGGAGGGGGGAGGGGTGGAACGGGCCGAGCTTCAGGAGGCCGTGGCGCAGTAGACCCACATGTACAAACTGGAAGGAGGGGGCGCACAGCCATGCAACCGCCCACTAGTCCAATCAGCTGGTTGCTCACGCCCTCAGCGGAGGCCCCTGCTTGAAGGTCCAAGTCTGCTTGTCACCCTGCTGTGCCGCATGTGTTCCCCGCTCGCCGCCGCAACTCGGAATGATGAGGCAATCGGGGACCTAAAATGGCACCTGGGAATTGTGTGTCTCGTGAGAGTCCCGGGTGCCCGTCCCGTTGCCGGGCAATGCCACGGCACTCCTCCCCCCTCCCTTTAGCCTCCGCTCGCAGAGGCGGCCTCATCCCAGCCCCGCCTCCATCTCCCGTGAGAGAAAAGGAGCGGTGGCAAACCCCCCATCGTGGCGAGCGCGGGGGGCGATTGTTTTCAGTGTTTATGCAAATGATTTTCATGAACACATATTGGCAGGTTTGCTTCAGTCCTACTGTGAACCCTCAAGATCTCTTGGGGAGTGGGGACCCCCATGTGGGCTGTCTAGAACACACTGGCTGCAGCTGCACAAGGTGGTTGGTTCCAGTTCTCTCTGGTGCTGTGGCCATCTCTGAAGGAGGGGATTGGGAGGTCACAGCCAGCACATGTGCCTTTGCTCCTCCCATGGCTCTCCCACTCCTCTCACGCACAGAGATGCTGGGGTGCAACAAGGTTGGATTGGTCCCTCCCTGGTGCAGAAGATGGAAAGACCCTGCATCAGGGAATGCAGCTGCACCAGAGTGTGTGGCCCTGATTCAGCCACATCCCCTGCCGCTATTATAGCTATGCACTTGCAGAGCCGGCTTTGCCACCAGCGCTGGCAGGAACTGAAGCCTATTTTGCTGTAGCTGCAGCAGCTTCAGGCTATTTACCATGGCCCCACAGATTGACAGTGATTTGTGGCCTGCATTTTGAAACCCCTTGCCTAGTGGTTAGAGCAAGCCAGTCACAAAGCCATTGCTGGCTCTGCCACTGACCTCCTGAGTGGCCCTCCCTCTGTGCCTCAGTTTGCCTGTCTGTCAACTAGTCATAGCAATACTGCCTTTGTAATGTGCTTTGAGATCCTTGGGTGGAACAAGGGCAAGTTATTCCTAAGAGCTCCCTGAAGATGTGAAAAAACTAAGCCAGAATTTATTTGCTTTGCTTGAACTGAACAAAGTAAAGGAGAAAAGATGATATTAAATAGGAGGAAATGTGGGAGTAACATAAAAGATTATTCCTGCTTGAGCTGTACTGCAGATTTCAAACCTACAGGGACACTGACAGCACATGTCCTGGATTGAACGTTGTCCTTCATCTGTTGCTTATTCAAGGGACAGACCAAAAGCTGAACAATAGAATGCATCAGAATAATTAATTACTCCATTGCTCTAATCACATGTAAGTAGTGATGCTTTGGGGAGAGAGGGAGGGGAGTGGAAGGCAAATATATATAAAGATGTAATTAGATATATAATTCCACCCCTCTGTTCTCGGCCTGTTTTGTGCAGGAAGTCCCTTGCAATAGGCCACGTGGGCTTTGTTTGGCTTGCGTAAGCTTTAATCTAAAGTTAGAGATGTTTTTGCAATGATACTTGTTAATGTTGGGAGGAATTAACATGCATAAGAGAAGATCACATGGCTCTCCCCTTTTCCACTGCTTTATCTGATTCCTGCCAAGGCAGAGTGGCTAACGGCTGGGGTTGGAATCACACATCTCGAAAGATCAAGATGCCAGCCATCTCGGTCATTTACAAAGGAGCTGTCATTATTAGCAGGTAAAGCATCCTAGCGGCAGAACCAGCTGCAATGTACGTAAAGGGAGACAGGATGCTGCATGCTTGGGTTGGGTGGATGCATAAGAGGGTTAGAATTCTAAATTGTCCACCTGTACTGTAGAGACTTGGTGGCATGTATGATGTCAGTTACTGCTTCAGGGTATTGGGGTTGCCGTAGGGATCTCTTAGGCTACAAAATGAAGGGAGGGTTTTTCCAATGTACATGGAAAAGTGATTCAGTGAAGCAAGTATGTTAGACGCAATGATAAAGGTTGAGAAAAATCCGAGGAAGGCAAAGAGAAAGACTTGCCTTGATTTCAAGTGCTTTTGGGCCTCTACGATCCTTGATGCTTTCTGTACTTTTGGTCTTTCCCTCCTTCTAAACTGGAGGGAGACAGTGTGTGAGAGAAATCTCTGCCTGAGTGCACACTCCCCTTTGGACTAATGTAGAAAAGGCTAATATAAAAGTGAAAAGGGAAATAGTTACTGTGTGGGAATGAAGAAAAACCTAGCAATATGCTGAACAGTGAGCCATTTAACCTTTATATTGTCTCCTTTATGACTAATAGATTCTCAGAACTAGACAGTCAGCAGTTAAGAGACAATCCGTGAGAAATCAAACCTTTTAGAGGGCAGAGTTCTTGTGAGAGTCCTTCTAAATCAGCCCTTCTTGCTCCTTTCTCTTATGCCCGATTGCGAATTCTGTAACAATAAAAACCCATTTGTTTTTTTAAAAAACCGTTTGGTTGTTCCACAGGTTGTGGTGGATAAGTCTTATTAATGTAACCAACTAGCAACCAGTTGTATGAAACCTCTGTCTTGACATTGTTTCCTAGTTTGGATTCTTGATATTAACACCACCATTTCCTCAGGCAGCTGTCCACCTAGTTGCATAGAATTCTGCACAGTAACTTTAACATGCACGGTTAGTTAGTGCCATATCTTCAGCGAGTGTAAACTGACATTCCTCCACTTAAACTATACTGATTTGCACAAGCTGAGATCTGTCCCTCTCTGTGTCGCTAGTGTTTTGGCAATTGAGATTTTTTTTTTTACATGTAATGAGGGGATGGTTTGGAAAACATTGTTGCAATGGGTAAAATGAGGGAAGGTGATGTGGAAGGCAAAGGAGGAAATGCTTAGATAATCTTACTCTGAGTTTAAATGGTGCCCATGGAGTGGTGGAGTTGGGACTCACATGAGGTCACTGCAGGACTCCTTGGCTTACTGAGGGGCTGCGGTGTATGAAGCGTGTAGGCAGGAGGCTAGAGCGACGTTGGCGTTGGACTCGATCTGACTCCGACCGTCTTCTCCATAGGGCCCATTTGCGGTCCTATGTTGAGGCTGTGAGGACAGCAAGGAAGGAGTTCCTTGCTGTCCTCATAGCGTCTGCGAAGTCACGCCCGGCGGAGCTGTTCCGGGTGGTGCGGGGGTTGGTTAGTCCAGCCTCCCTCCGCCTGGATGGGGACTTGTCCCAAGCCCGCTGTGAGGAGTTTGTCAACTACTTCGCAGACAAGATTGCTCGGTTCAGACCGACTTTGACGCTGGGTTAGTGGCAGTAGGGGAAGAGCGCAAGGAGACGGAGGCCCCGTCTGGTTCAGCTTTGTGGGGGGAGATTCAGGAAGTGACGCTGGCTGATGCAGCGGAGGTCTTGGGGTCTGTGAGGGCCACATGTTGTGAACTCGATCTGTGCCCGTCCTGGTTAGTAAAGGCTTCCAGGGAAACGTTGGGGACGGTGCTGGTGAGGGTAGTGAACGCGTCCTTGCAGCAGGGGTGGTTGTTGCCCTGCCTCAAGGAGGCAGTGGTGCGCCCCCTGCTGAAAAAACCATCCTTGGACCTAGATGCGCTCCCCAGTTACCGACCTGTCTCTAACTTTCCCTTTTTAGGGAAGGTTATTGAGTGGGCGGTGACACTCCAGCTCCAGGTGCATCTGGACAGCATCGGTTTTCTTGACCCTTTTCAATCTGGGTTCCGCCCTGGCTATGGCACTGAGACGGCATTGGTGGCCTTAGTAGACGACCTCCGCCGGGAGATGGATGCAGGATGTTCAACATTTCTCATCCTGCTAGATCTCTCGGCCGCTTTTGATACCGTGGACCATGGGCTGCTACTGAGGCAGCTGTGTGACCTGGGGGGTCTGGACGGGACTGTTCTTGAATGGTTCCATTCATTCCTCTCAGGGAGGAGCCAGCGGGAGGTGCTGGGGGAGGAGACATCGTGCTCCCACGCCTTATCATGTGGCTTTCCGCAGGGTTCTATCCTGTCTCCGTTATTATTTAACATATATATGCAGCCCTTGGGGGAGGTCGTGAGAGGGTTCGGGGTGCGGTGTCACCAGTATGCTGATGATACTCAGCTGTACCTCTCCTTTTCAACTGACCCAGACCCTGCTGTCTCATTGCTATCCCAATGTTTACAGGCCGTGGCGGAATGGATGTGGCTGAGCAGACTGAAACTCAACCCTGATAAGACAGAGGTGATGTTGGTGAAGAGAGCGAAGGAAGTAGTGGCCCCCCTGGTTGGGGGGGTTCGCCCTCCTGTAACTCAGCAGGTTTGGAGTCTGGGGGTGATATTGCACGCAGACCTTCACCTGGAGTGGCAGGTGGAGGCAGTCGCTAAGGCTGCCTTCCGCCAGCTGTATCTGGTGCGTAGGCTGCGTCTATTCGTCTCCGGCCTGGACCTGGCCTCCCTCATCCATGAGGCTAGACTACTATAGCGCGCTCTACGTGGGGCTTCCCTTGTTCCTGGTCCGGAGGCTTCAGCTAGTGCAGAATGCGGCGGCCCGTCTCCTTACAGGGACAGGCCGTCGAGAGCATATTACACCTGTGCTCCGAGTCCTGCACTGGCTGCCGATAGTGTGCCGAGCCAGGTTCAGCGTGTTGGTGATGATCTACAAAGTTCTACACGGTCTGGGCCCCTCGTACCTCAGGGACCGCCTCGCCCTCCGTGCCCCAGAGCGGCTCCTTCGGTCTGCCGGGGGTGCCTTCTTGGAGGTCCCCCGTGTTAAGCGGGGGGCAACAATGGAGAGGGCATTCTCGGTGGCCGTGCCGCGCCTTTGGAACTCCCTACCAGAGGAATCTCGCCTGGCCCCTAGCCTGTTGACATTCCGGCAAAGCTGCAAAACCTGGCTGTTCGCCCAGGCCTGAGGGTAGGGTGAGGGGGTTTTAGCTCCCCCACCTTACCCATTATTTATTATGTATTTATTATATTTTTAGCTCTGTTTTAATATTATTGTATTGAATGTTTTAAATTATTTTTATTGTTTTATTGTTGGAAGCCGCCCCGGGCTGCTTTTGCAGGAGGGGCGGGGTAGAAATCTATTGAAATAAATAAAATAAATAAAAGATATCAGCGCATGATTACCCATGTCAAAGGTTGATATGGCATTAGGGAGGAGGATTGTTTTGAAGATGCCGTGCTTTATATAAATATTTAATACAGTTTGACTTCAATAGTAGTTAGGAGAATTTTAAAAATTAAACCTTACCTTCTAGCCAAAAACTTTGAGTTGCATGTTACAGTCTTTGAGGTGCATCTTAAATCCATATGATGGCATTTAGAAAGGTTTCAAGTTCTAGAAAACAAGGTTCACATAGAGAAGACAAGACTAGTGCTTTCATATTCTATGCCTTAGATAAGCTTAACATATTCTGCTGCGTCCATTTCCATACCTTCGTTGAGTCCAGTTTGTTACAGTGATGAGCCAAGAAAACTCTCCCCTTTTCTTACAAGTAAACTTTTGGTACTGAAGAATTCATGGAGAGCGATTGAATTGGAGAGGACATCAGTGCTGGGCTGTTCTATAGAATATTCAGATTTCCTTGGAGAACTGAAATGAACAATTATACAGGATACTGAACTCAACTATTTCAGAATATTTGTTTGGTTTGGAATGAAGCAGATACAAAGCATTACTGTCTGCCTGCTTCAGTCACCTAAATGAATGTTCATTTTGGACATTTCATTTTGGGTATTGCAGTGATTTAGTGCTAAATAACACAATTAAAGTACCAATATCCCAGACGAATAATAGAATCAACTGGAATACCCAAAGCAAACACTGCCGAAGTGGGCAAAATAACCAAAGTACCCAAAGTGAAACATCTGAAGTGATGGATAAAGAACTTCATTTTTATGATTGAATACAATTTGGATATTTGCAGGGCTATCTGAATATGTAAATTGTATTCATGAACAGGGCTGAGATGAGAGCAAGTGTTCCTGTTTCCAAGAGAAATAATGACCTTTCAGGAGTGCTTGAGAGTGTCCATTGGTACTTTGTCAGTTTCATTGCTTCTGGGCTTCCACCATTTTTTCTATCACTTTTGTCACTTTCCGGGACTTTTCATCAGTTTCTGGGAATTTTACGGAAGTTGCATGGCAGTTTTACAACATGTTTGGCATTTTCATGCATTTCCCCAGTACTTAGTTGGCAAGATTTCAGCTCCAAAGCTCCTGGGGGTGTGCGTGGGGCACACACAGGGCTTGGGACCAGCCTGTAGCAGCCTTGTTCAACGTGCGAAAAATGTCAGAAAATGGTGAAAACAGTGGGAATGTTTTGGTGTCCTGCGAATCTCAGTGAATGCCCTGCTTCTGACAAAAGCAGCACTTGCCAAGATTTTTCATTTCAGGTCTATTCACAAATACATGATTATTTATTTCAGCGATATTCCTCTGATTTTTAAATTTTGTTTAAAGCAAATGTTCCCAAACTAGGACTTGGGGCTCCAGCTGGGGTCACTACATTGCTAAATGGGGTCCTGACAAGACTGGTTCTGCATAATTAGATATACAAATTGCCAAAGTTTTAGGTCACAAAGATTTCTTTAGTTTCTCAGTGGGGTCACAGCCTAAAAAGTTTGGACCCCACCGTTTTAAGATCCATCCAGAGTTTATTGCAACCCTGCTGCAATAAAAATCTTTCCTTTGAAATGCATGAAAAGACTAACAAACTATCGGGTCTAATTTCTAAACACCCTTTGAATGATCTAAACAAACTACATTTGGGGGGGGGGGGGCGGTAATTGAAGATACTACCAAGACAATCTGGAACCCCTATTCTTCTTTAAAAAACATAAACTGAGAATTTCAAAATAGCTCAGCTTTGACTGAACACTTCCCCATTAAAGGCAGTCTTCTCCCAGTCCTTTTTTTCAAGATGTCTTTGTGGTGAGAGCCTAGTCTGGTGGCCCCTCAGCATGGGAATATGCCATAAATCTAATCCAACCTGTTGAGTGATTTGTGTAGGGCATTATATTGTCATGTTTCCTCATGTGAGCGCAGTGGGTGATTGGTTGTTCCTGAAACCCAAGTTATGTCTGTGCTGGAAGGTCCGAAATGCTAGTCTTTTGTGTCTGCTTTTAGGAAGACGATAAAGGCACTAGAGAGAGAGTAAGGCCTTTTGACTCTTCCAATCAATCCTGAACTTATGTTGTTTATCAACATTTTATGTTTTTATTTTAAATTTTGTCCTGTTTGATTGTTTGTTTGGGTGCCTTGAGGGGGAGGTGGAAATGGATTCAGCTTTTTGGCATTTATAAATTCCCTGATTTGGATAATACTCATGCCTGCCACGAACAAGGCCTATTTAAAAAAAATCTTGGGGATAGATCAAAATGTCAAAAATAAAGGACAATATGGATCTGCGGGGCATTGACTGTATGGAGCTCTATGAAGCTGTGGGGTGTTTGTTCTGTGGGATTCTGTAGCGCTGCGAGGCTCTGAAATAAGACAGACCCCTTATGTTCTCTGAAGCTGTGGGGCTCTGAAATAGGGCAAAATGTACAAATCCTTAAAACTGCACAGACACCAACCAATACAGAGAGAGAGACTTTGCATAAACTGACACCATTCACACAAAATGCAAGTAACAGGCCACACTGTATTCAGCGTCCCTATTGAATAGCTCCACATAAGTTAATTGAGCTACTCCAAATATACATCTGTACATCAAAGAGATTAGAATCTGAGGTAACATTTGAAAATAGTTTCACAGACAGATTGTTAGGCACATAAAATCTGCAATGAAGGAATTTGGTTTCGAGTATTGGATGGCATTATTCCCCAAGAAGGGCTGATTTTAATGAATGTTCCTTTTTTAAGGGAATGTCCCCTAACCTTTCTCAGGATACACAATATATGACTTAATTTATGAAGCTGTTTGTGGTTGTACGGGTGACAGTTGTCTGGATGCAGTGTTGGATTTTGGGTTGATGTACTCATTGTCGACGCACCCCAAATGAGACACAGAGACTGATGGGATTTCAAACTAGCCGCACTCTTTAATTCAAATTATCAGAAATTAAGGCCGGTGGGTAATTGCACTAAGCAATTTGGGTCCAGTATGCTAACTAACTAACATAACTTATTAACTCTAGCACTGTCCTGGACGTGCCTTCCAGTGACAGTACCTCTAACATCAACATCCCCTCCCTCGACAGCGCCAGTGCAGTGGCCGAAGGGGGGGCAGGCCCATCTGTGGGCTTGAGTAAGGAGTGAAGTGCCCGCGGGATACAAAGACAATGCCTGTCCCTACTAACCCTGCAACGACACCCCTTCCAGGGGGATGACCCCAGTGCATACCGTCGCCTGTATTACAGTGGGTGTCACCTCCCCATCTCTTAAGGAGATGACTCTTATCCTGTTTCCTTCCTATGTATCCTCACATAGCATACTGGACCCCTGTAGAGTGCGACAAATTATTACCAAATTCCATAAATGAATGTACTTTGAATTCTCAACCAATCACATCACATTCATTGATCAAACCAAATTCTCCTATTTAACATGCAAGTGAATAGTTCAAATTAATTTTTTATGTGCCAAATACAAGAATTAGCCAAATGTAACGGTATCATCATAATTATAAAGCCAATAAAAACCTATTTAACCTACTCTGCACTGCTGAGGAGGCGAAAAAAGCGACCCTTATTCAATGGTAAGGCTATCCGCCAAAATTCCTCCTCGGTTCTCTAACAGCAACCGGTTAAACCACAGTGCTAGAGGGAGTGGTGGGTGGGACTGACTCTTTGGCCTCTGCCCTTGCAATGGTGCCCTTTCCCGCGCCAAGGGAGATCCGCCCTTCCTACAAGGGGCAGAGCCTCCCAGTCCCACGCAGAGCGCGTACTGCGCCTGCGTTACAGGGGCAGTTGCCCAGCAACCCTGCACTCTACACAGGGAGACTTTCTAACAAGCCTCTCTGCAGTGGCCCTCTCTTCTGTGCCTCCTTGGTGACAAGGAGGGGGAGGGGGCGCAACAAATTTCCCATCGCCGCCATTTTGGCAGCGAAGGGGACTTTTTCTGATTGCATGTGTTGCCTTCATTAATTTTGTTGCCTTTAAACCATATGCATTTAACTGGGTCTCTCTTTCAGGACACTAATGGGACCATATGGGATGGATCGAACAGTGCACTGTATTGATTTCTATGACTGTGCAAACGGGCTTGGTAAGTACAGTACGTATATGTGATTTACTGAAGGGGGCCTCAGAGAAAAGATGCCACAGGAACATAAAGGACAGTCAGGGGGCAGTTGCCCCTCCCCTACACCCTGTCGTTAAATCTACCACCAGAAGGACTCCTCATGATTATGAGACTGAGAGAGCAGCACTCAGAATTTAGAGAGAGAGGGTGATTACTGTGTTGGTCCCAAACGTAATAGATAGAGACACGATTCCTTTTATTGGACCAACTTCTGTTGGTGAAAGTATGCTTGCACGCTTCAGGAGTGCAGGGAAGTTGGAATGAGCTCTGGTGCAGAAGATGAAATGGACGTCCTGCATCCTTCTCCCGGCGACAGGGGATGCAGCTGCACCAGGGAGCATGGGGCTTGTGGGCCCTACTGTAGCTGCACCGCCTGTCCCTATTCCAGCTATGCCCTTCGCACACTCTCACCAATGGAAGATATCATCCAAATTACTTTTTCTCCAACTCAGGATTTAAGTTCCATAGATGTGAAAGTTTGCCCTCCTTATAGACCAGCTCAGCGCAGTTCCCTAACCAATTTAGGGATGGGAATTTCGGTTTTGGATAAAACCGAAAGTACCCGAAAATGGTCATTTTGGTTTAATCTGAAATTTTGGTTCTTTTTCAGTTTCAGTACTATCGGATCTTTTGCATTGATTTTTGTACCGGATTTTTAACATTGCGGTTTGTCCCCCCATTGAAAAACCGCAATGTTAAAAATCCGGTACAAAAATCAATGCAAAAGATCCAATAGTACCGAAACCGAAAAAGAACCTGAATTCATGAGAACCGAAATTGACCAAAATTGAAATTTTGCCCAGAGTCCCATCCCCACTAAACATGTATTTTCAGATCCCTGAGTGAGCGAGTCACTTATGTGACTGGATTAGCACAGTCTCTGCAGGAATTCCACTTTGTAGCAATTTTAGTTTGCGCAGCTAGTGAGATTTCAGCTCAGGAATAATTCATTTGTATAGCAATTGCTAGTATAGTGCTATTATTATTATTTTTTGGACAGCCGATCCTAGTAATGCTGATGTAATAATATTAAAAAGACAAATCTTCAACTAGGGCCATTTTTAGACGAGCGCGGCGGCGCCCGCGCTTGTTTTCAAAAAAGCCGGCAGCCCATTCCACACGAGACGCTGCCGCCGAATACGCGCATGTGCGGCNCAAAAAAGCCGGCAGCCCATTCCACACGAGACGCTGCCGCCGAATACGCGCATGTGCGGCCCGACGCGCATGCGTGTATTCGGCGGCAGCGTCTCGTGTAGAACGGGCTGCCGGCTTTTTAAAGAAACAAGCGCGGGCGCCGCCGCGCTCGTCTGAAAACGGCCTAGGTTACAGCAAGATGATTTAGGACTGGTGCAATTCAGCAAGTTTTGAGAACAACAGATTTTTTTGAAGTTGGGAGAAAACTATATGAAAATCAAGATATAGTGTGTTGTTGATGTAGTGTCTAAGAGTGCCCAGCCCAGTGTAAAAGATAGTGGGGTAAAAACAGTCCAAAATATTTTTGGGGAGGCGATGAAGGTGGAATTTTCTCTGCTTTAGTTCTCCAAAGTTCTACAACTTAGACCTCAAAATGATAGCAGCTCTGCCCACTCATCCAGCTTTGATGAAATTCAGATGACAGCAGGGATCAATCCTCCCCATTCCTTCATTTTGGCCCTGATAACTTCCTCCATGACTCGGCTGCTGCTGTGGGGGATTGAGAGGGTGAATGAACTTGAAGAGGGGTAGCCTTGAGGTGGGGACATGTCTGCTCCATCAACAGTCTGAAACTGGCTTTTTCTCACACGCACTCCATATATCCTGTATGAAGCTATATTAGTTTCCTGTGCTCTGGCTCTCTGTCAGGGTGTGACAGGGTGAAGATTTGGATCCTTTAGTATGAATTTAAAACTGAGTTAACACACTCAGAGAAAACAATTCCCTACAAAATAATTTCTTCAGGTAATTGGCGAAGTGAATTATTTACTATTATTATTTTTATTATTATTTACATTTTTACCCCACCCATCTCTGAAGACTCAGGGCAGCTCACAACATCAACATTAAAAAATCAAAATATAAAATACAATAATACATTAAAATCCTTTAAAACACCATGATCCCGTGGCACAGCCACTCCCACCTGCCACCCACCAATCCTCCTCCCCAAGCCCCTCTACCCAATCCCACCGAACTCTATCCCTGTCTTCCAAGTGCCTGGCCAAACAAAAAGGTCATGTATCTCCTCCAGAAGACTAACAGGCTCTGGCCTAGGCAGACCTCCGACCCCCCACAAGGGGAGTTCCATAATTGTGAGGCAGCAACTGTGAATGCCCCCTCTCGCACTCTCGATGTAGCAACTTCACAAATAGCTGGCACTCGCAAGAGTGCATCCTTGGCTGACCTCAGAGGCCGCAATGGGACATAGGGGAGAGATGGTCTTTCAGATGCCTGGGGCCCAGGCCATTTACTCACACTCAGTCAGTGATATGCAAACCTATGAGCTTCATTGGGACTAGTCCAGAGCAATTGCTTTGTGGATGACAGACAAAAAGTACAGCATGCTATAGTAGCTTAGATAGCCCCAACAACTTTTATGGTGAACTCTGCAGCTCAGAGCCTGTTGAAAGAAACCTCTCCAAGCTTAGCATCAATCTCTAGCCGATTAAACGACCAAACATTTGGATGTGCTGGTGTAATTCAGTAGGAGCTCCATTGGCTTATCTGGAATTCTTCCAGATTTGTGCCAGGATAACAGACTAGAGTTTGGCCCCAGTGTGTACTGTTCTTTGGTTGTAGCCTCTGAAACCCAAACATGAACCCAGACAAAAGTTCAAGGCGGTGACTAGGTGGTTCCTTGCATCTTACCTTTTAATTAAAGAGTAGCCATCAAAGACAGGTGCCCGTTAAGCAGTATTTCTCTGAAAAGCGGAGATCCAATTATCTTGACCTTCATCTTCTTAGAACGGAGAGTGAGCAGTGTGATTCACCTGCAGCCTGTCTCTCTCCCCAGACAGAAAAAGATGCCAGAGACTGGAGGAGCGATTAAGAGGAATTTAATGTACACAATGCTGGGTTCTAAATTAGGAGTTACCACCAAGGAAAAGGATCTTGGAGTCACTGTGGAGAATACATTGCAATTCTCAACTCAGTGTGCAGCAGCCGTCAAAGAAGAAAACAGAATGTTAGGAATCATTCGCAGGGCAGTCCCAAACCATTTTGATGTTCTAGGCGAAGACAAAATTTGGCACCCCTTTCCCCCCTCCCCAAAGTGGTGGTATGGGATATGTAGGGGTGCCCGCCGCCATCAAAATGTTAGTTTACAAATATTACCTGGGCTCGGCTTGTTCCCACGCCCGATAGGAGCCCCTCCCTCCTCATGCTCTCTCCTTAACTTCCTGTGGGGGAGGAGAGGAGGGTGGAGCATTGAGCAAGCCAGAAACACGCAGGATGAACACCTCAAGTGCTGAAGGCAGCAGCCAAAGCGCTTTAGAACCGGCGTGGAGGCGGTGGCAGTGCAGCGGGCCCTACCCTGGACCCCTCGTGACTCGTCCCCCACCCGCCCCTTTGAAATGGCTGTAGCTTCCCTTCCAATCCTCCTGCACGGGGGGGGGGGGGCGGAGGCTCCACTGCCCCCTCCTCCGCACCGCACCACTAGGAAGGGAAGGGTTTTTTTTGTTTTGTTTTTAAAGTTCCCTGTCGCCGCTGCTCCCCCCCAATCTGCTGCTTTAGGCAGTCGCCTAGGTCTGCCTAGTGGCAGGGACGGCCCTGATCATTCGTAAAGGGATAGAGAATAAAACTGAAAATATCATAATGCCACTATATACGTGTGTGGTGTGACTGCACCTTGAATATTGTGTGCAGTTCTGGTTATCCCATCTCAAAAAACATATTGTTGAAATAGAAAAGATACAGAGAAGGGCAAAAAAATTTATAAGGGATATGAAATGGCTCCCCTATGAAGAGAGGCTGGATAGGTTGGGGCTCTTCAGCTTGGAGAAGACATGACTGAGATAAAATCATGAGTGGTGTGGAACACGTTAATAGTTATTTACATATTTACCCTCTCAAATAGTACTAGGACTAGGGGACACTCCATGAAACTAAGAGGTAGCACATTTAAAACAAACAAAAGGAAGTATTTTTTCACTCAACACATAATTAAATTGTGGAATTTGTTGCCAGAGGACATAGCTCCACATGCTAGGCCAGTAGTAAAACTGGGTTTAAGAAAGGATTGGCTACGTTTCTGGAGGATCGGTCCATTAGCAGCTATTAGTCAGGTAGGTTTGGGGAATGTAACCTCTTACTGTCTGGAGCTGGGAGTGAACAGCAGGGCATAGATTGCCCCCATAGTGACCTGTTGGGTACTTCAAGCAACCGAGATTGGCCACTGTCGGAGACAGTATGCTGGGCTCGATGGACCATTGGTCTGACCCAGTATGGCACTACTTATGTTCTTAACTGAATCTGGGTTAGCTTAGATATAGACCAGGAGTCTGTCTGCCTGACAGCATGCACAAAAGGACCCAGCATGGGGGAATGAGCAGAAGTCACTCTGAATTCCAAAGAGATAATCAGAACCAGGGCAACAGTAATAATTAGCTCTGCTAGAGGGTGATCCATGCAAACATTTAAACGTACTTTGCACAGTTAATTAGCTCCAGGGTTTGCCAGGGTTCATGTCTTCCATACCCCGTCACTGCTGCTCTGCCAGTCTCCACCTACATCTGGATAGAGTTTGCTGGAGGCCAGGGCTGGTGATCCTGCCACTGACCAGCTGTGTTTGGCTGCAAAACAATTCTATAATTGATCTGCTGATGGGCAGCGGGATCAGTCCCCTCCCCACCCACAGGCAGAAGCACCAGCCTCCACCCCAGGCTCTCCCAGGATGGGGTTGGGACTGCTGTGGTTGAGCAGGAAACTTCATCTGGCCCCGAGCAAGGGTGGGCAAAGAAGTGGAAAAACAGGGGCTGATGGATTCACAGAGCCTGGCAGGGAAGCTCCACCGACCCCTCCAAATACCACCCTCTCCCATGCTTTGGGAGTCGATGGATGGGATTTCCAGAGCAGGGTTGAGTCCTGGCACCTCTTCCCTTATGAATTTAAGCATAAGCACTGACTAGCCTCATTTCTATGGGTGAGGGGGTAGAGGGGACTTGCCCCCTTGAATTTGGGGATAGGGACAACATTAAAGACGGGTCCATCCCCTGTTCCACTCTGCTTTCCACCAGCATTTGAATTTCCTGGCAGCTGGTTGAATGGGGGGCTGCTGACATTTTGGAGCCAGGGTTTAGGAAGTTCAGGGGGGAGGAGCTCCCTCTGTTTGGGCTGCTGTTACTCCACTGCCCACTTTTTCTGGGGGTAAAGCTGAGGTACCAAGAGACTGCCTAGCCTGGGGTCACACTATGAGCATGGCGTGACTGTGACCCCCCCCCCAGGACTCTCTGTTCCTTGCTCTAACTAGGCCGTGGCTCAAAACCCCTTTGTGTGTGTGAGAACCACCAAAACCTTTTTTAAAAGTCTCAGACCCATCTTAATAAAATCCAGGACCAGAGTGGCTGGGCAACAGCAGCAAGAGGTGGAGAGCAGTTCTGGTGGCAGTGGCAGTAGGGATCTGGCATGAGGCAGCTGGAAGCAGCAGTTGGAGGGAACCAGGAAGATGGGGAAGCTGCTTCCATCTTCTCTCTTTATCCTGCCCCCACTGTCAGCAGCTCAGGTTGACAGAACAAGTGGCAAGAGGGGATGTGGCAAGGCATGCAACGCAGCTCCACCAGGACTCATTTGGCCCCTGCCCTGAGGCTGCTCCAGGCCCTTCCCAGGACCCACTGGTTGAGAACTGCTCTACGGAACGTCTTAACCTCTGCGTGCTTAGCATCCTTGAAAGACATCAGGGATGATGGCTGACGTTTAGATAGCGTATATGTCAAGGGAACCTTAACAGGTTGACCTTCAGTGCTTGAGGCCTTGAATGGGTGAGCCTCTCAGGATGTGACCCTTTGAGGAAGGTCACTAGTTGAAGCTGCTGAGGACGAAATGGCTATAAACGTCTGGACTGAGAACGCAGGAGGAGGAAGCTGGAAACCCATTTCAAGACTTTCCAAGATACCTTCGTTTGGCCAAGGCCAGAGCTGGTAAATGGGCATTAAGGTTTATGGGACAGCTGTAAAAAAAGACACAGTGGATAGGGATGTGACTAAAGCACCCCTGACGAATCTGGGGTGCCTGAATCAACCTGGCCCCGTTCGGGCTCCATCAGTGCCTGAATTGGACCTGACAGGCTTGCTTTAATATGCCGGCTGGCCTGTGAAGGTGACAGGCCCTGGCTGGGAGTCTCCGCAGCAGTCTCAGCAGGGATCTGTCACTTTCAGGCCGCTTCCCCCCTCCCCCATAGTGCCTCTCACCTGAGTGGTGCTGTGGGGAGGAAGTGCTGGCTGGCCTTTCAAAGTGACAGGCCCCAGCTAGGATTGCGGCGAAGCCCGGAGCATGTCAGTTTCAAAGGCGGCTTCCTGGCCACAGTGCCTGTCAGAGCGCTGTGTGTAGGAAGCCCTGGCTGGAGTGGTGCAGAGCTGAACTCTGCAGGGCTCCCGCCAGCTTCGACTTGTTGGTTTCTCTGGGTAATACATTTTCAGGCATGCCCATCAGGTGCCCAAGGGGTGCCCCAAAATGGGGACATTACCCCTGGGTACTAATTTAATACCCTTTGCAGCTCTAGATGTGACCTGACATGTCCAGCTGATCCTGTCCAAGTGTGATAAGCGAGGGCCACTAAAATGTGCAACAACATCTTACAAGGCCCCTCTTCTCACTGTGATTATAGGTACATTAAAGTTCAGGAGCATAATAAAATTAGCAGCCCAAGAAGTCAATGAGAATTTTGCTTTGACTTTAGTGGGAACAGGATTTTGGTACAGAAGATCTACCATGGGTCTGAGATTCCAAAGAAGGTCTCCGACAAACCTTGTTTGGTCCATTGTAAAGTACAGCCTGACCTGGAGTTTCCTCTGCAAACCTTTGCTCTACAAAAAGAGACACAGGTATCAAGTTCAGGATCTTTGCCAGAAAAGAAAGATTAAAGAGAGCAACAGTTCCAAAATAGGCTAGATTATCTGGCCCTAAGTATGACTTAATAAGCATTATACTGGGACATTTATGCTGTAATGATGAAAGGGACCTCGTCAACCCGAAATTAAGTTCTAGATTACTTTAAAAAAAAAAAAATCCTAAAAGTCTGATAGAAACACTTCTATGACCTACCTATGTATATAAAGAGATAGATATAGCAATAGTTATTACATGCATGCATATCGGAAAGGTGGCAGGAACGTCCCTATGGCCCCCACACCCCTTTTTGACTTGACTTCCCCCTGCCACTGCTGGAAGCCCCAATTTCTCTGGTTTATTGAGAGTCCTCCCTGAAGACCAGAGTCACCAGGTAGAATCTGGAGAGGTAGCAACCCTACCAGCTACAGGGAAGGTACTCCACAGTGAGCTGTGGATGCTCACAGCCATGACCAGGATAACCACCTCATTACAAAGCAGTGGCTTGAAGTCAATGGGTCTTGCCTATGCATTGGCAATGGCTCCTCTCTTTGTCCCAGAGGTGCTTAAGATTTCATTATCCAAATTAAGGGCAGGCAGCATGGATTTGTCCTTCATTCTCTGATGAAGGCATGGGCCCTGTGTGTTGCATAGGTCTGATTCCATTTTGAATTTTCCAGAGTGGGAGAGAAGGGATTGGTGATTTTGGGGGAGTAGGGTAGGGGAGTGTTTTGTTTGTCAATGGATGAGTTAAAAATCAGCATTTTTCTGCCATCAAACTTTGAATGTGTCAGACTAATGCTGTGAGTAATCACTGATTTTAATAACCAGATCGGATTTACTGCTGACATTGTTGGGGATAAAGGAGGATTTGTAGATACTTTGGCTATATTAAACCATTATTACAATTGATTCATGAACACAAAGGGGAAAGAAGTGATTATAGGGTTTTTCTCCCTATCACTATCTACAGTGAGGAATAATTTGAGTATCCAAGCCTTTCATAGGGTGTTTTTAGACAAGTGCTTTCCTACCCATTACTCATCCATCATGCATGATACAAGGCTGCATTTGGTGCCCTATGCAGCCCTGCAACATCATCATGTGTAATGGGTGGGTGATGGAGGGAGAGGCACTTGTCTAAACATGCCCATATTTGTGGTTGTATATTGCATGTGTGTGTGTGTGTGTATATAAAGACCCTGGCCCCAGGGTGTTGGAGTGTCAACATCCAGGCCTGTCTATTGCAGAGCCTCAACTTCCTCTTGTCTCTCTTCAGCCCTTGCTTTGACTGTGCCTGTCCCACGTGTCTCCCATCTGTAACCTCGTGTCTCATCCTGTCTGTCTCACTTCTGGCCCTGCCTCCTAGCTTCCTGGTTGGCTATCAGCATTTAAGCAGTCTTGGTGCCAGCAGGAAGCTGCTTCCTGGCCTGTTGCTCCCTTATAGTCCTAGTTTCTGTCTCCTCATAGTCCTAGCCTTGTTTCTCTTCATCCCCCCAGGCTCCGTTCCCTTGGTCCTGTATCCAATCCATGTTAGTTCTCTTCCTCCATCTGACCTCTCTGATGAGCCCAGCTCTGCGTCTGCCCTTGTGAGAAGTTCTCTTCCCCTACTCTGAACCCCTCTGGTGCACTGCCCTGTCCTGTCCTTTCTAGGCCTTCCCCTTCAAGCTCTAACCTGTCTCCTCTGACAATAATATACATATATTGTGTGCATGTATTGCACTAAGGGTCTAATCCTAAACTCTCTCCTGTAAGTTGTGCATGTTGTGCACACCTCGCTCGCATATTGCACACATGCTGCATTCTTTTCATGTAGGTTGTGCACAGGTTGCATGTGGGTTGCACGCAGGTTGTGCCTGCACCGTTTTTGCGCAGTACGTGGTGGTTCAGATAGGACTGAGAGTCTGCAACTCTCTGCAGATATATCATTTTGTGTTATTTCCCTCCAATACTTTGTGATATGTTTATAGTCATCATTTAGAAAGATATTCATGAAGTTTGAGTTCATCTTACTCTGCACAGTTTATCTGTGGAAGTCATTGCCATAGGATATTGTCATTAAAATTAATTTGAATTGAATTGACTCCTTGTGGAGTTATCATGAATATAATGGTATTTGCCAGGCAATGAGAAAAGATAGCAGCCAAGTTTCGATGAACAGTTAATTCATTGTAGTTGGACCTGAGTTTTGTTTTACTCCTGGAGTGTTCACACAGAGCATTAAACCACTGTTATTCAGGAGTAGGAAGAGAAGTATGTACTCCTGAAAAATCAAGAGTATATGTTCCCCTTTGGTTTGTATTTCACGTAACTGTTCATGTGAACACTTATCAGTGCGAGCAATCATGGTCCAGTGACCATTGAGTGTTATTATATGAGATGGGGCCCCCACCTATGTGAAGGGCAGCTGCCAGATGTTTGCCTCATTTTGGGTTGAGGCAGTTCTGTACGGAATTACCCCCAGAAAGGCGGGGCACGCTATGTGGGGTAACCTGGTCCAAACTGGGGCAACGTGCTGCCTTAGGGCCACCTCCTATCTGATGGAGGGAGGGCCATGGGGAGGCCACCTTCTATGCCCTCTCGTCCGTTCAGTCGGACGTTGGGATGATCCCTGCCATGGACACTAGGAGGCAGCAAACCGACCTTCGACTGGGCATGCGCAGGGGATCTCCCTCACATTCCCCAGTCGAAAGTCTGCCTCAGAACAGAAAGGAGTGTAGCAGGGTGCTCTGCACCCACCGGCAACTTTCCGGCCCCCCCTTCCCCCCTAAGGGGGGGGGGGGCTCTTCCGTTGTTTTTTTTAGGTAAGCGGGGGCACTGGCCCCGCAGGGATACCAATAGCGCTGTGTGCGCTGGAGCCGCGGTAAGCGGCAGCCTCCTCCTTTCCCCGTTCCCGGCTTGATGCACGGGACGGGGCTTCACTAAGTCGGGGGTGAGGCCCACTGGGTACCCCCCCGCACGGGCCCGCAGAACCATGGCGGCGGCGCCGGGGACCGCCGGTGCGGTACCCCACCCGCTACGAGGCAGGCCCCGCGGGCAACTCACGGAGCGAAATCGAAACTGCGCGCTCTGCAGCCCCGCCAGCACAGTCCGCCGAAACTACGGCCCGCCCCGCCGCAGCCGGCTCAGTCCCGGACTGCTGGCAATACGGGGCCCAATTCTGCAGGGTGAGGAGGCTCTGGAATTGGGGGAGGTAGCCTCAGCTGCCTCCCCACACGTAAGTGGGGACCAGGCGCTGGATTTCCACCGCAAGCAACAGGGTGCGGGAGAGCGCGCCAGGGAGCTCAGGGCTCAGCCCTGATACAAATCTATTGAGGGAGTAAAATCCCTATAGCGTTCCCCAAACCTCCCTCGGGGAGATTAAAAATTTTTTTTTAAGCCTCCTTCAGGGCTCTTCCGAGGCCACTGACAGGCGGGGCGTCGCTACCCACTTCCCCCTGGAATTTGTCCTCATAGGAGCTCCTGGGCCCCTCCTCCAAGGGGACCCGGCTGGGCTCCCTCCTAAGCGCGGAAGGCGCGACCCCCCCCCCCGTGCGGGCTCTGAGTCAGTCCCTTCCTAGTAAGCGCTCTAACTGGCACGGTGCCCCCTACCAGGGTCGTCACCCATGCTGAGCAAGGGGCTGCCAACCAGCCCCCCGGGAGAGGGCTACGGTGGTGCTGCGGAGCTACTGGCTGCTCCAGAACCTTAAGGGTTCAAGAACTGGGCCCCCGTAGGTTACAACGGCGAGGCTGGAGGGAGAGGACACCCTCCTCCAGGGACACCGGGAAGCAGATGGACAACTTCCCCTGGTATAGGGCCCCTGGTCTGTCCAGGAGCAGGGGGGGTGATTTAATCATCCTGCATCCCCCGAGGAACAAGGTTCAGGCCCCTCCTCCCTTAATGGAGAGGAATCAGTGGGTATACATCCACTAGGGAACCACAACTCCAGTGGGGCCCCACTGGGCAGAGCCTGTCGCAAAATAAACTAGGCTCAATGGGGGATCCTTCCCAGTTCCTCCCAGCTTTCTGAGGCACATCCTCCATACCTCAGCCATCTGCAGAGCGGTCTCTGCTCTTCCTCGGGCGAATGCAGCCACTGCGGCTCGAGCATGCCAATCTCCGTTCCCCATACAGGGACTCCCCCGCCCGGCCCAAATGGTGGCACACAACCACTGCCAGTAGCCAGTGTGGGGTAGTAATGGGGGGGTTCGGCGATTGGATCTTGGGATCGGGGCTCGGGGCCTGCTCTGACCATGATCTCGCTCAGGAGCCTTGGGTGACTCAGAGCCTCTCGGCCTCAGTTTTCCCATCTGTAGAATGGGAATGGGTGCCTGTGTTCCACTCACCTGTGTCCACCCCAGCTCAGTCTTAGGGGTAGTCGTGATGCCGTTTAAAGCTGGGCAAGCCCTCAATGATCGGCTGCCCGGTCCAACGATCTTGCCAACAACGTTACCCTGGCACCTGCTCGCCTCAGGGACTCCGCAGGGGCATACTAACCGGGGCCGCCAGGGGCATGACAGCCTGTATAACGGCTAGTCTACTCCTGTCGGGCAGACCCACGCTCACAAAGCGGTACACGAACGCTTCAGCTATAGGAACCATTAACCTCCCCCAGCCGACTTATCAGGGACCAAGCGGCCAGATGCACCAGCCCCAGATCCCTCGGGGCGCTTGGACTAAGGTCCTTCAGCCCCAGCAGCCCCACCGGCCCAGCACCCACGGCAAGGCCAGGCTTTTGTCTTCTATGGGCAGGGGGTACGTCATCGCACACACATACCCCGATCCCACACCTCTTCAAGAAGGGGTAAAATGCCCTAGGAACCCGGCAGGGCTTGGTGGTCTAGTGGAAAGACTCCTTGTTTGGGAAACAAGAGGTCATGCGTTCTAGTTCTTTGTGCTGCTGCTCTCCTCATCAAGTAGGGGAGAAAAAGCCTGTACCTTTACAATCAGGCTCCATGGTGTGGGAGCCATGGAGAGGGCGCCGTGGCACGCACAAGGAAGGGCCGCTGCTCTAATTCTTCCTAGTGCAGAAGAATTCGGGTGGCTGGACACGGGGTTTTCCACCTCGAGCGGCTGTACAGACGCACTGATGGCACTTCGAGATGAATCACTAGCCCCATCTCGTTAGCCCTAGCCAGGGACGCCCGGAGGGCCTCCCTGGGCCTCAGAACAAGTACAGTACGTCCCCATTATCCAGGCTTGCTGACGTTGGCTGCGTCGGGGATAGGAGGGGACTGTCTGGCAATACCGAACGGTCCCCTTGGGGGTGGAGACAGTACTGAGACCCTTCACCAAAGTCCTAGTCCCGCTCATCGCCAATCTTGGCTTGGTAGAGAACGGGTCGCAGTCTATCCATGCTAGATGACTACTAATCAAGGCTACGTAACAGCACCGGCCCCGGGGCCACCTTCTCCGTGCCATTGCCTACTAAGAACACCATATTTTATTTTATTTTATTTTTTCCTTTCCCCTTATACAGGGACAGGGGCCACCCAGACCTTCTTAGCGGCTAGAGCACCTGCAGGGGCTCGTCGATATAGCACACGGTAGAGGGTTCCCCTCGTAACACACTGCAAAATCAGAGACCTGGGCTGCGGGGTAGGGCAACGCTTCGTTTCCCATTCAGGTCTCTAGCATCCAGCATCTAGCCAGTCGAGACACCCTCAACTCGCTCACTGCTGGGAGAACCCGCACAACGTCGAGCAGGGTGTCCCCCTCGGGGTCCCTGAGTACAACGACGGCTCAGGGCCGTACGGCTGGCCCTTCAGTACCTTCGCCCGCTTTGCGGGGCAGGCACATCTCGTGTACAGACACATGTTAAACGGTACGGACAACTACTGTCCTAGCGTACAGAGTCAAGCCGGACGGCTCAAGCTCTCGCACGCCACACAAATTGGCATAATGCCTCCTCAAGGGGCAAGAACCCACCTATTCCGCTTACCATATCAGGAAGGATAAAGATAGGCGGATTGATTGAGCAGAACGGTGATAGACCGGGGGGGCATGGCTCCTCAGCGCCAGAGCCGTCCAACTGGTGAAACTCACCTACCAATCCTCGACCCCTTTGTCTCGTCAAGCAATGCCAAGACGAGACGCTGCTTCGCCAGATGGCCTCACCTCAAGGCGAATACACACGACGCCCCTACTGTCAGGCGGGTCTCCTCCGTGCCTTTCACCTTGCCCGCTGTTGGGGCACACGATACACAGTAGCAGCGGCTCCGAGCTACAGGTATCTTCCTGGACCTTTCTGGCCCAGCCGGCCCTGGGTTCCAGACCTCCTCAGCATAGCCGCAGGACACCTCCCTGATTCCAGGAAGTCCCGGGCCCGCTGTTCCTGTGCCCAGCCCTGTGCATACAGCCGGGCTTCTAGCGTCTGTCAGCTGGGCTGTGAGTACACAGCCAGGCGGGGGTTGGGACTGTTTGAACCAAGTGCGGCAGGCCCTGCTAGCCTTTCGACCTTACACAGTGTCACATTATCATGGCAGCGGACGGATGTTGGGCTCCTGGGCCCTTCCCCTCGTCCCGCCATGCCCTCCCCCGCGATATATCAGGTTCTCCCTCTCCTGGGGGGGCTGGAGAGGGGTTGTTCCCCCCCTGATACCCTGTTCCACACAGGTAGGAGCACTGGATAGCACCCGGGGGGAGCTTTGGGTCAACACATTTCAGGCACACTACATCAGACAATTCATGAGGGCTGCACGTCTCGTAGCGCCCCATTGACCCTTGGGTTCCACAAGCGGAGCCTCTACATATTAGGTCCAGCCCGGGCCACAGTCCTCCAGAGCTGCCCTTCTTCCTCTCGCTTGGGTGGGGTCTTCCTGTTTACCATCGTCTCGCCCAGGAGGGTCCCCAAGCTCGGAGCCCTCCCCAGCGTCAGGGCCCTGGTCACCCCGCGCAGGGAATTGGGCATCCTTAGTTGAATCCCACCTTCCTCCGAAGGTTTCCCCTATTCCTCCGGTCCCAGAGCTGGGCCTCCCTTCCTTCTATCCTAGAACCAGCCACGGGCCGGAACGGGAAAGACACTCCCTAGACGGCCACCATCCTCTCACGATATAGGGAGTGGACGCGGGCATTCACACTACGTCCTGTCTCTCGGTTACATACCGTCCCCATTCTAAGGATGACTAGGCTTTCAGACGTCCATGGCCAGTTGGACATCAGCCTCCCTTTCGGATGCCTGCAGGGCATCAAGCATAATGCTACTGGTCAGTCCTTGGCTCTCCCACCAGGCGGGTGGCAGCTCACTGGGCCGCCTTTTCTCTAATCCTGGGCGACATATTTTTACTATCACCTGTAGGAGGGGGTGTTGTAAGCTAAGCTTAATGGAAGCCCTAGGCGAACTAATTTACTGGCACTGGTAGACGCTTCCGCACCTCCCCTGGGTGTTGTACGCTGGACGTACGGGACTCAGCTAAGACTGCCCTGAAAGGCGGGTGCTTCACAGGGGGTACTGAGTTCTCAATGGGCGCCCTGGTCCCACCCGTGCCGACCTTCCTGCTTTGGTAACTCCCAACGTCCGACTGAACGGACGAGAGGGCATAGAAAGGGCAATTGGGTCACTTACCTCGTGAATTGCCCTTCTATTCCCTCGCGGGAGTTCAGTCGGCCCACCCGACCTTACCTGGGCGCCATCTTTACGAGTAATCCTCGGTTACCTTGCTCCCCCTTCCGGGAGGATAGAGTGGATAATTTTGTTTTCTGCTAAGTTATAGTTTCAGCTTCTTCGGCTGTTTACTCCTGGGGAATGTGAGGGAGATCCCCTGCGCATGCCCAGTCGAAGGTCGGTTTGCTGCCTCCTAGTGTCCATGGCAGGGATCATCCCAACGTCCGACTGAACTCCCGCGAGGGAATAGAAGGGCAATTCACGAGGTAAGTGACCCAATTGCCCTTTCTCCACCATAGAGTTGCAGTTGCAGCCGCAGCCAGGGTGGGGGCAGTGCGCAGGCAGCGCGTGGCCGGGGGACTGTCGGCCCATCTGCTGGGGTCCTCACGGAGCCTGTGCGAGGTGGGTGCAAGGGGGAGGGGGGCACAGAGCAGCTCCGGACCATGTGTTGATATACCCATTATGTCTCAGCTAGGGTGGAAACTGATGCAGTTCTTCTTCAATTTACACTGTTTGTCTGACTGCCACTAAAGGGGGATAGTTCAATTTAATTAAATCAAAGTAGTTATTACTTCGTTTTGTCTCAGTGTTCAAGTCACATGGGCCCTTTTCACACAGACAGTCTAATACTGATAAAATGGGTGTTACATTTCATTATACATGTTGCAGGGTTGCAGGTGTGCGCTATGGGTGTCCTGCAACACGTATAATAATACGTAACACCCATTTTATCAGTGTTAGGCTGTCTGTGTGAAAAGGGCCATAGATTTCTCATCTTTGAGGCCACCACTCATGACGTGCAGCCTTGGGAGAAAAGACCTTGACCCGTTTTACACGAGATGGGCCCACTCATGCCCACACAGATCCGCTGCATGGGCATGAGTGGATGCCAGCTGTGTGAATGCTGTGGCGGGTGGGTGTGCGTGCACGCTCCTGCAAAACATACATGCATACCCACCTCCACTCATCGCCCACTCACGGAGCAATTGACCAAAACGGTGATTGCTCCGTGAATGGGGATGCATGGGGATGTGGAAGGACTGGTGTGCGCCCGTGTACAGAGCCAACCCCCCGCCCCCGCCCCTCCGGCCTGTTTAAAAAGGGCCCTTGTCTCCTATGGGTGTTTTGTGTTCGAACTAGTTCAAACAGTTATGATAGAGCATTTGCTTTTGTTAAAAGATCTGATTTTGAAGCTCTCAATTTATGGTGACAAAAAATACTTAGTTAATTCTGTACTAGTCAAAGCTCTTGAAATATTGCTTAGCTAAATATGCTCCTGAATATAGACTTCTGTATTCTTCGTAGACCAATGTTTATTTGAACCAGTCAAACAAAATATTTCAGCATTTTTGAAATGTATCCTTTCATTTCAGCTTGAATTTTTACTAGATTTTAGTTCTGAAAGATTTCTTTTCTCCGTTCAGGATGAAAAAATATTAAAAACTTAGGCCACAAACCACTTACTCCAGAGTACACAGTTACAAAATATTAAGTACTTTAATAAAAGCCCTTGATTCATACTCACAAACTCCTGTTAAAATAGATGATTAGCTCTTGTTAACAGCCAGTCATAGTAAGTATGATATCCAGGCTAAAAGAGAGCTGGTGGTGTCCGATACTAGGAGTCTAAAACCTGGGCCCTTGAGAAGGCTGAGCCAGTGCCTTACTACTTGGGCCACTGCAACCCAAGGGCAGCTTATGAACCTACATCTCATGGAGTGCCATACAGCCCTAACCTACTACAACCTGAGGGGGCCAGGTGAGCAGGAGTCTGCGACTCATTAGCCCCTCCCCCTCTCTTCCTGCATTTACTTCCTGTTCCTGTCACACTTTCCTTGTCTGAGTATGGCAGCATTCCCATCTGCGGCGGCGGTGGCAGCAGAGGGAGGGGCGAGGGAAGACGCAGCAGCGCAGAGGACCCGGATGACAGGAAAAGAGCCAGTGTGAATGAACGGGGATCTGCCGCTGCTTCTCTCGCGCATGCAGGGCAGGAATTTGTGCCCTGACATGCGTGAGAGAAGCAGCGGCAGATCCCCATTCACACTGGCTCTTTTCCTGTCAGCCGGCTCCTCCGCGCTGCTGCGTCTTTGCTCGCTGCTCCCTCTGCTGCCGCAGATGGGAATAAGGCCTAATCTGTTGCCAAGGCCTTTATAGACAGACTGTGCCTGTAAAACTTTGTGCCTGTCTACCTGCCTTTTAGCCCAGCTAGCCCCCTCACCAGCCCAACCTGGTTACCCATCAGCTATTCCTTTGCCTGGATCCTGCTCTGCACTTCCGTGGACTGACTCCTTGGTCTTGAGTGGGTGCCACCTGTGTGAATGCTGTTTAATTTAATATTAAACACTATGTTTTAGTTCAAATACTTATTTAGAAATAAAACATTGATAATTTAACTTTTAGTTGTTACATGTAATAAAGCAATGTAATACAATGAGGGTAAGATTTTCTCAATAGTTAACCTTTACTTACTAAGGTGCCGTTGCCTATTTTAAGCACTGCATTTATTTTAAAATAGCTTCTTTTTTTTTGGCTTTTTGAGATGTCACCTCTCATCTCATCCAAATCTATGTTCTTTTCCCAAGAGCACTCAATTGAAATAACTGTCAAGCCAGAAGCATTTTTTGGGACAAGGTCAATCTCAGATACTTTTTTTATTTGAAATAAGGGACCTCAAGGGTCAGCTAGTTCAACCCCCTGCTCCAAGACAGGATATCCTCTGCCTACAGCATCACAGACAGGAGTTTGTTCAGCTGGGCTTTAAAAACATCAAAGAAAGGAGAATTCACAACCTCCCTGGACAACTTATTCCATTGCCCAACGGTTCTTACAGTTAGAAAGTTTTTCTTAATATTTAACCAAAATCTACACTGCTGCAATTCAAGCCTATTCCCTCTTGTTCTACTTCCTGTGAGAATGGCGACAAATGCTCACCATCTCTTTTCTGGCATCCTTTTAGGTATCTGAAGATTGCTATCAGGTTCTCCTTAGTTGTCTATTCTCTAGGTTAAACATGCCCAATTTTTTCAGCCTTTCCTCTTATAACGTCTAACTCGTTAGACGTTATCGTTCTACAAAGACTTGATATATTCCTAGGGGATAGGTCCCTAAATGGCTATAGGTCAAGGGGGGGATGAGACCCCCAAACGCTCGGGGTTCTGAGTGAACAGCAGGAAATGAATCATGCCATTATGACCTTTTGCGCACTTCTGTGACACAACCAAAACTGCCACAATAAGAAACAAGACGCTGGGCTAGGTGGTCTGACCCAGTACTCCACTTCTTACATTCTTAGGTTTGTAAACAAAGAAAGCAAACCGCTTTGGCTCTTTCAGCTCAGAGAAGCAGAATGGACTGGAAGTTAATTAAATTAGTTATTTGAAATTTGAAATTCGTGACTGTATATTGTGGTGTGCTATTATTATAAGACATTTTAGAATTAAATAAATCTAAAGTTATTTGCCTTCTCCCCCTCCCCCCATCCCAGAAGTGGGGCTCAAGACCATTGCCCCATTCACTCATGCCTTCCTACAGCCCTGATTACCTGTTTGGGACATCTGGATCTCTTGTTTATAAAATTGTTCCCCAATATTTCAAGCGTTGGTGTGCTCTGGTTGGTCCCTCCTAGTCTCGACTTGTGGCAGATTTTTTTAATAGCCTCTGTTTCTTGTTGGATAGATTTTTTTCTGTGCAGGTAGTTTGGGTGTGGTGAATCCTGTTGGTGCAGGGGGCTGGGCTAGAAGTGACTAGTTCTTCTGGCTCTGTGACTCTGGCACCATAGATTATGCTTATGCCCCTTATCTGACACTAGGAAACTCCCGTTGACTTGTATGGAGCTGGATTGCACTCACTATTGTCAAACAAATTCTTAATAGAACCTGTCTCACACCCCACATTTGTTCATGCCCTAATGGCATACGTTTGCCCTAACATTTACTAAACAACCACTAATACGTAAAAGTACTAATGATCAAACTTGTGGAACTTGTTGGGGATGTTGTGAAGGCCAGTAGTATAGCTGGGTTTAACCAAGGACTGGATAAGTTCCCAGAGGACAGGTTCATATATGGCTATTAGTCAAGTAGGTGAAGGGATGCAACCTCTGACAGCAGGAGCTGGAAGTGAACAGCAGGGTATGAATCATTCCAGAATGACCTGTTAAGTATTTCCCCAAAGTAACGGAGAGTGCCCAGTGCTATTGGGGACAGGATGCTGAGCTTGATGGACCATTGGTTTGACCCAGTATGGCACTTTTAATGTTCTTATGCTAGGTATCTCATGACCCAAGCTGAACTAAGGCTCTATATGCTTAGGGTCCCAGCTTCTCGATTCGCAAGATGGGATCATTGTCAACGCACCCCCAACCTTAATACATGGAGACAGTGGTTGGGTTAAAACTGGCCGCACTTTATTCTCATTCAATAAGGACGGTGGGTAAATTGCTCAGCAATTCGGGTCCAGTGTGCTAGCTCTAACTTATCTTATTAACTCGTGCCTGATCAGGACATGCCATCCCTAATCAGGGCACCAACTTAACCTGCCCCCCTTCGACAACACTCAGGCTCTGGCCGAATCGGGGGGCGAACCAGCCCCAACTTTGGGCGTGAGTAAGGAGTTAAATGTCTGCAGAGTCTGAGGACAGCACATGTCCTTACAGATCTGGTAAGACACCCCTCCCAGGGTCGTGACCCCAGAGCTTGCTGTGCCCCGCATGCCTCTGGGTACCACTTCCCCATCTCTTAAGGAGATGACTCTTGATCCTATACCTTACCTAATTATCCTATCCTAGCACACTGGACCCCTGCAAGTGCGACAATCAATTCTCCTGTATCAAATTCAAATTCACACATTCGTAACGTGCACTTCCGTATTCCAATTCAATTTCCTTATTTAATAAGATTATTAAGTTGCCAATTAAATGCCAATTAGAACAATGCGATATGCCAATCCAAAGAAACGCCACATCAACCTATTTAACCTATTCTGCACTGCTGAGGAGGCGAAACTCGCAATCCTTTTCAATAAAGGCTAATCGCCAAAATTCCTCCTCGGCTCCCTAAAGGCCACCGGTAATAACCAGCAGTGCTAGAGGGTGGGATGGGTGGGGCTGCTGCTTCTTTCCAGCCCGATCTTGAAATGGCCACTTCACGTGGCTCGGAGCAACCCTGCCGCCTCCTAAAAGGGGGCGGGGCTGCTCCATTTGCCCGCACTGCGCTCCCGACGTCAGCGCTCCCTGGGCTGGTTGCTTAGCAACCACACGTTCTCTGGCGGGGAGCATTCTAGAAATGCCTCCCCGCCGCGGCTCCCTGCTCCGTTCTGTGAGGTGGTGGGGGGCGTGACAAATGCCCATCGCCCCCATTCTGTAGGCGAAGGGGGCTATTCTCAGCTTTCATTTTTTAAAGAATTGAGGTGAATGGGATGTAACTGGTGCCTGCCTGACTTTGCTGAGAGCCTAAAATAATTTAGGGGGGGTTCCCAGAGAATTTTCAATTTTTTGACAGAGAAAACTAGGAACCCTTATGATACCTAGCATAAGAAAATGCTTATTAGGGAGAGACCAGGGTTGAGCACCTGGTCAGTGTTCAAAGTGCTTTATAGTCTTTCGCTAGTTGCTGAGGTGTGAATGACATATTGGGGTTCTTTTCAGACAATTTCTTAGATTTTCTACCACCTGCACCCACACTTTGCCACCCCTGGCCTGCCTGCAGAGCTAACACATTGGGAGCTACTCTTAGATGTGTGCCTTGCGTCTTGTCTAATCTGGCTGAGATACAACAGTTTGCTCTGTGGGAGGATACACCTTAAAGGTTGGCCAGGTCAAAATCCATTTGAAATTGCTTTCAATCCATTTCACAGTAAATTTTACAAAATTTCATTTTTGTGGAAAATTTCAATGTCAGCATTCTGTTTCTATAATGGTAAAATTTAGTGTTGGCACAAAAATAATTTTTAAAATTATGGAAAGATCATGACAGATCATGATGGCTGGAAATTTCAAACCACTTCTACATAACACCATCCAGAAACCGAAGCTCATCCAGAATTTAATGACTGCTTTATTAAATGGAATATCGCATGCTAAGCATGTTGCACGTGAGCTGTGACTGCTTATGGGCTTTCTGGATGGAGTTTATTGTATGTGTGTTGAACTATGAAGCCATATTTAGCTTATGGGATTTTAGCTGGATTGTGCCCCATGTCTCTCTGTGCCATAGGCCAGAGGAGAGACCAATGAAGGTGCCTTGCAGGGAGCCCCTTTCGGATACTTTCACATGTTCAGCAGGCCTCAGCAGGGGCATGGAGTGCACACATATAATTCCATAACCGGGGCCGCCCATATGAGTCAGTGTAGCCTAGTACCAAAGGGCTTGGGCCTGGAAGACCAGGGTTCACATCCTCTCTTAGCCATAAACTCACTAGGTGGCTTTGAACAAATCACTATCTCTCAGCTTCAGTTCCCTATCTATAAAATGGGAACAACAATGACCCACCTCACAGGGTTGTGTGAGGGTGAACTAGCAAAGGACTACAAAGCACTTTGAACACTGACCAGGTGCTCAACCCTGGTCTTTCCCTGATAAATATTTTCTTATGCTGGGTATCATAAGGGTTCCTAGTTTTATCTGCCAAAAAATTGGAAATTCCCCCCCTCCCCTAAATTCTCTGATTTAAAACACCTAGTCTCTCCCCTTGTGAGTTGGGGTGGGGGGTGCTGCTCCAGCCCCCTCCTCCCTGCCAGCCCCAGCGTGAAGTCCAACATACCTCTGCCCCACCAGAAGCCAGATGTGGCTGTAAGCTTCTCATGCCAAATCACTTCTCTCAGATGCAGTCGCACCTCCACAGAGCTTCCGCCTCCTTAAACTTCTGTTACTGCCAGTGAGTTTTTGCAGGCAGAAGATTCCCAGAAAAACCTGAAATTCCATGTTTTTCTCTTGGGAAAACAGGAATCCTGTGTTTTTCTCTGGTTTTCTATGCTAAATGGAAAACCAGGAACGCTGCCGATAAGGGCTGCTGTAGGCAGACTGGGAGGAGACTGCTGCCTACTGGGAATCGGTTCCGCTAGTCCCTGGCAGGCAGCAGGCCACTCCCAATTTACCCACAGTCTCCTTGACTTCTCCCCAATGGGGAGACTGCAGGGAATGCATTACTTTAGCTATGCGAGCCATTAACACAGGCAGTTGCTGCAGGATTTGCAGGAACAATTGCTCCAGTTTTGACACCTAGCCAAAGTAGGGCTGAAACAAGCAGCCAGTTACTTACTTGTGAGTAATTTCACCATCTTGGGAACCAGGAATGATTTCTCGACCATTTCCCAATACTGATGCAATTTTTCGATTCTCGCAATACTGAGAGATACTGTCCCAAGTTACCAACTTTCCACTTACTGTTTCCTGCTTACCGTTCATTTACCGCTTACTGCATTGCTGAGGTTACCATTTTACTTCTGTGTTTGTTGTTTTCACATTTCTGATATTCTGCATTTGTTATTGTCAGAGTGCAGCTAGCACTGCTGTCTTTGCCTATTCAGCACGTTAAGACCAGAGTGCACTCTCCATTTTACAGCATGAATATTATATTGCTTATAAAAATACCACTATTTATCCCATTTGTCTGAGATTTGGCAGAGAGGATCACTTGGGTGAGAGGTACACTCTGTCCACATTTCATGAAAATCAGACAAAAAACAAAAAACGTACAGTGGTTTAAAAAGTGGAATAAAAGTATTTTTACTTTAAGATGCTTTTTATAGGGCGCAGGAAGTCTACTTTTGGAATATTTTACTGACTTTTAGTCTTGTTAGATAATTCAGGGCTGCTTTCTTGCTCATTCTACTTTTTGAATTTTCAAAATCTGTCTCGTGGTTTAAAAGTTATAAAAATGCAAACTTGCCATTTTAGCCTATAGGACATTCCCTAACACCACACATGCATATTAGCCTCTGCTAACCAGCAGAGAGAGTCAGCCATGAGCAGGGAAGATAAGATGGCTGCTGACCCCAGGCCTTGGAAAGGCAGGGTATGCAGGTGTGGACTAGGAGGGTTTAACTTGTGGGTGGGGTGTGTGTGCTGGGAGCAGGGAAATCATTGGGGGAACATCCCAAGATCAACTGTGAGTTAGACTTGCCTAGTTTGAGGACCCTGATGGGTGGAAAAACCTCCCTGGCGATCACCCCAGGTGTGGAGTTAGTTGCTGATGCAGCAGATGCAAGTCTCGGAAACCAGCAATTAATTGTGAGTAATTTCTAGGGGTGGGCGTGCCGATAAATCCGGTATCCGATAATTGCCCCGGGGTCCCATGCCTAGTAATTTCACCATCTTGGGAAAACAGGAATTCTGTCTTTTTCTCTGGTTACCTGTGCTAAACAGAAAACTAGGAACCCTGTTGATAAGGGCTGCTGCAGGCAGATTGGGAAGAGACTGCTGCCTATTGGGAATCAATTCAGCTAGTCTCCCGCACCCCCTCTCCCCTGGGCTTTGTCCTTTAGCATGGCACTAAACGTAGGAATCCCCCAGACATTTCATAGAGGAGACTCCCCTAACCCCGAATATGCTTTTTTGCTGCAATTTGACACAGACCCCCAGCTGATTTAGGGAGCAAAAACCCCAGTGGTGGCCATTTTGAAAATGGGGGAGGGGCACCCCGGGGGTAAAACAAGACTACCATTTGATAGAGGAGACTCCTTGACCCCAAATTTGCTTTTTTTCTCCAATTTGACCCGTACCCCATTCCCCCCCCCAAACTGGGGTAGGAGACAGAACCTCTAATTTTCCAGCACCAGGAAAATGACCACCCATAGACAAACCGATGGTTGCAATAAGTAGAGGGAACCCCTCCCCAATCATGGCACCAGCAACTGGGGAGTCTCTAGCCCCCCAGAAAAAAAGTTATTCGTGATTAATGTTGATGACCTTACACCTTCAAAATGGCGACTGGGGGAGGAACAGATGCTGGAATCTGTTGCTTTGGCACAGATGCTTTTTCACCCAAGCATGGTGCCAAAAGGAACTGAGTCTCCATCCCCTGTGGAAGCTGAGACATTATAGGAAAGGACTAGAGCAGATTGGGGGCTACTGGGTTAGAGCAGGGGGCTGGGAGTTGGGATTCCCTGGGAGGGGGTGGGGTGTGGTCTGTGAGCCAGGACTCCTGCATTAAGTGTCCTGAAAACTAAGCTGAGAGAGCAGGAGAGGGGACGTCCATGAGTACTAAATGTCACAGGCAGGGAGTCGTAACAGGAGGAGCCAGTGTGCGTCAGCGCTGGGCCTCGAACCCCCGGCCTCGGGGCTTGACTGGGGTGGTTGTTGCATCCTGCATCACTGACGGATTGCTGTAGGGATTGGCTTCCTTCCCTACCCTGGTATTCTCCCTCTCTCGCCCGCTCTGTGTCCCACTCATACCTGGTAGAGGGCGTGGACGCACCTGCCACAGCCTGATTGGCTCTCTGTATTATTCAAGGCTGCTGAGGGCTGTGGCAGGTGCGGAGCTTCTGTTCATCTGTCCTTGACTCTTGCTTGGCCCACTTCCCTTGTTACACCTCTCTCGCTCGTGCTCTGCTTGCACTTCTGCTTACGGCAGTGTTTTGTGTTGGTACGCCTCAGTGTGCTGTTACCCCTTTGTGTTCCTTGTGCACGTAGCCCTTCCCCTCTGTGCCGGTGCTTGTCCCTCTTGTTTCCCTTGTGTGTTGGGGCATTTCTTGCCCAGCTCTCCTGTCCCCTTCGTCTGCCTGCACGGGATGTATGCTGCTTGTCTCTTGCTAGCACCTTGTCCTGTCTCCATGTTGGTTTGTCTTCCTCATGTCCTGGATCCCTCACAGTGTGTCTTGTTCCCTGTTGGTCTGTCCTCCTGTCATCTGTGTGGGTCCAGTCCTGTGGTTGTTCCTTGTCTCCCCCCCCCAACCCAGTAACCATGTTGCTCTCCTAGACTTGCTTCCCCAGTTCCTTCTCTCTGATTCCCCAGCTCCCTGTTGCTGGTTCCCCAGCTCTGTGTTGCTCCCCGGTCCCCAGTTCCCTGTTGCTGGTTTCCCAGCTCCTTGTCCCTGGTTTCCCCACTCGCGGTGGCGTCCCCTGCTTCCTGTCTCTGGGTCCCCGCTCCCCAGTTCCCTGTCCCTTGACCTCGATGATGAACTGTAAGCTTTCTTAGGCCAGCGTGTCTGGTTCTCATGCTGAGCACTCCATCTCCCTGATATCGGAGAACGGCTGAGAGGTTTCCTTGTTTGATCTAGGGGCTCCCCCTGCTCCCTTCACCACAGCCTGACAGTGTGGTGTAATGGCTGAGGTGCTGGACTTGGTCCTGGGAAGCCAGGGTTAAAATTCTCCCCTAACCATGAACTCACTGGGTGGCCTTGGTTAAGTCACAATCTCCTAGCCTCAGTTCCCCATCTGCAAAATGGGAATCTTCCACTCACCCATGTCCATCTTAAGCCCACTGGCCAGGGACCTGTCTCCAAAAATCTGTTACTGTAAAGTGCTGTATATGCCTAGTAGCACTATAGAAACAATTAGTAATAGTAGAGGAAGAAGTGAGAAAATGGTACCAGTGACAGGTCAAGTGGAGTGGAGGCTAGTGGAGGCTAGAACTAGGGATGAGCAATTGGATTAAATGACAGATTTGGATCTGTAATTTACAGATTAATTAGGGATTCAGGTCCCATTGAAGTCAGTGTAAAACTGTCTGATCCATAGTCTGAGTCTGTCAGTTCAACCTGGCATGTACTTACCGGCCTTAATTGAAGCTTCTTTGTCATTCCACCCAGTTCTTTGCTGCTGCACCCTATCTCTGTTCCTCCCGATCATTCCAAACGCTCTCCCTGGTGCCTTCCTCATGATTCCACAACCTCTTGCCCACCCCTCACAAAGATGCAGCTCTCTTGTATTCTTTCACAACCTCTTAAAAGGATCTTCAAATGATAATAGGCTTTATTTCAAAATTCACATTACTGTTGCCTCTATTCTTTCTAATAGGTATTCCATTTTATTGATTACATTATGTACCCAATTTAAAATGTGTATTAAACATTTATATAGCATTGTTCCCAGATTCAGTGTTGCCCCCAACCTGCAGAGGAAGAGAATTGGGGCTGAAATACCAAGGCAAAGTGTGGGGGGCATGGAGCCTAAGTTGCAAGCGAGGATAATATGTGAGACTGTACAGCGTCATTACTGCTTGCATGGCACAGAAGTTAAGGCGGGTGCCTTAACTTACAATTTCCATGATTTCTGGAGCATGATTGAATTTGTAAGGGCCTTAACTTCTTGCTTAAACCGACGTTTTTAAAGTATGTGTTACCATATTTTTGATGCTGCATTAATTGCAATGGGCGAACCAGAGGTCATGGAAGTCCTGTCTAGATCTGTTTTGTTGTATCCGTTTCAGTCGGTGTTGCCCGCTGATGTGGAGGATGTTCTTGGGGCTGTTCGGGACACCTTTTGAGAACTAGACCCATGCTCGTCCTAGTTGGTTAAGGCCAGCTGGGAGACATTACGGCCGTTGCTGGCTGGCGTGATCGTCTCCCTTCAGGAGGGCAGAGTTCCGAGCTGCCTCAAAGAGGCGGTGGTGTGGCCTCTGCTCAAAAAACCATCACTTGCTGTTGACTCCCTCGCCAGGTATTGGCTGGTCTCTAACCTTCCCTTTTTAGGGAGGGTTATTGAACAGGTGATGGCTCAGCAGTTACAGGAGCATTTGGACCGCCTTGGTTTTCTAGATCCCTTGCAGTCTGACTTTTGACCGGGTTATGGCACTGAGACTGCACTTGTGGCATTGGTTGACGACCTTTGCCGTGACTTGGATCGGGGTTGGTCATCTCTCCTGATCCTGTTAGATCTGTCAGCAGTGTTTGATACCATTGATCACAGATTGTTGGTGACTCGCTTGCGGGACCAAGCCAAGGTGGGCAGGACTGTTCTTGAATGGTTCTGCTCTTTCCTGGCTGGAAGAACTCAGTGAGTGGACTGTTCCTCGTCCCCCCGGGAGCTCTTGCGTGGGGTCCCACAAGGTTCTGTTTTGTCCCTACTCCTGTTCAACATGTATATGCAATCACTGGGCGAGGTTGTGAGAGGTGTTTGGTGTTCGGTGTCATCAATATGCTGATGACACCCAACTCTACCTCTCGTTTTCATCTGACCCTGCAGTCTCGGTGCTTACTTGGTGTTTGGTGGCTGTGGGGGACTGGATGAGGGCGAACCGTATGAAGCTGAATCCTGAAAAGACGGAGGTGATGCTGATGGGGAGAGGTGGGGGAGTGGAGGTACCCATCATTGATGGAGTGCGTCCCTCCTTGGTCTCTCAGGTTCAGAGAGCTGGACATCCAGCTCTGCCTGGATGTCCAGGTGGAGGCAGTGGTGAGGAGCGCATTTTGCCACTTATATCTGGTGAGGCGACTTCAGCCATGTGTCACCATTGTCCATGCTTTCATTACCTCTAGACTGGACTATTGCAACGTGCTTTATGTGGGGCTACCCATGGTGACGGTTTGGAAGCTGGAGCTGGTGCAGAATGTGGCAGCCCGGCTCCTTACAGGGACTGGGTGCTGGAAGCACATAACACCAATGCTCCGGTCTCTGCACTGACTGCCTATTGTCTTCTGGGCCCAATTCAAGGTGTTGGTGCTACTTATAAAGTTCTACATGGCCTAGGCCCCACGTATCTGTGGGACTGCCTCGCTCCCCAAGCTCTGGATCAGACCCTGTGGTCATTGAGGAGTGCCTCGAGGGGCGACAATGGAGAGGGTGTTCTCGGTGGCTGCATCGAGGCTGTGGAACTCCTTCCGGCCGAGGCCTGGGTGACCCTGAACCTCTCCTCTTTTCAATGGATATGTAAGACTTGGCTGTTCCATCTGGCATTTGGCAAGGGAGATGGGTGAGATTGGGGGTTTCTGGGGGGCTAGGGAGTTTTTTTGTTGTTGCTTTGGTTGTTTTCTTGCCCCACTATTTATGCATATATTTATTCTGCATGTTTACATTTTAATGTGTTATGGTTTATGTGATTTATATTATTTATAATTTATTTGTATTTTAGCAGATTTTTAGATGTTTGTTAGCCGCCCCAAGCTGCTTTTGCAGGAGGGGGCGGGGTATAAATTGTTAAAATAAATAATAAATGTGTCATCTTTGTATTCAATCATGAGTTGAATTCATAAGTTTGAAATAAACGTCTAGAGATCATACTGCTACTTTATTTACACATATGTTACCTGCAATTACTATTTTGCTCATTCTATTTTCAGTGTCTGTTAATGAAAATTCATAGAGGTTTTTTTTTTGAGGGGGAGGGGGCTGAACCTGGGGCCTAGTACAGCTGCATCCCCATTCCTCCACTGTCTCGTAGACCCTGCTGACACCACTGCAGCATGGCAGCTTTCAGAATGCGTGCCTTGACCACAGACGGATGGGGGGCCACAGGTGACACAACCCAGCCCATGGTGGCAGGGGGGTCTGTATGATATCACCTACCTCCCATTGGAAAATTTGTACACATGTGCATGCACCCTGCCTTCTGAGAGACATAAAGAGGGCTGGGGCAAGAAGGAAGACTGGAGCAGCACAGTAAAAGACTGGTGTCTAATGAAGAGTGGGGGAGGGCATGATAGGAGAGAGTAGGACAGACAGAGTGGGGAGAGAGGTTGGTAGGGCCCAGTGGCACAGGTCACCATAATCATGACTGAGCCCAGGTCCCTTGTATGCCACTGTATTCTTCTAAATCCAACTACGTAATTAATAAGGCCGCAGCATAGTTGTGGTTTTGATAGCTGGCTGGTGAGTCTAAGTTACATGATTCTCATTCATATGGCTAAATTTGGTAGATGGGTTTAAATCCTTAACCTATCCACCTAAGTGCATCTCTGAGATAGCTGGGCCCCAGAGAATGTGCCTTGGGAAAAAAACTCTGATGATTTAAACAGCCGTGCTGTTGATAAGTCCAGCTGTTACAGGAGGAAGCCAACGGCGGGATTGCTTTCTCTGTGAAATCGCAGCAGCTGCCTCCTGTGCTGCAGGGGTTGTGACCGACAATTCCTGTGTATGCTTCTTCCCCTCTGAATATCTCTCTCCCTCCTCGGATTTGGGGCAGTAAAATGTCTGATCAGAGGATCTCTGGGAAGATTTGTTAATTAAAGCCAGTGTTCTTAATTCCACAGCCCAGAGCCCTAGAAACAGGATTTAATGAGCCTGCGATAAATCGGTTCTCTGCCTCTTCCTGCCAGGCGGCTTATGTAATTCTTCACGACCATGTGGAAGCACCCCCATCCCCCACATGAAAATCATGTCAGATGAAAATTCATTGATAAAGACTTGCCTGTGGCAGTCCTCTAGCAGAACAGCAGTTTTACTCTGGTCTTTAGCTACAATTCCCCAATGTGCCTAGTAATATCTGGCTCTAATTCTCTGGGATGGTCTGGGCCTAGGCTTGCTACCTCTCCAGGTTTTGCCTGGAGACTCTGGGTTTTGACCCAGAGGAACCAGGGGGAAGCCCCAATTTTTCCAGGTCAGCCAGGGGCTTTGTCAGTACCTCAGAGAAATTGGTGTTTCTATGGGTGGCAGGTGGTAGGCCATAGGGCCTTCTACCAACCGTTTTCTGACATGGTCCCCTTTTGGAGTGTCATGACTTTGTGATGCTTCACCAGGGCAGAGATATGTCAGAATGGGGAGAGACAGTGCCTTTGCCCCTCTTTTTTTCCAGCACAGTCCTGCCCCTTGCAGAGTGTCATGACATCATAGCTCTTTGCAAGGAATGTGACACAACAGAAAGGGGCACAATAGCCTTTTTGCCCTGCTGCCCCTGCTAATGTGGACCCCCCTCCCCCCAGCTTTCACCTGGAAGGAGGTGGCAACCCTACCTAGCCCCTCTGTGGCTGCTCCCGTGATAAGAAATCTCTGGAATCCCATGTTCCTTATTGAACTCCCCCAGAAACTGCCATGGTCACCTAACAAATCCACTCATTGAAGCCATGATCCTCCAACAAAAGGATTACTCCAGAGCAGTGGTGGCTAGTGAACTTTTGGGCTGGTGGTGTGGTGGGCTGGGCCAGTTGAGGGAGGGACACTTAAATTTTGACACATTACTACTATAGAATATACAATGAATAAAAAACCCTACACTTTATATGTTTCTGCCCCTCTTCTAAGCAGAGAGTGCACCTCTGGGGATAGGTTGCAAGTTCAACATCTGAGTTTGGTATGCCTCTAATCCGGAAACTCTCTTGAAGTCTTATCTGACTTGAAGTCTTTGCCTTTTGGGTCTGAAATCATCTGGCTGCAGGAGCATGACATGCAACTAAGCAGAAGAGAATTTGTTTTGTCTTTTCATCCATCTGCCCACCCATACAGGGAATACAATCATTTTAGAACTGGGGGGTGAGAAGGATGGATTACTGCAGGAGAGAAAAGCAAGACAAGTTGACTTCTGCTGAGATGTGTCTTGCTCTTGCAGCCAGACAATTTTGGTTCAAAAAGGCAAACGCTGGTCCTCCGGTCAAGCTGCAGAAGAGTCCTTCATCAGATGCAAACCAAACCCACAGGCTGAATTTGCAAGCTAGACCCAAACCATTTCTTTCTGCTAACAAGAAGAGGGGCAGAAATGCAGTGACAATGGTTCTGTGAAAAATTGATGACTCAGAATAATTCTGCTACTACCACACAGACTTTCCCCTCCTCCCTCCACTCCCAGACTCCTCATTTTGAAAGGGCAGTTTGCTGTTTGCCCTGATCTGACAAAGCAGCTCCTCTCCCACATAGCTCAGTTGCTGGCTGCCAAAAGCCACCTGCCCAGCCTGAACTTTCCTGAGATAGCAAGAAAGATCCCCTACAGAACCACAGCCCCTCTCATAGGACTACCACCTTGTTGGGCCATATATTACATTTTACCTGTTGGGTGGCTACAGCAAAACCCAGAGTTCAAGTTATGCCATTCTCAGAAATGCAAACACATTAACAGTGCAATCCTCTGGCATGATAATGCACATGAATGCTTTAGTTAGCATAAGTTCCATTCACTTCTATGGGACACGGAGCGCATTCACACATGCACAAAAATGCTGGTGTTTCTAAATGCAGTCAATTTCAAAATGCGCTTAAATGAACTCATGCACTATTCACACCATCATTTTTTTGCGCATTTACGCAATTTTACATAATGTGCCTTTGATATTCACACAATTCTGGTATACCCGCAAATTCCACCCCAGGGGAGCACAAGCCACAATTCCCAGCACAGGGGAGAATTGCAAACAGCCGATTGCCTGCTAATTAATTCCCCCTCCCCATCCCCTCTCACACCCAGAACTAGCAAATTTGGCAGCCCCCCCCCCCCCCCCCC
>QEPC01005111.1:881730-895113 GCA_003113815.1 Sphenodon punctatus
GTTGCAGTAGTCGAGCCTCAAGGTAACGAAGGCATGGATGAGAGTGGCCAGGTCGGGTCTGGAGATGTACGGGCGCAGCCTCCACACCAGATACAGCTGGCGGAAGGCGGCTTTAGCTACCGCCTCCACCTGCCGATCCAGGCGGAGGTCCGCATCCAAACTCACCCCCAGACTCCAAACCTGCTGGGCAACCGGAGGGCAGACCCCCCCCCCAATAGGGGGAGCCGACACCTCCTTCGCCCTCCCTACTACCATCACCTCCATCTTGTCTGGATTCAGCTTCAGTCTGCTTTGCGTCATCCAATCCACCATGGCCTCCAGACACTGGGAAAGTACTGAGACGGCAGGACCTGGGTCAGTTGAAAAAAAGAGATACAGCTGCGTGTCGTCAGCATACTGGTGACAACACACCCCGAACCGTCTCACGATCTCCCCCAGGGGCTGCATATACACAGTAAATAACAGTGGAGACAGAATGGAACCCTGCGGAACGTCACAAGTCAAGGCCCGGGGGCTCGATGTTTCAGCTCCCAGCACCACCCGCTGGCTTCTATCTGAGAGGAATGAGTGAAACCATCCAAGAACGGTCCTGTCCAGGCCCCCCAGATCTCGCAGCCCTCTCAACAGCAGCCCATGGTCCATGGTATCAAAAGCGGCCGAGAGATCTAGCAGGACCAAAAATGTCGAACGTCCTACATCCATCTCCCAGCAGAGATCGTCCGCCAAAGCCACCAATGCTGTCTCAGTACCATAGCCGGGGCAGAACCCAGATTGAAAAGGGTCAAGGAAACTGATGCTATCAAGATGCCGCTGGAGCTGGACTGCCACTGCCCGTTCAATAACCTTCCCTAAAAAGGGAAGGTTAGAGACAGGGCAGTAGCTGACGAGCGCATCCGCGTCTAAAGATGGCTTCTTCAGCAGGGGATGCACCACAGCCTGCTTAAGGCTGGGCGCTAATCTACGCTGCCGAAGCGATGCATTGATAACCCTCGTTAGCACCGTCCCCAACGTCTCCCTGGAGGCTTTCGCCAACCAGGATGGGCATGGATCGAGTTGACAACTGGTGGCCCTAACAGACCCCAGGACATCCACCGCATCGGCTGGTGTCACTTCCTGAAACTCAACCCAAGAAGATGGACCAGACGGGGCCTCCGCAACCTCATGCTCCTCACTTACTGCCTTCAATCCGGTGTTGAAGTCGCTCTGGATCCAAGCAATCTTGTCTGCGAAGTAGGTGACAAATTGCTCACAGCGGCCCTGGGACAAGTCCCCATCCAGGCGGAGGGAGACCGGACTAACCAGCCCCCGAACCACCCGAAATAGCTCCACCGGGCATGACTTTGCAGACGCTATGAGAACAGCAAATAATTCCTTCTTTGCTGCCCTCACAGCCTCGACATAGGACCTCAAATGGGCCCTATGGAGAAGACAGTCGGATTCAGAGCGAGTCCGACGCCAGCGTCGCTCTAGTCTCCTACCTGCCTGCTTCATACCCTGCAGCCCCATGGTAAACCGCGGAGGCAGGGGACATTTCGGAGCCACCCTGGCAATGGCTGCCTTCATCAAGGTGTTCCAAAACTGGCCCAGCTCATCGACAGTGTGGCTGTCAGGGTCTAGGGATAACTCCCCAGGGCCTCCTGGAATGTCTGCGGTTCCATCAGCCTCCGGGGGTGGACCAACCTAACTGGTTCCATCCCCTAGGATGTGGCTAGAGCAGCAGGGTAAAGGCTTGGCAGAGCTAGCCCAGTAGTAATGTAAAACCCCAAGCTGACCATGAGAGAAAGTGGGCAGACACTGACCCTTTAAGAACGGGCAATCTGAAGGACTAGCCAATGCATGCCCACTAGCTGAGTATAAAGAGGAGGCCAAGCCAGAAGGGTTCAGTCTGTGCCTGATTCTGGACAAGAGACGAGCTCTGTTGAGCTACAGCAGGAGCCTTGTCTAGGGTGCTGAACCCAGGCTGGGCAGTCTGGCATAGCCATGGGCTTGACTGAAGAGATAATCAATCATGGTAGCCTGGTGCCTGGCTCACATACTGGTATGGACTGTGTATATATGTATAGTGTTAGAGAACTGTAAATATTGGAACTGTCTGAGAGACTGGGTAGCCAGCCAGACGCAGGTGCCTGGCTGAGTTGGGGCTAGTGATAGGGCTAGGGTTAGCGGAGGGCTGTGTTAGCAGGAAACCTCCTTCCACGTGTGATTATTGGGGGCGTCAGTACCTCAGTATACGCTCGATTCTTAAATTTAAGAGAATTAGTTGAACTAGGGGTCCCCACGTGCCATAAGGATCAGTCTGAGGTTCGATCACATGCTACAGTCAGGTTTACATACCCTCCCCAAGAACAGAGAAAGAGAGGGACACAAGCGTTTAATAAAACAAAAGGAATGTTTATTTCAAAGGGACATCAAAGAAAACACATAATGGGATACACACACACACACGCATATCAACATAGCCCCGGTCTGGCTGGTGGTTTACAGGGGAAACACAAGCGATGGCGGGGAAAACAAAAGTAATATGGGGAGTGAGGGAGGGGGGTACCATGGGGGGAGACACACACACAACAAGAGAGAGAGAGAGAGAGAAGCAAGAGGGGAAGTCAGGACCAATGGTTACCTCTCACCATTGAAAAGGGGACAGGCGGCCCGTGGATCCAGCGAAGTTCGGGGATGAAGGGAAGGGGCAGACCAAAGTCTGGGAGACCCCTTAAGACACAGGCCTGCACAGAGGGGCCCGCATGTGTTTGCATCCAAAGCTTTCTCAATTTCAGAGGGGGAGTGAGGAGCAGTTATAGGGTTTAGGATAAAGGATTTGAGATAGGCTCAGGGGTGCTACAATAGGCTCATAGGGAGGACAAAAGGGATTCCAGGTGTGTGTCCAAGCACAACAAAGGGAAGATGCATACAGGGGCTGAGGGGACAAAGGACACATCTGGGCATGAAAGGAGAGCGGTCTGGGTGTGTGTCCAGGTACAACAAAGGGAAGATGCATAAGGTAAACAGACTGGGGCTGAGCGGACAAAGGACACATCTGGGCATGAAAGGAGAGAGGTTTTCAAGTGATTTGGGAATGGAAGAGAATCATAAGGGGAGCCCTAGACTGAAGGGCGACACCAAGGTGCATTTTCACCCATCAGGCATGAGGGCATTGGCTTGTGTGAGGTTGTCATGGCCTCCATGACAACCATGGGCCTGTCCCAAATCATCTGTGGCCCCACACATGAGGAGGGACATACATTGGATTTGGTTTTCTGCACCGGCCTTGAGTCAGTTAGTAGAAGTCAGGGGGGTGGAGCCTTTGTCATGGTCTGACCATTACCTCCTTAAGACATGCATCCTGGCACATGTCAGCCCCCAATGGGGTGCAGGACCTATTAGATCGGTTTGCCCCCGGAGACTTATGGACCCGGATCGGTTCCGGAATGCTCTGGGGGAGTTTCCCCTAGACCTTGACACCTGCTCTCGTAGCCTTCTGGAACACCTTGTTGGCTGAGACCATTGACAGAGTGGCTCCCAGGCGTCCACTGCCCTCTCGAGTCTCCCGCAGGTCTCTTTGGTTTACTGAAGGCCTGCGGTGTTTGAAGCGGGAGAGCAGGCGGTTGGAGCGACGATGGCGCCGGACTCGCGACCAGTATGATCGATTTCAGCATAAGAGCAGTTTAAAGGCCTATGCTGTGGCGGTGCAGGCAGCAAAGAAGCAGTTCTTTGCTGTCCTTATTGCATCTGCAAAGTCACGTCCAGCGGAGCTTTTCTGGGTGGTGAAAGGTTTGGTCAGTCCTGCCTGCCTGGACCTGGAGCAATCCAGTGACTGCTGTGACTGGTTTATCGAGTGCTTTGTAGATAAGATCGCTCGCATCCNTGAAACTCAACCCAAGAAGATGGACCAGACGGGGCCTCCGCAACCTCATGCTCCTCACTTACTGCCTTCAATCCGGTGTTGAAGTCGCTCTGGATCCAAGCAATCTTGTCTGCGAAGTAGGTGACAAATTGCTCACAGCGGCCCTGGGACAAGTCCCCATCCAGGCGGAGGGAGACCGGACTAACCAGCCCCCGAACCACCCGAAATAGCTCCACCGGGCATGACTTTGCAGACGCTATGAGAACAGCAAATAATTCCTTCTTTGCTGCCCTCACAGCCTCGACATAGGACCTCAAATGGGCCCTATGGAGAAGACAGTCGGATTCAGAGCGAGTCCGACGCCAGCGTCGCTCTAGTCTCCTACCTGCCTGCTTCATACCCTGCAGCCCCATGGTAAACCGCGGAGGCAGGGGACATTTCGGAGCCACCCTGGCAATGGCTGCCTTCATCAAGGTGTTCCAAAACTGGCCCAGCTCATCGACAGTGTGGCTGTCAGGGTCTAGGGATAACTCCCCAGGGCCTCCTGGAATGTCTGCGGTTCCATCAGCCTCCGGGGGTGGACCAACCTAACTGGTTCCATCCCCTAGGATGTGGCTAGAGCAGCAGGGTAAAGGCTTGGCAGAGCTAGCCCAGTAGTAATGTAAAACCCCAAGCTGACCATGAGAGAAAGTGGGCAGACACTGACCCTTTAAGAACGGGCAATCTGAAGGACTAGCCAATGCATGCCCACTAGCTGAGTATAAAGAGGAGGCCAAGCCAGAAGGGTTCAGTCTGTGCCTGATTCTGGACAAGAGACGAGCTCTGTTGAGCTACAGCAGGAGCCTTGTCTAGGGTGCTGAACCCAGGCTGGGCAGTCTGGCATAGCCATGGGCTTGACTGAAGAGATAATCAATCATGGTAGCCTGGTGCCTGGCTCACATACTGGTATGGACTGTGTATATATGTATAGTGTTAGAGAACTGTAAATATTGGAACTGTCTGAGAGACTGGGTAGCCAGCCAGACGCAGGTGCCTGGCTGAGTTGGGGCTAGTGATAGGGCTAGGGTTAGCGGAGGGCTGTGTTAGCAGGAAACCTCCTTCCACGTGTGATTATTGGGGGCGTCAGTACCTCAGTATACGCTCGATTCTTAAATTTAAGAGAATTAGTTGAACTAGGGGTCCCCACGTGCCATAAGGATCAGTCTGAGGTTCGATCACATGCTACAGTCAGGTTTACATACCCTCCCCAAGAACAGAGAAAGAGAGGGACACAAGCGTTTAATAAAACAAAAGGAATGTTTATTTCAAAGGGACATCAAAGAAAACACATAATGGGATACACACACACACACGCATATCAACATAGCCCCGGTCTGGCTGGTGGTTTACAGGGGAAACACAAGCGATGGCGGGGAAAACAAAAGTAATATGGGGAGTGAGGGAGGGGGGTACCATGGGGGGAGACACACACACAACAAGAGAGAGAGAGAGAGAGAAGCAAGAGGGGAAGTCAGGACCAATGGTTACCTCTCACCATTGAAAAGGGGACAGGCGGCCCGTGGATCCAGCGAAGTTCGGGGATGAAGGGAAGGGGCAGACCAAAGTCTGGGAGACCCCTTAAGACACAGGCCTGCACAGAGGGGCCCGCATGTGTTTGCATCCAAAGCTTTCTCAATTTCAGAGGGGGAGTGAGGAGCAGTTATAGGGTTTAGGATAAAGGATTTGAGATAGGCTCAGGGGTGCTACAATAGGCTCATAGGGAGGACAAAAGGGATTCCAGGTGTGTGTCCAAGCACAACAAAGGGAAGATGCATACAGGGGCTGAGGGGACAAAGGACACATCTGGGCATGAAAGGAGAGCGGTCTGGGTGTGTGTCCAGGTACAACAAAGGGAAGATGCATAAGGTAAACAGACTGGGGCTGAGCGGACAAAGGACACATCTGGGCATGAAAGGAGAGAGGTTTTCAAGTGATTTGGGAATGGAAGAGAATCATAAGGGGAGCCCTAGACTGAAGGGCGACACCAAGGTGCATTTTCACCCATCAGGCATGAGGGCATTGGCTTGTGTGAGGTTGTCATGGCCTCCATGACAACCATGGGCCTGTCCCAAATCATCTGTGGCCCCACACATGAGGAGGGACATACATTGGATTTGGTTTTCTGCACCGGCCTTGAGTCAGTTAGTAGAAGTCAGGGGGGTGGAGCCTTTGTCATGGTCTGACCATTACCTCCTTAAGACATGCATCCTGGCACATGTCAGCCCCCAATGGGGTGCAGGACCTATTAGATCGGTTTGCCCCCGGAGACTTATGGACCCGGATCGGTTCTGGAATGCTCTGGGGGAGTTTCCCCTAGACCTTGACACCTGCTCTCGTAGCCTTCTGGAACACCTTGTTGGCTGAGACCATTGACAGAGTGGCTCCCAGGCGTCCACTGCCCTCTCGAGTCTCCCGCAGGTCTCTTTGGTTTACTGAAGGCCTGCGGTGTTTGAAGCGGGAGAGCAGGCGGTTGGAGCGACGATGGCGCCGGACTCGCGACCAGTATGATCGATTTCAGCATAAGAGCAGTTTAAAGGCCTATGCTGTGGCGGTGCAGGCAGCAAAGAAGCAGTTCTTTGCTGTCCTTATTGCATCTGCAAAGTCACGTCCAGCGGAGCTTTTCTGGGTGGTGAAAGGTTTGGTCAGTCCTGCCTGCCTGGACCTGGAGCAATCCAGTGACTGCTGTGACTGGTTTATCGAGTGCTTTGTAGATAAGATCGCTCGCATCCGCCACGATTTCGGTACCACAGTTATTGCAGAGGATCATCTTGGGGCTATGGATGCCCCGTCCAGTCCTGTTTTGTGGGATCGGCTTCAGATGGTGTCGCCTGCCGATGTGGAGTCCTCGTTGGGATCTGTTCATGCCACCACTTGCGAACAAGACCCCCGCCCGTCCTGGTTGGTGAAAGCCAGCCAGGAGATGTTATGGCCGTTGCTGGCTGGGGTGGTTAGTGCCTCCCTTCGGGAGGGCAGGGTGCCTGACTGCCTAAAAGAGGCTGCGGTTAGGCCTCTGCTCAAAAAACCATCTCTTGACGCTGATGCTCCTGCCAGTTATCGGCCGGTCTCTAACCTTCGCTTTTTAGGGAAGGTCATTGAACGGGCTGTGGCACGGCAGCTCCAGGAACATCTGGACCGCACCGGTTTTCTTGACTCCTTTCAGTCTGTTTTTCGGCCTGGGTGTGGTACGGAGACTGCATTGGTGACCTTGGTTGACGATCTCCGTCTGTTATTGGACCAGGGTTGTCAGACCTTACCGGTCCTGCTAGACCTTTCCGCTGCATTCGACACAGTCATGAGGTGTTGGTAACTCGCGTGCGGGACTGTGCCAGGATTGGCGGGATGGTCTTGGACTGGTTTCGTTCGTTCCTGGCCGGGAGAACTCACCAGGTGGTCTTGGGGGGAGTGTATGTCTTCTCCCCGGGACCGCACATGTGGAATCCCGCAGGATGCTATTCTGTCCCCCCTCTTGTTTAACATCTATATGCAGCCATTAGGGGAGATTGTGAGAGGGTTTCTGGGCATGCAGTGTCATCAGTATGCTGATGACACTCAGCTCTACCTCTCTTTTTCCATCGACCCAGGTCATGCAGTCTCCTTATTTTCCCAGTGCCTGTCAGCTGTGGGGGCTTGGATGAGGTTGAGCCATCTGCAATTGAATCCTGACAAGACGGAGGTGATGTTGGTGGGCGAGGGCTTGGGGGGCCTGGGGGTGGTTGAATCTCCTCTTGTTGGGGGGGTTCGCCCCCCCATGGTGTCTCAAGTGCGGAGTCTGGGTGTGCTCCTTGATTCGCGGCTCAGCTTGGAATCTCAGGTTGTGGCCGTGGCGGGGAGTGCGTTTCGGCAGTTACATCTTGTCCGGCGGCTTCGGCCGTATCTCTCAGACTCCGACCTCGCCACTGTCATCCATGCCTTCATCACCTCGAGGCTGGATTACTGCAACGCGCTCTACGTGGGGCTGCCCGAGAAGCTGGTCCGGAGGCTGCAGCTGGTGCAGAATGCCGCGGCCCGTCTCCTGACGGGGGCGGGTCGCAGGGAGCACATGACACCAGTGCTCCGGGCTCTGCACTGGCTGCCTATAAAGCACCGGGCCAGGTTCAAGGTGCTGGTTCTAACCTTTAAAACCCTTCACGGCCTGAATGTTTAACTGTTTTAAATTGTTTTTATATTGTTGTTCGCTGCCCCGGGCTGCCCTGAAAGGGCAGGAGGGGCGGGATAAAAATGTTATATAAATAATAATAATAACATTTATATAAATAAATAAACATAGGGTGCTCTAGTTTTCCATGCCTTTGAGGCCATTGCTAGTCCAGGTTCTATTCACCAACCGTTTCTTAAAACCGGGAGGAGGCCCTTTCTTAACTGCCCCGCACTTACTCAGGGCTTCCTCCACCTGATCACCTTTTCCAAGGGCAGACTGTTTTTTTCATGAAGGGGCTTTTTCCCCCTAGGCTCCATTGCGGCTCGACCCTGACCCTTCTCAAGCTCCCCAATGCCCACCGACCCATGTCCCATGTGGCCTTGCTGAGCATGGGAGTGTGGGGGTGCTGTCTTTTGGGGGAGAATTCCACGTCTCTGGCAACAGCTGTTTCTCGGTGACAACATATAGGATTGAGAGACTGCATAAAATTGTGTAAGACACTGTGACTGTGTACTGGTGAGAGGATACTGCAGAGTAAAGACATTTAAGCTAATTGCCTAAAGCAAGTGACTCTTGAAGCTAAATTTCTTAAAGATAAAGTCACTTTGGGGGTTCTAATCCTGAAAGGATTATGCCTATGAACCTCACCCTATTACAGAGACAAAACTACTAAGAAATGTTTTAGACTAAGATAAGCGAAGCTGCATTTGTTGGGTTTTCCCAATAAGAATAGTCTCCCTCCATATAAAACTTCAGAACGTGAAGAAATGCCTCAGGATTACAGTAAAGCATAAAGGAAGAAGTAGTTGTAAACCCCAATAAAACCACATCCATACACAACTTTTCAAGTAGAAAGCTTTCACACATAGGCATACAAGTTTTGCACTTTTGCTTCTGTGTAAATGCATGATTTCTCTTCACAGGTATTAAGGTAATCGGTGGCATCAAAGAGCTCACAGGAGAAGAATATGGTGTTTATGTCAAGAGGATCCTGCCAGGTGGTGTTGCTTATGCTGATGGTGAGTTGAACCCTGTGCGGAAAATGGGAAAACATCAGGAATATCCAGAATATAGAACAGAGGTGGACTGTATCTAGAGCAGCTTGATGCAAAAGCTTCCTCAATTATCCTAACGGCAAAACTGCTGACTTATTCTTGTCTGTATTGCAGTTCTTTGGGAAAACTATTTTATTGTAATGCTTATTTTAAAGCCAGTATTGTAGCAGCGAGCAGCTTCTAGGGGGTAAGTCCCTACAGGATCCAGACACCCCATGGCTGTTATTAACAGAGAATCCGCACTCCACACTCTTCTCATGGGAATTAGCTCAGTCTCTTTATTATACATCCATACACAACACAGTCCACATTATCTATCCACAGTCTCTGGGCTGCCGGCTCATCCGCCTTCACCCTGCAGGCCCAGCACAGTCTCTTCACAAGCACAGGAGTAATACCTTAGCAACCCCCCAAAGTCCATACCATCAGGCCTAAGACCCTGACTTTTGGCCACTCCTTCCCCAGGCAGGAGGCACCCTCCTGGGCATAACTCTCTCCACTACTTGGGTCCACTCTGGTCCACAGCCTTCAGCACCGTGTAGAGTGGTGATCAAGGCTGCTTAATGGGAGATGTTGCCCCCTCAGCTCCCAGGCAGAGACTATCTCTTCTCTCACTCTTGCCTCTCCTTTTATACTAGCAGAGTGGGCATGGCCAGGCTTCCACTCCTTAAGCCTTAAAGGGCCAGTGTCCTGCCCACTCTGTCTCTTGGGCTCTCAGCCAGTTTCCTCCACAGGCTGATCTTACACCATGGGCTGGCTTCCCCCAGACCCGTGCATAGCCCACCGACTGGCACCCACAGCCCCCTCCTTAAAGCAGCAGCCATCTGCAGGACTACTCCCTGCTACAAGTATAAAAAAGGAAAATTCAGGGGACTGTGGAACAAACCATCTTGGTTGAGCCGGGCTGTTCATACAGGCAGGTATGGGGAATCAAGCCCCGGACCAAAACGTAGGCTGGTCAGGAGTGCCAGGAAACATGTTCTGAGGCCATCGGAGGTAGTAGTCGGATGGGTTAATCTGAGATGATCATCCAGTGAAGAGGGGAGTCAGAAACATTTAGGACCAAATCGGGAGATTGGAACCTGAAGGACTAAGCTGAATCAGGAGACAGTTAATTAGTAGTCAAATGCCAAAGTCTGATCAGGAACCAGAGAGTTGGGCAGTACAGTTGGGTGAGGTGATGGTCTGCAAAAGCAGAGTTGCACTGGACAAAGGCAACTGGACAAAGGCTTTGGCTGACCCAGGAAACTATCTAGAGGATTGGAGAGGTCTTGGGCCAATCACAGCATCTACCCAAGCCCCCAACCAGGGAGCTTTCTGGCTGGCAAAAGTTGTCTGTGTTGTAGTTCCCCTAAGCCACCAGTGTGTGGCTGTGGTGATGTGCTGGCTCCGTGGGTGAGTGTTGCAGGACAGAGCAGCTCCTGGGCTTGCACACAGGGGCAAATTCACACAGCACCCTGGTCCAGCTGAACTCCTCTCTCCATAAAGTAGGATATGGTATGGGTAGCAGCAGAGAGCCTGCCACAGCTGGGAATGTCCTGGGGAGGGGAAATGGGAAACTGCATACAAGCGGTTTCCCCGACTTCTCCAGACTCTGCGGCAGCAACAGAGGAGATGGTCTTGGGTGGTGTGTGGGGGTGTGTGTGTGTGTGTGTGCACAAACCAAGGGCCTGGATGGTGATTATTGAAAGTCTAGACACCTTGTTATAAAACCCTCTTTCATCTGTTCAAATGTCAGCATCGACACCGTTTAGAGAGCTGGACTATATGCTCCGTTCCGACCCTATGATTCTATAATTGCACTGAGAGTCATCTATTCAATACCAGATGTACATGGTTTTTGAGCACTGTATGCTGCACATGAGAAATGCTGGGATCCTTCTTCAGTTTTATGAGTGGGAGGTGACCCAGGATCTCAGCAATGGCCTTCCACTTTATAGAAACCAACCTTTTATTTGCTATAGCTCAGCAGGTTTGGAGTCTGGGGGTGATACTGGACGCGGACCTTCGCCTGGAGCGGCAGGTGGAGGCAGTCGCTAAGGCTGCCTTCCGCCAGCTGTATCTGGTGTGTAGGCTGCGTCCGTATGTCTCCGGCCCGGACCTGGCCTCCCTCATCCATGCCTTCGTCACCTTGAGGCTAGACTACTGTAACGCGCTCTACGTGGGGCTTCCCTTGTTCCTGGTCCGGAGGCTGCAGGTAGTGCAGAATGCGGCGGCTCGTCTCGTTACGGGGAAGGGCGCTCGGGAGCATAGTACACCTGTGCTCCAAGCTCTGCACTGGTTGCCGATAGCGTGCCGAGCCAGGTTCAAGGTTTTGGTGATGATCTATAAAGCCCTACACGGTCTGGGCCCCTCATACCTCAGGGACCGCCTCGCCCCAGAGCGGCTCCTGCGGTCTTCCGGGGGTGCCTTCTTGGAGGTCCCCCGTGTTAAGCGGGGGGCCACAATGGAGAGGGCATTCTCGGTGGCCGGGCCGCGGCTTTGGAACTCCCTTCCGGAGGAAGCTCGCCTGGCCCCATGCCTGCTGACATTACGGCGAAGTTGCAAAACCTAGCTGTTCGCCCAGGCCTTTGGGAGGGAGGGAGGGTAGGGTGAGGCGTTTTAGCTCCCCCACCTATTTTGGTTACTTTATTTTGTTTATTATATTTATGACTTTAGCCCTGTTTTAATATTTTAATAAGTATTATTATGATTATGAGTGTTTTAAATGGTTTTATTGTATTTTTAAAATTGTTGGAAGCCGCCCCGGGCTGCATAGCAGGAGGGGCGGGGTATAAATTTATTAAATAAATAAATAAAATAAATTATTTTGAAATGTTATTGCGCCATGTGATGAGTTAACAAGCATATTCAGCTAATCCAAGATGGAGACTAATCCAACGTAGATAACTATTAACATCTCCAAGCACAGAGGCAAATTCAATAAACCATTGGGGTTTGTGGGTCAGGGGCCTTCACACAATTCTGGAGGATGAAACTGCAGCATCAGAAGGATTAATTATGCATGTAATGTTTTCTGGTTTGTTTGGTTAGGGCGTCTGCAACCAGGAGACCAGATCCTGGAAGTGAATGGAGACAGTCTCATTGGCGTCACAAGCGAGAGGTAATCTATCCAAAATGGGGTTCTGTGTTTGTTGCAATTGATAATTTTAATGGAAAATATTATTGCCATCCTTGCTTTGTGTGAAAACAAAAGGTTTTCAGTTTTACTAATATATATCCATCTGTCCAACACTCTTTTCAAACATTGGCTTGTGATGAAGCTGGTGTTGGCCCTATAAGATTAGCCTCCTTATCATTCTTGATCCTGCCCCTTTCTGAGGCTATAAGTAGAGAAGACCTAGCAATCCTGGCAGTTTGCTACAGGCTACAAGAATGGTAAGAAGGTCACCATTCTGCAGCATCAGAAGGATTAACCATGCATGTAATGTTTTCTGGTTTGTTTGGTTAGGGCATCTGCAACCAGGAGACCAGATCCTGGAAGTGAATGACGACAGTCTCTTAGGACCCAGTACATTGGGTGATTTCAGATGTTATGGCGGGCCGCATTCACCATGGGCCGTGTGGTGGTTCAGACCACGGCCGGGGGTGAAGGGGCGCGCCAACAGACGTGCACCGCTGCTCCCCGGGCCGCTGGGACCGGCGAACCATGGCCCTTGGTGAATGGGGCCCGCCGTAACGTCAGTTGTGGAATCGCGGAAGGGGCGGGGCTGCGCAGCACAGCATGCTGCCGCACGCTCCCGCCCCTTGCATTCCGCACAGGCCCTCCCCCTGCCGGACGGGCAGCGAGAGTGGCCAATCCGGCCGCACTCGCCACCGCGGTTGGCAGGGAATGGATTCCACCATCGGCAGGGGTACGTGAACAGACGTTACGATTCAGTCACCCCTGCCGTGGTGGCCATTCACCACACTTCTGAACCCGCTCACGTCCTCGGGTCCAGAAGTGTGGTGAACGCAAACGCGGGTAGCAAACAGACGTTCACCACAGTCAAATGCGGGCCGCATTTGAGTGTGGTTCAGGCGTGGTGAATCTTGGATTCGTCACGTCTGAAATCACGCACAGTACACAATGTACACCCACAGTACACAATGCTAGGTACTAAGCTAGGAGTTACCACTCAGGAAAAGGATCTGGGAGTGATTGTGGATAATACACTGAAATCCTCAGCCCAGTGTGCTGCAGCGGTCAAAAAAGCAAATAGAATGTTAGGAATTATTCGCAAGGGAATAGAGAATAAAACTGAGGATGTCATAATGCCTCTATACAAATCAATGGTGCGACCGCACCTTGAATATTGTGTGCAGTTCTG
>QEPC01005111.1:898118-908458 GCA_003113815.1 Sphenodon punctatus
ATGATAGAGGTCTATAAAATCATGAGTGGTGTGGAACTTGTAAACAGGGAATGGTTATTTACCCTCTCAACTAGTACTAAAACTAGGGGACACTCCATGAAACTCACAGGTGGCAGAGTAAAAACAGACAAAAGAAAGTATTTTTTCACTCAGCGTACAAATAGGTTGTGGAATTTACTGCCAGGGGTGGTGGTCGAGACCAGCATTATAGCTGAGTTTAAAAGAGGTTTGGACAAGTTTCTGGAAGATAGCTCCATTAGCAGCTATTAACCAGACAGGATTCGGGAACAAAACCCTTTACTCTCAGGAGCCTGGAGATGCCCCACAGGGAATGGATAGCATGGTGACCTGTTGGGTGCTTCTCTCAGGCCCCCGTGACTGGCCACTGTCGGAGGCAGGATGCTGGGCTCGATGGACCATTGGTCTGACCCAGTATGGCACTTCCTATGTTTTTATGTCGGCAAAGTAGGCTCATGTTGGAATCTGCTGTCCCCAATACTGGAGGGAGGAGCCAAGGGAGTTGGCTGTAACCCAGAGATGGTGCTAATTCTCTAGGCAGTGGAGAAAGCAGTGCTGAGAAAGCATGGGGGTCTACTTATTACATAGCTAGGGTTGCCACCTCTCTGGGTTTTGATCCAGAATCTCTTGGCCCTGGGGGAAACCTTGATTTCTTGGGTCAGCTGGAGTGCCTGTGGCTAACCTGGAGAATTGGGGGTTTTCAGGGGGCAGCCATGTCAGAAAGGGGGTGGACCATAGGGAGTTTCCTGCCCCTTTTCTGATGTGTCCCTGCCTGCCCCTATGGAGTATCATAATGTCGTCATGAAACTCAGTAAGGGACAGGTTTACATCAGAAAGGAATGTGACAGCCCTTTTGCCCCACCCCCTTTCCAAGTTGGCCCAGCCCTCAGCAGAGCATTGTAACATCACAACACCTGGGTTTATGTCAGAAAGTGGCATGGTAATCCCTTTGCCTTACCCCCACTGGTGGGGGTCTTCCGGCCTGGAGAGAGAGAGAGGAAGGACTGGGCTCTCCTTAGAAGCGCCCAGAGTCTATTGGGAGTGACTCTAGTCTTCATTCAGTATGCAAAGTGAACCCAAATTAAAACTTCAGCCAGAGATCTAGGTGAGGGGAGATAAAGTCACTTCTCCAGAATTGTTGCATTGAGTCTTCAGTAAGTAGCCCAGTATGCCAGGCAATGGGCAACCACAGTGGAAGTCATGGGCTACTGTGTTGTACTCTGGCAGGTGTTGTAGTCTTTCACCCTGGAAGCCACAAATTCACACCCAATGTTGCTTCTGAGTTCCCTATCTTTGTAGCTACTTTTCTCATTTGTTACCTCAACATCCCAAACAAGTTGGTAGCAGCCAGGGGCAGTGTGAAATGGAGACTTGTCTTCCAAACATGCGCCACTCCTGTCACTGACCTGCCAGTCAGTCCCCACCACCCTGTCAGATCTCTGCCACTCCTGCAGGCCACCAGACCACTGAGTTGTCCCCAAGCTTCCGCGGGCCAAGGGGTGAGATTCTTGGTCTGGGCCAGAGCTTCTGAAGACCATAGCAGGGCCCAACAGGACAGTTATGCCCCATCTATGGCAACAGATGTCTGGAGCTGTGCTCTTTCCCACAGATGGGCTTCCTCTGACTCCCTTCCGAGCAGATCAGCTACTCACGTGATCAGGCATGAGAGGCAGTCTGAAATGTGTGAAAGCCAGGGAAGCTTTGTTTGCTGATTGAAAGGGACAAAGACCATGTGGCAGCATGGACTTGAAGTTCTAGGCCTCAGGGATGGGGAGATAAGTATGCACAAGGAGAACACCCCTCCAGGAGGTGGGGAGTCAATCAGTCGGTATAAAAGCAGCCTACACCTTTTTAAGGGAGCTCACTACCTTCATTGTCCATGCCCTTTCTGGGGCTGTAATTTGGTAATGATACAGGGGCAGGGAAGGAGCCCTACTCCAGCAGGCTAGGAGCTGGCCAGGATGCTGAGACTAGGAGGGACAGTGAAATGTGGAATCAGTGAGGGAATCTGAATAAAGAAATATTGAGGGAGAAATTACTGCTTAACAGTAATTTGGGGCCAGATCCGGCAGCAACCTATGGGGAACAGCCGCAGCCTGCTACAGACCCACTTTCCACACCCTCATTTTAGTACTATAGGGGGATTCAGACGTTCTGATTTTTGCGAATTTTTTTAAAAAACGAATGTTTCATGCATGTCTGAACACATAAATTCGATTAAATGCGGTCAATATCGCACTAAAGAAATCCGACTTTCAAAGCTACTCAAACCTACCTTTTTGCTGTCCGTTTTCAATAAATCCGCACTTAACAGCAGTGTGAAAGCAACATCGTACTGGTTTTAACTAGTGTGTAATCTTTTCTGATGTGAATGCAACCGTGCTTCCAAGTGCGCTGTTTTACTCCTGCCCCTACCGGAAGCAGTGAGACCAGCTGGAGCCCTGTAGTTGCCTCGCTGGGTGCAGGCTGCAGCCAGCTTCTCCCCAAAAAAGTTCTTCCCCTCCATGCTTCCCGTCCCTTTCAATCATCTGCCTCTGCCTCTGCCGTAGTGCTGCAGCAGTAGCAGCAGCGGGATACCGGAAAGAAACCAGGGAGAGAAGCAGCGCGCCTCACTATGCGAGGGGCTTCTTTCCAGCAGCCTCAGGCTCTCCCTCTTTACTCCCTGATCCCCCCCGCCCCCCAGTCTAGAAGTCCAGTGCAGGAAAGCAGGGGGCACCCCCTCCGATCGGACTGCGAGATAAAGCAGAAGGTTGCTACCTTGCAAGCAACGTTCTTTGAGTTGGCTCCGAACATTCTCATAACTGGGTTGTGCATGTTCACCCTATTCAAATAATAGACCACATGATGGTCTCAGCTTCTCTAGTATAAAAAGCACTCTACCCTTCAGAATGACCATTCCTTCCAACCCTTTCTAAACATACAAGGAAAAAAAATCCATGTTGGCTGGAAGGTTGTGTGTTGTGAGAATGTTTAGAGCCATCTCAAAGAATGTTGTTTACAAAGTAGCAACCTTCTGGCTCCCCACAGGCCACTTCCTGTAACTGAACCGCACTGAGCAGCCGGGTAAGCGCGCACTACAAGAAGGTCTGAATGCATTATTTCGCTGTACTTAAAATCGGTATGGCATGCATGTGAATGCAACAGGACTTGTTAACAGCGAACTATTGAGAACCAGTTTTAAAAAATCCAGATAATTGCTGCACATGTGAATTCGCCCTAAGTCTGTGAAGAAGAGCAAAATATTAAGGTGTACATGTTGAGTCAGCAAACATTTGCAGATGACAAGGGGGAATGGGCTTCAGTTGAAAAAGGAAAGATTTAAATTAAATACCAGAAAGAATTTTCTAAACATCTAGACAGTTGGGTAGAGGAATGTGTTATCAAGGGAGGTTGAGAGGTTCCTCCCCATGACTGGAAGTTTTAAACAATAAAGTAGACAAATGTCTCAGGGATGGTTAAGGTACAATTGGTCTGGCGTAAGTGCTGAGAGATGAACTAGATGACCTTCAAAGGAGTGCTCCGGCTCTATAGTTCCATGGTATGCTCTGGAACAATGCCAGATCCAGGGAAGTTGGGGCCCTGTAGTGCTGTGGTCCCTCTTCTAACACAGGAGTGGTTGATGGATACACACTGACTCACCCATTCGAAAAAGGGAAGTGTTACTGTAATTAATTTTTTATGTTAAACATAACATTTATTTCAGGGAGTGGGGCTCTCTGCATTGCTGGCCTTGTCTGCCTATATCTTATAATATGCTGATACTTTTGGTTTATGCTGGGTCCCCCCTCTTGGATCTCTGCAGGCCCTATATAGGCCAGAACTCCCACAGGTTTGAGGTTCTGTGGGCCCATATTTTATACCAGAGCTTCTCCCACTCATGCTGTCATTTCAAGTTTATTCATGGACACCATGGGTGAGGCCAGATGAGACAGTGGGGCGGCTACCCAAGGTGGAGCTAGTTGTGGGAATGGGCCACGCTTGCCCTGCCACATGGGGAGCATCACTACAGGGCCATGAGCAGCAGGCGCTGTCTCCCCTTGTTACAGGGTCATGGCCGGGGGCAGGATCTCTGTTGGGCCAGGGGAGGGAGGCAGGGCAGGGCCAGGCACCCACTCATGTGACCAGCTCTGTGACCTGCCCTGGCCGTGGTGATGGCTCTGACAGAGGCCAGCCTGCCCGGTTCCCCCACAATCGTCTGCCTGGCTCCCTGCAATGGCCCCGCAGTGTGGCAGTGGAGATTTCCCACCATGAAGCTGCATGGGGACTGGGCTACTGCAGGTCATGTGGCTTCCCCCCTATGTAATAGGGCCCTTGGTGCCCCCCTTCCCAACACACAGGGCTCTGTCTGTACTTGCCTGGATTCAGCCCTGCTCTGGAATGCTGTTATTTTAGAGTCCTTAGCTAGTAGAGATATTGGGGGGGGGGGGGAACGGGACCAGATTGTCCAGCCCTGCTGCCAGACGAGGAGATTGGGGCTGGCTAGGAGAGGGTCAGTTAGCCAAAGACCCCCTGCAAAAAGTAATTATATGTGTAGTTTGTTGTTGCTTATTGGTTGCCCAGCATGTTACCTGATGATGGAATTGAAGTGGGCTTCTATATGTTACTGTGTTGGAGAGGGAATACTTTTTTATGCTTCCAAGGAGGACTGGAACCTTTGTAAAAGTATAACCCCCTTGTTGTATTTTAATGGTCCATTCTAAAGAATTGCCGCAGTGGGTCAACCCAATGGTCCATCTAGCCCAGTCTCTGACAATGGCCAACACTGCATGCTTTAGGGGGTAGAGTATAACTACAGGAGTGATCTGTTCCAGTTGTTCATTGCTTGGCTTCTGGCAATCAGAAGCGGTCACATCCTCTTTCCTGTCTCCCTACAGAGCTGTGGATATCCTCAGGACAGCCTCTGCCACCAGTCACATGCGCCTTCTCATCGCCCGCGATGACGATGCCAGGTGAGGTTTCATTTTATTGCATCTGGGGAAGGGAGCTGCCGAGTACTGCAGAGTCAGTACTGTTAACCCCAGAGGCAAATGACTAAGGCAACTAGATCCCTTCTCTTTTTGACTGTGTTTGAACTACATCAGAAGAGAGCCTTTTCCATGCTATTAGAAGTGCTTTCTGTACCACTATGGAGAAGGTGTAAGTGTCCTTCCGCCAGAAAGAAGTCCACTTTCTAACAAAAAGGAGCAGAAATGGTCAATCAGAATTCAGAAGGAATTATCTCCTTCCACTAACTGAAATTTTAAAATGTGAATGGAAATTAAACAAATAAAGCAGCCTGTGCATTTGGGCTGGGGAAAGCATACTGAGACTACTAAACTATGGACTCTTTCACAGCCACTATTGTAGCTTCTGTGCTAGTGTAGCACCCTCTCCCAAGACGTCCCTCAAGGGAAACACCTGTGGATGTGTGTATGATCAGGCTCAGCTCTACATCTTTTCCCTTTGTGGTAGGATACAGGAGGCCCCTTATAGTGGCATTGTAGGAGGGGGTCCGTTAAAATCCTTAAAGGTCAGAAAAATAACCAGAGTTAGAGCAATTATCAAGGGCTTCTTTCTTGGCCTGCTTCTCTTCATACCAAAAGGGCTGCTTGTGAATAATGATGGCTGGCAGGCCCCAAGCAAAGAAGATGGATAATCTTTACCAGGGTCTGCGTCTTAGGGGCTCACAAGTCCATCACCAGGAGAGAAAAACTCTGGTTGAAACGTGGATATTTGAATTATTGATATCATCTTGATTTTGTTTGTATGTGTGTGGCATTTAGATCTTGTGAAAGTTACCGAGGCAGTGTAAACTATGTTTGAAGGACTTATGGATTGATTAGGACTGAAACATCTGTAGTTTAGTGAACAAGGCTCGTAAGACTGAGACTGCTTTCTTAGGTGCATTAACATGCACGTCTTGGTGCCATGAGGAAGTCCGGGACTCAAAAGACCAGCAGCTTCCGTGCCGTGAGAAGAGCGGAAATGCGGATCTTTGCCTGCAAACATGCGCGTCCAGTAGAGTACCCTTTCCCTACCCAGCCAGAAGTATATGTTTTCAGGCGAAGACCCACGTTTCTGCCCTTCACATTAGATGGAAACTGTGGGTCTTTTGAGTCCCGGACTTCCTCGTGGCGCCAATGAGTGTGTATTAACGCACGTGAGAAAGTGGTCTGAGTGGCAAAGACTTGACCACATTGTCATCTAACTTTGATAGATAAAGGCAACTGAAGAAGAGAATTGGAGAACAGGGATATCATCTAGACAGTGAGCTGGTCCTCTAGGGTGTCTAGAAAGGCTGATACCAGATCCTAAGTACAGGGAACAATAAAATGTTTGTTAATTAGTGTAGGACAGGATTAGGGCCTATATTATGAGTTTACCCTGGGCTCAGCAAAATGTTGCTTGAGTCCTGTTGACTGACAAGGCAGAAAGATCACACCACACTAGCTTCCACAGCATCAGTCAACCTTGCAAGATGGAATTAAAAGTCAAGTGAGTAGATAAGATCACCAAGAGATGAAGTGGAGCTTGATCATTGATCCTAACTTCACTTCTATGTTTTTCTGGCTTTTGAGGATTTTAATACCCTCCTTCATGTGCAGGCAATTTTTGGTTGATTTAGGTATTTTTTTTAGTAAGGTGTAGAAATTGATTACTTCATCCACTTGTTTTGGAAGCTTTCCATGTCAGACAAGAAGAGAAACATTTGTTAAAGTGCACTAGAGTTGTCCTTGAGATGTCATCCTTAGTCCACAATCTCCAAATTATTTACTCTGGAATAGTCCCATTAAAATCAATGAAACTACTCTGGAGTAAGTAGGTTGATCGCTGCAGCTTTTGAATAGACAGATCTTTGTAAAACTTAGTCTGATGGATAAACAGTGCAACCATAGTAGGATAAAGCAGTGTGCTGCATGTGCCCATGGCAATCGTGAGACATGGGTAGCTAAGCTATATAGGGCCTTTAGATAATTGCTCAGAGTGCATTGTTCACCTTGATGCTAGCAAGAAGTTATCAGAACTGTGTCACTTTGGGCACTCCGTGGGCAGGTTCTTCATGTACCCCTTGGGATGCAAAGTCTGACTGCTCTTTAATGGAGCAGCACAGTTACTTCTGTAACAAACTAAAATAAAAATGTTTAGTACACCAGGCTACGAGCCAGGATGACAGCAGCAGTTCTATTGTAGTTGGTGATATGATAATCTCTTATTGCAGTTTAATGAAGGAAATCCACAACTGTATACGAGTGCTGTAAAAATGTTGGTTTTCATAAACTGGGTCTGAACCTTGGTTCTGGTTAATTGCTACTTCGAAGACAGAGCCATTTCAGTGCTAAGTCATGGTACCAGGAGCAAAACACTCAAGTGAATTCATCTACACATGAGAAATTCTGTATTGGAACCATAATCATTAGAGCTGAATAGTATTCCTGTCGAATCCATGATACCTAATCAGTCTCATGATGGATTGGGTACCACAGACTGCCTGGCAAATGGGTACCCTCTCCTATCTCCTGCTCTTTCCAGGCTTACTTGGGTGTGGCTGTGAGGCTGGGCAATGTTGGTGAAGGAAGTGCTTGGGGGCTGCGGGGCTGGGCAGTGGTCCCAAGCCTAGATGTGTGTATACACCTGGGTACATGTGCCTACTTAGCCTGCCAAGATGCTTCTTAGGAAAGTACAACTTCCAGGCCCAGCTTTTCCCCAGCTGTTTTGGACCTGATGCTGGCAGCTGGTGTGTCTTCACCAGTTTCTACCCATTAGTTGTTTGGCAGGGAGCTGCAGAGCTTTCCCCCATCCTAGCTGGGGAAAGGCTCAAGGCAGTTTGTGGTTTTGGAAGCAATCTGTAAAAGTTTTTCCACAGGAAAAGTTGCAAATCCTTGTTCTGACAAAAAAATTTTCGCCCTAATATGTTTGCGTGTACTCTGCCTCCATACCATTGTGTGTCTCACACTGTGTGGCATTCCTGTTGAAGGCCAACAGCAAGCATGCTGCTTTCTCTGTGCAGCTAGGACTAGGTGTTATTCTCAGAATAACTCTGATGCTGTTCCTGTCTTGGCCAAAGACAGACAGAAATCACTAGGCTTTAAGTAAAGGGTAGATTTTGTACTCATGGATATTTTAATTTTTGGACAGACCACCTTTCCCTGCCTCTCCTGTCCAAATAATACCTCCAATCAGAATGGATAGGCTCAAGCATATAGGCTTGAGAATTTCAGTTTGAATGCTTTGGTTATTTTTAGAGCTTAAATGAATATCTGAAAATAGAGTAAATTCATCAAATATAATCTACCTGAATTGAAAATGACGGTTCAAACATTATCCATTTATTCTCTGTCTGTTACCCCTTTGGGTTATTTCAGCTTGGGTTTTTTTGAGGGAGAGAGGGCAGGAGAGTCTTCGGTTTGGCTATTTCAGTATTTTGATATTTCAGCTATATCATTTCAGCAATATTAGCACTATTGCACATCTGTGACTGCTGAAAAGCATATAACCAAAATGATCTAAAACTGAAACGAAATACCTGAAAATACGAATATGAAAATACCATCTCAGTTGCCATTATTATTCAGGTACCCAAGAACTACCCAAAACGTGAATAATAAAACTCCTTCGCCTGTTTCAGCTCTAGTTATTTCAGCTTAGTTATTTTGAGTATAATTTATTTCAGCTGTTGCTCATGCACAGTGTCACTGAATGAAAAACAAAGTAACTGAAAACAGATAAACTGGTCTAAACACAGGTCTAAAATACCTGAAGTGGATATTTGGTGAAGTGGGACCGTACATCCACCTCATCAGGTCTGAACGGAAACAAATTCACTGGCTATTGTATCTGCTGCAGATATTCATTTCAGCCCTGGAAACTGCCATTCTGCTACTCTAAGCTGCTCAGGGAACTCATCATACTTACTAATATCTTAAATTACAGCATATGTTTCTAAATATATTGAGTGTCATTCCTCGTTCTTTCTTGCTTCCAACTGCCCTGAAAACTAGACTGCTGTAAACCAATATGCAGGACACCAAAAGCTGTGAAGGCAACCAAAGTTAAAGCAATCTTTTCATTTGCTATTGGTTATCCGTTAAATCTGCAAAAGGTTATCTAGAGGGAGAGTCGGGCAGTAATCAGTTTAATTTTTTTTTTAAAGATTTGCAGAGACTTTGCTTACATAATCATCTCACAAAATGTTTAATACATGAATACATATCTCCAAGATTAAGGGGCAGAAGAGGGGAGCAGGATTTTTATGTTTGCTTTTTTATTATTATTTTATTTTTTTATCCCATATTATCTTTTAGCCATGTCCTTGAGCTGTGAGGAGTAATCATCCTTCTATCCACTTTATTGTCAGGAACAGTCACTGACGCAGATGCTGTCAGGGCCAGTGGCATGCTCTGTGTTCTGTCTCCTTTTTAGATCAGCTGTCAAGTTCCAGGAATGACTCAGCCAATCACTAGGGGGAACTTAGGGCCTTTATTGTGGGATGCCCTGCCAACTGGTGCACCATACTCCAAACCTCAGGTACCCAGGTGGCAGGACTGTTGGATTCTGCAACAATCACAAGTAAAAGCCCGTTGCAAGCCCTGCAAGCTTAATATGAGGCTTGTCCAGTAGGGGGAGGGTCAGAGGATGAAACTGTTCTTTTCCCCTCCTTGTCTCCACTCTTCTCCTTTCTCTATCCTCCATCTTGTCCCATGTAGTCTGTACAGTATGGAAGCATGTCTTCTGAGTTCTTTCTTAGTAAAGTTCTGTTTTGAAGAAACTTCCACTGTGTGTTATTCAGCAGAAAGCTAACTCTGCAATAGGTTATGGGCCCAGGACATCTTCAAGGCAATTTTGAAGACTAGAAGCAGCCCAGAAGGACTGCAGACTGAAAGAAAACTTCCATTCAGAGAGGCATACTGACTGTGAGTAAGAGGGCCTAAATCCCAGAAGGGGAAAGGGAGGGAAGCAAGTATGCCATGCAGCTCAGAGCTCAGACTTTCAGTAGGAAAGCTGAACGATGTAAACTACCAATTGTGGAAGTTTAAAGTGGAAATGCTGCTGTCTAAAGATGATCTATGGGAGGTGATTACCACGAACAGACCAGCAGCAAATCACGAGGAATGGGATTAAAAAGGACAGGTTAGCAAAGGCTACAATAAGTTTATTGGTAGAAGATGACCAGCTAACCCATATACGAAGTGAGCCCACAGCAAGAGGCATGTGGATTGCATTGCAAAATTTGCATGAGAGAACTAGCCTGAATAGCAAACTGTTTCTACTGAGGAAACTATACAAAATGAGGCTTGGCAAAGAAAGTGAAATGCAGGAGCATATAAATGCCATGTTGGAAGTAG
>QEPC01005111.1:934118-971072 GCA_003113815.1 Sphenodon punctatus
AAAAAAAAACGAGCAGGGAAGTCCTCAGCTGAGCAGCGTGCGGGGCGGGGAGCAGCAGCCCGGCAGTGAGGTCACCCCAGGGAGCCACAGATGGTGGGATCGGATTTTCCTTGGACGCCCCATATACATTTAAAAAAAAAATTTAAAATGTGCATATTTGGCCACCCTACAGATACATTGTGGGAGGCTTACATCTTCACCCCCTAACTAGGGTGTGGTAACTCAATTCTATGGGAAGTTAGTTTGTGCAAAGCCCCCCCACAAACTTGTAAGCATTTAACAGTTCATAGTTCCTGACCTTGGACGCAGCTTTAACCTAATGGGGCTTTTTAGGTCTGGCTTTCCTTTACCCCTTATAACCAACCCAGTTCTCTTATTGGGGCTTCTCCCAATAAACAGTGGGTTCCCAAACTCATATACACATATAACATAAAGGACAGTCCTCTCTGGGACAAATAATAAGAATGATCCCACCTGGGATTCAGCTCAGTCCAGGCTGCTTCTCAGTTCCTCCAGCTGGGACGCTTTTCCCAAGCCCTTTCTCCTCAGCTGAAGACAGCCTAAGGGTGAAAGTCAGCTGAATCAAGCCTAATGAAGTCATCTGAAGACAGCCTAAGGGTGAAAACAAATGGCAATAGCCCACATAAGCTAACATTAGTCCAAATTAAACCACACCGTTTATCAGGTGTTTGCCAGATGTTCACCCTCCTGGATATAGGGCTAGCCTATAGGGCCTGGATATAGGGCCACCTAGCCCCAACTCACAAGAGCACCTCGGAGAACGTGGAACCTGCTGTGCAGACAAATGCTGGCTAATCCTGGATAATGTGCACCCACGTGGCCACTTCCCATCTCTAGGGGTACGTGCAGCCTCTGCCCACACACAGATCTGTCAGGACCAGAGTCCTGGGCGCAGCGCCTAGAGCAGTCCTCGGAGCAAGCACTCTCTCCACTCTCACTAGCACACTGACTGTTTACTTTCGCTTTTGAAACACTCCGAAAAGGCATGCCAAAAAGCAAAAAAACCCCAAAGAATAGATGAATAAAACAAAGTGCGGGTGACTTCCTTTACTCAGAGTCCACCGCGACTGGGAATCATGGGTGTGTGTGTGTGTGGACTGTATATGGCACCTCCCTGTTTGTTGGGTTTGTCTGCTGAACCATGTGTCAGCTGCGTGGGGGCTGCACGGAACAAACCCAGGCTCCAGCAGGCTACTGTCTCATCACTTAACACCCCATGTCTCTAGTCCCTTCCGAACCTGTCCTTGTGCTAGGACAGAGGAAAGAAGAGCACATAGACAGGCTACAGCACAGATACACTGGCATGGAATTCTCTGCACCAGAAAGGAATTGTAGGCATTATTAGCAGCTGTATTAATATTCATAAACAAGACAAGTATGTCCCAAATACAGAATAAACTAGCAATAAACTTTCACTGCTGCCATCCTGAGTAGCAACATTGAAAACAAATAAAAACGTGTGGAACATTTTAGCAATATCCCCTTAGTATGGCACTCAACTTCTTATTATTAATTTACTAGTTTATACAGTGCAAGCAATGTACCTGGCATTGAACAATCCTTAATTTACCTCTCTTTGTCGCCCTCATAGCGTCTGCAAAGTCGCGTCCAGCGGAGCTGTTCCGAGTGGTACGGGAGCTGGTCAGTCCAGCTTCCCTCCACGTGGATGGGGATTTGTCCCAAGCCCGCTGTGAGGAGTTTGCCACCTACTTTGCAGACAAGATCGCTCGGATCCAGAGCAACTTCGACACTGGATTAGGGACAGTAGAAGTGGAGCGTGAGGTGATGGAGGGCCCATCTGGTCCATCTTTTGGGGCTGAGTTTCAGGAAGTGACACCAGACGATGCTGTGGATGTCCTGAGGTCTGTTAGAGCCACAAGTTGTAAAATAGATCAATGCCCGTCCTGGTTGGTGAAAGCCTCCAGGGAGACATTGGGGACGGTGCTGGTGAGGGTAATCGTGTCCCTTCAGCAGGGGAGATTGCCCCCCGGTCTCAAGGAGGCCGTGGTGCGCCCCCTGCTGAAAAAGCCATCCTTGGATGTAGACACACTCGCCAGCTACTGACCTGTCTCTAACCTTCCCTTTTTAGGGAAGGTTATTGAATGGGCAGTGGCACTGCAGATCCAGGCTCATCTTGACAGCATCGGTTTCCTTGACCCATTTCAATCGGGGTTCCACCCCGGCTATGGTACAGAGACGGTGCTGGTGGCCTTGGTGGACGATCTCCACCGGGAGATGGACGCAGGACGTTCAACACTTCTGGTCCTGCTAGATCTCTTGGTGGTGGTGGGGATGGTGACGGCGCTGTAGGACTTCTCAGGTGTGAGCGGTAGCTAACCTGACAGCTGGGAGAACTGGGGCGGAGCCTGCATGCCGCGAACAAGATAAAAACTGTGAACCCGACTTCGGCAGCGTGGTGGGGACGGTACCAGAGCTGTAGGACTTCTGAGGTATGAGCGGCAGCTAACCCGACAGCTGGAAGAACTGGGGCGGAGCCTGCACGCCGCGAACAAGATAAAAACTGTGAGCCTGCCTTTGGCAGCGTGGTGGGGACGGTGCCAGAGCTATAGGACTTCTGAGGTGTGAGCGGCAACTAACCTGACAGCTGGGAGAACTGGGGCAGAGCCTGCACGCCGCGGACAAGATAAAATCTGTGAGCCTGTCTTTGACAGCACCGTAGGTGCGCGCCGGGGTTGTGCGCGCACAAGGGCGCGCCCTTTTGCGCTCCCTTCGGCGCTTCCAGGAGCAGGAGCCCAGCCCCCTAAAGCCGCAATAAGACGCTTATCAAAAGCGTGCCTTGGGCAAGTAGCAGTAACATTAGGACCCATGCCTGAGTTTGGTGGAACGGATCGTAAATGTTCCCGTCCCGAATCAGCGGCAAGTAATGACCTAGTACGGGAGAAGGAAAATTACATCGGACTCGCAGGATGCAGGTGTTGCCACTCAAAATAGGTTTTCCCTGTCTTATGCAGATGTTGACTTGGCAGGCACAAGATGAAACAGAGTTGACTTCCTTGTCACAGGGTCATTTCGACAAAGTCCCATTGGAGGAAGTGGCTGTTTCTAATGAAACTCTGTCACAAGACTATCTAAAGTCCCAGACTCTTCTCATAGCTTGGACGGTTGCCACATTATTTAGTAGTCTTACAGAGATTAATGGCTCCCTAAACAGGGCTTGTGCCCAATTGGGGGCAATAATGAGTAAATTAGGATGTTCCCTGCTGGGTATGAGACAGAAGGAGTTTGGGGAGGAGTTGTCTGGGAGAAGGGCAGCCCTGGTGTATGACATATCAGGTAGGGCAAATGAGAAAGGTGTTCAGGCCCCACAAACAGATCTAAGATTGGGGAAGGTGATCCCCAATTCGGTTGTTTTTAGATTTCATTATAACCCTGAGGGGGATACTCCCCATTAGGATAAGGACGCTTTGATAGCTCTCCATTTGTCCCATTTATTATTTAGCAATGTGTCCACATGGGATTTTAAGAAAATTATGTATATTGATTCCCGAAGGTGGGCTTTTGTTGTTTTAATTTACTTTTCTTCCCCTGCTATGGTTCGGGCCATTTTTAAGGCATGTAAATATTTATTAACTAGAGGGATTTCAATAGATAGAGGTACAGTTACCCACCAAGTAAGAGATGTGTTTACTCAGGAGGATACTCCTAGGAAAGTACTAGTAACAGCACCTAATTCAGTCCCCTTGGGTCAGGGTAGGGGATTTTTGGATCTTCGGGCAGTTAATCAGGAGAGTGGTGATGTCCCAGTCAAACTGGCAGTTATGACTGACCCTGCTAGTTTTGGAAGGAATTATTTAGGCCGAAACGAAGGACAGCCCTCCAAGATGGGGGTGGGCAAAGTTAGTCCGGTGAAGTGTGAGACTCTTTCAGTGGGAGAACTCATAGACCTAAACCAGCAGATTATGGGGGATAAGGCAGAATTGTTGAATAATCATCCTGTTTTGCCCTTTTCAGAGGAGGTACTAATGGAAGCCATGTCATAGGTTTTTTGTTCTGCAGAGTTGTTGCAATCTTCTGGGGGGGGCTTTGGATGGGAAAACATCCCTGCCCTTCAAGATACGGGCCCCCCCAACAATTGCTGGCAAAAGAACTGGGATCTTTTCTGGTCAGTAAGAAGGTGAATGACTTTCAAGTGGCTCAAGCTGCATTATATAATTTTCCCGTCATTGAGCAGGACAATATAGTTCAGAAATTGGATCTCTTTCGGAAAAACATTGTCTTGCCAGTTTTGGACTATGAGGCTCCTACGTTGTCAAAACTATCTTTACAGATCGAGCACCCATATAATGGCGAGGCTTTAACAGCTGCCCGCTACTTGGGGCCAGACGAGCTTGGGATTTCCCCGTCTATCACTGTACCATTGGTTAGTAGGGCTGTTGAATCTGGACATGAGGGGAGAGCCCTGTCTTTGGAAGTGGGAAAGTATCCCCAATTACTAGAAAGTAATGTTGCAACTGTGATTGATGACCAACTACAGGTGGAACTGGCACAGGGAGCAGACTGACATGATACCTCTGGACCGCTTTTTAAGGAGATTAAGGGAAGAAGCGTTTTAAGGGGAAAGGGTAGTGACGGGCAAATATTGAGTAACTGCTTTAAGCTGGCCTCCTGGAACATTGCCGGACTCAAGACTAAAATTAATGATAGGGAATGACTGGAGTATATCAACCATTTCGATGTTGTATGTTTCCAGGAGAATGTCAGTAGCGGGCGGGGCAGGTTGCGCGGCACACGGGGCGATCAGGGACCGGGGCCCTCAATGCAACCCCCACATAGCCCGGACCCACCTGATAGCCCGCAAGGGCAAAGAGCTCGTGGGGGCTCCCCTCCGGTGGCTCCGGAGGGGACCCAGTCAGTGGGGGAGCCGCCGACGCTGCCGGAGGCAGGGACACGCCCCCCGCACGCACCAAGAGAGAAGCGGGGATCCGAAGCCACGCCCCCAGTAGCAGGGAGCCAGGAAGGGCGCGTTCCGCAGTTACAGGGAACGCCCTTCAGGAACATGGAGGAGCATCAGGGGGAGGCCCCGCCCCCTCTGGGTAGCCCAGCTACGGTGTGTCCCCTGCCCCCGCAGCGCCGATCAGAGCGGCTGCGGGCTCGTACGAGGGCGGGGCCTGGGGTATAAAAGCCAGCGCCGCCTGGGAAACGGCGCTGGTGATTGTTTGAAACCGGCCCCCCCTTGCGTGACTTGAGAGAGAGAGAGAGAAAAGAGATGGTGTATCTGAGAGCGTTGCCCGTGTGGTTGGACCCCCGCCTAATCCCTGAGCCTGTGAGTGTGTGGAGTGCGAGTGGAAGGTTGTTGTGAAGTGAGTGCCCTGCCTACCCTTGTCTTGGTGCCCTGCAGTTCGGAGGTGAGTGTCCGCGCCCTGTATCCCCTTCCCCAAACCTGGGTTCCTGCACCCCCCGGGGTGATCTCCTTACACCTCCCCCCTTGGAAGTACGTGGAGTGTGGAAAAGAGTGTGGGGCAACAGTGGGTCTGTGGTCAGCAGCGCCCTATGATGATAGGGGCCTGAACTTCCAATTGTGCTTGCACAAGGAAGGGCCCACACACTATCCTGACGGGCAACTATTCCCCAGTGTTCCTTGCTCTGACCACGCGCCTCGTAAGAGAGTGGAAGCGTGCTTGTGTGACGCCCGTACCCCCGTAACAAATCACCAGCCCCCTAGTGGCCCTAGACGGGCTTTAGCCATCATGGATATTTCGAAAGAAATTTCACAATTGACCCGGGCTGTACAGTCCTTAGCCATGGATATGAAGGACCTACAGGCCCAGCAGGGCGGACTAGCCGCCGCCGTGACCCAGTTACAGGGAGCGGCCGCCGGACCGGCGGCTCGGGGAATGGACGTTCAGCCACCACCCCCTCCTGCAATGGCGATCGCCCCCCTAGGATCCCGCGAACCTAAAGGGCCCCGAGTGGAAAAATTCCTTGGGGACCGACATGCCTTCCAGGGATTCCTTGCCTTGTGTCGGCTGACCTTTAAAATTCAACCCACTACCTACGCCTTAGACGACCAGAAGGTAGCTTTCATTATCGGGAACTTGGGGGGCACGGCTCTGGAATGGGCCACTACTCTCCTTAAGGGAGACAGCCCATTACTAAGCGATTATGCTGCCTTTGTAAAGGAGCTTACCTTTCTATTTGATCATCCCCATCGAAAACGGGATGCGGAGACCCTTATTTTGACCCTCCGGCAGGCGAAGGGGGGAGTTCTGGAATACTTAACCCAGTTCCAGCAGCTCGCCCTGGAACTACAGTGGCCAAATGAGGTCCTGAAGGTCATGTTCAAACGAGGGTTGGGGGACGAAGTTAAGGACCAGTTGGCCCTAATCGATACCCCAAATACCTGGGAAGCGCTCGCTAACCTTGCCCTACAAATAGAGGCTCGGTTGACGGAGCGCCGGCGGGAGCGGAAGCAAGAAACCCGACCCGGATGGGTCCGGGCCCTCCCGCTCCCTGGGCCTCCCCGTCTTCCCGACCCTGAGCCTATGCAGCTCGGAGCATCCCGAGGGCCCCTATCTAAGGAGGAGCGGGAGCGCCGCCGGGCCTCTCGTTCATGTTTTTATTGTGGAGAAGCTACCCACTTTATCGGAGAGTGCCCCGCCCTGCCCCCCTATCGACGGGGGCCGGGAAATGGGCGCGACCGGGGCGATGTGGGGGCGCCCCGGTCATAGGAGTACTGAAAACCCCACTCCTTGTCCCTCCGCGGGGTGCACAGTTCCAGATCCCTGTGACCCTCGCCCTGGGGCCCCGGATATCCATAGTAGTATGGACCCTTGTGGATTCCGGAGCGTCCGGGAATTTCATTCATAGTTCCCTAGTCACGAAGTGGTCCATTCCAACTCATTCTAAGGTTCCCCCGGAGGCCATACACTCCATTGACGGGTCGCCCCTGGTGTCAGGGCCTATAACTACCCGCACTGACCCCTTGGAGTGTATTATCGGAGACCACTATGAACGACTCCCGTTCGATGTGGTATGTACCCCCTTATTCCAGCTAGTGTTGGGAGCCCCGTGGCTACAAACCCATGATCCCTGCATAGTGTGGTCCACCAAACAGGTCAGGTTTTCCTCGCCTCGGTGTGTCGCCAACTGTCTCCGCCCTCGACCCCGGGTATTCCTAGGGGGAACCATTGCCCCCGAAAGGGTCCCCAGTGGGGACACGTTACCCACGGCCTATCGGGACTATGCAGACGTGTTTAGCAAGACCCAGGCCACGGAACTCCCCCCCCATCGTCCCTACGACTGTCCCATCGACCTTCTGCCCGGAACGGAACCCCCCTTCGGACGGATCTATGCCCTGGCGGCGCCCGAACTTCAAGCCTTGCGAAGCTACCTCGATGAAAACCTTCAACAGGGCTTTATCCGTCACTCTACGTCCCCTGCGGGGGCTCCTATTTTCTTTGTGGCTAAAAAGGACGGAGGTCTACGACCGTGCGTGGATTATCGAGGGTTGAACCAGATCACCATAAAAAATAGGTACCCTCTTCCCCTCATCCCGGAATTGTTGAACCGCCTGCAGGGCGCACGATTGTTCACCAAGCTGGATCTTCGAGGGGCGTATAACCTGCTACGGGTGCGCCCCGGGGATGAGTGGAAGACGGCCTTTCGAACTAGGTATGGCCTGTTCGAGTATCGGGTCATGCCTTTCGGTCTCGCCAATGCCCCCGGGGCATTCCAACACTTGATTAACGACATTTTCCGAGACATCTTGGACATCTACGTCATCGCCTACCTTGATGACATTTTGATTTATTCATCGACCTTGGAAGAACACGTGTCCCACGTGCGAGAAGTATTGCAACGGCTGCGCCAAAACAGACTGTATTGCAAGCAAGAAAAATGTTTCTTCCACCTTACCACCGTCAACTTCTTAGGGTTCGTCATTAGCCCAGCAGGAATCATGATGGAGGCTTCCAAGGTAGAGGCCCTTCAGCGCTGGCCCCCACCCAAAGCGGTAAAACCTTTACAACGTTTCTTAGGTAGCGCAAATTATTACCGCCAATATATCCCGAACTATGCGGAAATTACGGCCCCTCTAACACAGCTCCTCAAAAAGAATCAGCCATACCAATGGGGAGTATTACAACAACGAAGTTTTGATTTCCTTAAGCGCGCCTTTACTACCGCCCCCCTGCTACAACATCCGGACTTTGAGAAGCCTTTTTGTGTAGAAGCAGATGCGTCGGGAAGAGCCATCGGGGCAGTTCTCCTGCAGCCGACAACAGACCCCGAGACCTTTCTTCCTTGTGCCTACTACTCGCGACAACTGATTCCCGCTGAGCGAAACTACTCTATCTTGGATAGAGAACTTCTGGCCGTAAAGGTAGCATTCACTACCTGGCGTCATTACTTGGAGGGGGCGCAGCACCCCATCCTAGTGCTTACCGATCACAAGAATCTAACCTTCTTGCAGAGTGCGCACATTGCTAACGCGCGACATGCGCGTTGGGCCCTTTTCTTTGCCCGGTTTAACTTTCGTATCCGCTACAGACCAGGCAAGCTGCAAGTTTTAGCCGACGCGCTGTCTCGCTACCGTGAGGATCAACCAGAGGACCCTCGGCCCCCTGAGCCTATCTTAGAGGCTAAAACGTTTGCCGCCACCTACTTGTCGTCAAAAGCCCTCCAAGAAGCCACCCAACAAGAACTCACCCCAGAACCGGGAACGGTGATCGAACCCACTGATGGACTCCACCGGCACCAAGGTCGCATCGTGGTACCCCCTTCGTGTCGAGCCCACATCCTTTGGGCACATCACGAAGCTCCTACGGCGGGCCACCCGGGAATCGATCGGACTCAGCAATTGATCTTACGTTCCTTCTGGTGGCCCTCGCTGCACCAAGACGTACAACGGCACGTCTCAGCGTGTGCCACCTGTGCGCGAACCAAAGTTCCCCGACGAGCTCCTACGGGTCTTCTCCAAATTCTTCCCTTGCCCACAGGCCCCTGGCAACGCATCGGACTCGACTTTGTGGTGGAATTGCCACCATCCCGGCAATACACCACTGTCCTGGTGGTAGTGGACCACCTCACGAAGCTAGCGCACTTCATTGCGTGCAAGGGATTACCATCAGCTAAACGTACTGCGTTGCTTTGCATTCGCCATGTGTTTAAATTGCACGGTTGGCCCCGAGAAATGTTTAGCGACCGGGGAACACAATTCACAGCACGCTTCTGGAGGGCCCTCTTTCAGGCCGTACAGGTATCGCTCAAGCCAACAACAGCCTACCACCCACAAGCCAACGGCCAGGTGGAGCGCGTGAACCAAAACATGGAGCAATACCTTCGGTGCTACACCAACTATCTCCAGGACGATTGGTTCACGTGGCTCCCCCTGGCTGAATTCACCTACAATAATGCCCCGAATGCTTCGCTTGGCACATCGCCCTTTTTCGTCACCTATGGGTTTCATCCCCAAATGGGCACCTACGACGCTCCAGGGATTGACGTACCCGCCGCGGGGGCTCTTGTTCAACGTATACAAGAAGCCCAGTCCATCGCACGCCAGGTATTACACCAAGCCCGGCAGCGCTACAAGGACCAGAGCGACAAACACCGTCGCCATGAACCCCCTCTCAGTCCAGGGGACTGGGTATGGATTGATCGACGCCATTACCCTTCTACTCGTCCTTCCACCAAGCTCGATGTCCGATACATTGGACCATTCCCAATCAGCCAACAAATTAACGACGTAACATACAAGGTACGATTCCCGCCGCATATCCGACTGCATCCGACGTTTCATGTGTCTATGTTAAAGAAAGCAGACCCAGCTCAAAGCCCCTCTTCAACAGCACCTCCAGAACCCACGGAATGGTCGGTCGCCGGCCCTGAGTTTGAGGTACGCGCCATCCTGGACGCCAAACTCCGTCGAGGACGCCTACATTACTTAATAGACTGGCGGGGCTATGGTCCCGAAGAACGATCTTGGGAACCCGCCTCCAATGTGTCAGCCCCTCGGCTGCTCCGCGCCTTTCACCTCCGCCACCCACAGAAGCCTGGACCTTGCTCACATGGGGTCCGGCGACCTCGAGGGGGGGGTAATGTCAGTGGCGGGCGGAGCAGGTTGCGCGGCACGCGGGGTGAGCGGGGACCCGGTCCCGCTATACAACCGTTGCGTGGCCCGGACCCACCTGATAGCCCGCAAGGGCAAAGACCGCATGGGGGCTCCCCTCCGATGGCACCGGAGGGGACCCAGTCAGTGAAGGAGCCGCCGGCGCTGCCGGGGGCGGAGACACGCCCCCCGCACGCTCCAGGAGGGAAACAGGGGTTAGAGGCCACGCCCCCAGGCACAGAGAACCAGGAAGGGCGTGTCCCGCAGTTACAGGGAACGCCCTTCAGGAACACAGAGGAGCGTCGGGGGGAGGCCCCGCCCCCTCAAGGTAGCCCAGCTGTAGCTTGTCCCCCGCCCCCGCAGCGCCGATCAGAGCGGCTGCGGGCTCGTACAAGGGCGGGGCCTGGGGTATAAGAGCCAGCGCCGCCTGGGAAACGGCGCTGGTGATTGTTCAAACCGGCCCCCTTGCGTGACTTGAACTGAGAGTGCTAGAGAGACTGAGTATCCTGAGCGTTGCCCGTGTGGTTGAATCCCTGCCTGAATCCCTGAACCTGTGAGTGTGAGGAGTGAGAGTGGACGGTTGTTGTGAGGTGAGTGTCCTGCCTACCCTTGTCTTGGTGTCCTGCAGTTCGGAGGTGAGTGTCCGTACCCCATACCCCCTTCCCCAAACCCGGGCCCTTGCACCCCCTGGGGTGTTTCCCTTACATCTCTTCCCCCGAACGTACGAGGAGAGTGAACAAGAGTGTGGGGCAACAGTGGGTCCGTGGTCAGCAGCGCCCTATGATGATAGGGGCCTGAACTTCCAATTGTGCTTGCACAAGGAAGGGCCCACACACTATCCTGACGGGCAACTATTCCCCAGTGTCCCTTGCTCTGACCACGCGCCTCGTAAGAGAGTGGAAGCGTGCTTGTGTGACGCCCGTACCCCCGTAACAGAGACCTGGATCTTGGCCAACGGGCCCAACGATCTGGGGAGGGTGGGGAAGTTTCAGGTTGAACTACATGGAGGTCAGCGGTTTGGGGAAAAGGGACGGGCCTCTGGAGGGTTAGCGTTCTTTATTTCAGACTCCCAACAGTAGTCGGTTGAAGTGTTGGAAGCCCACAGACCAGAGTTCCAGATAGCCTTATTGCAGTTTTACAACAAGAAGCAGTATGTCCTTGTAAATATCTATATCCCCCCTTCCACTTCTCCCTACTATAATAGTGATATCTGGTCTGTTTTGAAGGGTCAGATTAGTAAATTGGAGGATGAGTTTCCACAGGCAGGGATAATAATGCTGGGAGACTGGAATGCCCGGATGGGAGCAACCAAGGCTGCGGACATCTGTGGAGAAGGGGACCCATCCTTACAGCCCTCCTGTCTTTTTGATGGACAGTCTTAGGATGAGACCCTCAACGAGGCAGGGCGTAGGCTGTTGGCCCTGCTTCGTTTTGTGGGGTTTGTTCCTCTAAATGGCTGTTTTTCAGGGGATGTAGTTGGGGACTACACTTGTGAGTCCTTAGCAGGTTGCAGTATAGTAGATTATGTTTTTGTCAATCCCGTCCTGTGGACTAGAATAATCGACTTTCAATTGGGGGTTTGTCCCAAAAGCGATCATAGGTTACTAGAGGTTCAGATTAGGATGGAGGATTATATCAACATTGTAGACAGTCTAAACTCTGGGTCTGAGTCAGATTCAATTATTAAAAGGTGGGATCATGTCGCCCTAGGATGCAGGAACTTTGCTACGCAGGCTTCCTAAGCAAATTGGAGGTCCAGATTATGCAGGAGGAAAATCCTGCGCAGAGTATAGTCCAATTTGAGGGGGTAGTTGACTATATAAGAGAGAGTGTTGTTTTGACTCCCGGAGAGTTTTGGGTAAGGCAAGAGTGGATTGGTTTGATGAGGAATGTAGAGTCCTGAAGTCCTCCCTCCTACAGGTAAAGAGATCCTGGATCAGATTATATTCTGACTTGGATTTACAACGGCTCCAAGCTTTAAAGCTAGAATATAAATGCTTATTACAACTAAAAAGGTCCCAGTATTATAGCAACAAGTGGGCTGAATTGTTGATGGCCTTGAATTTGGGGGATAGGAAAAAGTTTTGGAAAATCCTAAATGGAATAATAAAGAAACCCAGAGACATGGGTCCTGTTCTGGTATCTAGTAGGGCATGGGAGCAGGTTTTTGGGGGTCTATTTGCAGCAAGGGAAGATAGTATGGATGAGGGTCCTAGTACGATAACTCAGGTGGAGGGCTCTCAGACTCCCCAGAGGGATATGGAGTTCCACAGATCGGATATTGAAAAGGGAATTTTGGCAAAGCTCCTGGGCCTGATTGTCTTTCAGTGGAGGTGCTGAAGGCACCCAGTGGTGGGCCCAGATCCTTTGCACACTCTTCGCTGCCATTGTACGAGGTGGTAGAGCTCCCCCATCTTCGGGCAGGAGTTGGATTATGCCGATTTTTAAGCAAGGGGACTGTCGTGATCCCTCCTCCTACAGGCTGATAAGTCTGTTGCCGGTAGTTGGCAAACTATTTTCGTCTATTTTGTGTCAACACCTCCAGAAATGGGCTGAGGAAAAGGATCTGATCACGAAGGAGCAATATGGCTTTAGGGCCAAGGGATTGACTCTGGATTGCACTTTTATCATGCTCCACCTAATTGCAAAATACTCAAGAATTAGGTCAGGGAAATTGTATATCGCCTTCGTGGATTACACGAAGGCGTTTGATTCAGTTCCCAGGCAAAGACCTGTCTCTTATACACATCTAGATGTGTATAAGAGACAGCCCTTAGGGTACAAAATTTACATCCCCCCAAAGTCTTGAGCTATCCGGTGCATGCATTGCAGTATACCGATGACCTGGCTCTGCTCGCCCAAACCGAGAGGGGTTTGCGAGCCGCGATCACCAACTTACTGAAATTTTCAGCTTTAAATGGGCTGGAGGTTAATGCCAAGAAAACTAAGATTTTGATTGTTGTGGGGACGTCTCAAAGGAAGGCAGTGTGGTCAGTCTCAAACATGTCTATAGAGGTGGTAAACAAATTTTTGTATTTTGGTACCATAATCACCTCTAGGTGTACATGGACTCAACATCTTAGTAATAGAGCTAGGCTGTCACTTACTGCAATTAAGGCCATTTTGAAGGCCTATACCCTCTCGTATGGCTTACCTATCCCCATGATATTGGAGGTGTTTCGTGCAAAGATAATACCCATGCTGACTTTTGGAGCCGAGTGTGTAGTGTTTCCGGATAAGTTGATTCTGGAACGGGTACAGAATTACTTCCTTCGTAGAGTCCTTAAAGTGGGGGGCAGTGTTCCCGGTGCAGTGGTAAGGGCAGAGTTAGATGTACCCCCAGTAGAACATCAGGTTCGGCTATCACTTTTGAGGTACTGGGGCAAGTTATATGTTTGCTCGCCGGATGCCCTGCAATCTCTTTGTTTGAGAGAAGAACTACAGCATGAGGGAGCCAGGCCCTACCCCTGGATACGTAACGTGGCAACCTTACTGAACGGGCTGGGCTTTTCGTTCCAGCATTTAGTGGGGCAAACTCTAGCTAGGATGAGGGTATTGATTGAACAAAGATACAGGGATATAGCAAATCAGGAGGACTATGTCGTCCTTAAGGAATGGAAGGTGGCCCCCAGATTGGCCGTTGGTAAGGTTCTTGCCAGAAGGGAACCATATTTGGACATACTGAGGATGCCCACCTGAGGCGACATTACACACTTTTTCGTTTTAATCTCACCCAGACTTCGGTGATAGAGGGCCGATATGTCAAGGTCCCCTATGGAGACCATAAATGCTCTTGCTCCTATATGGAGGTAGAAACAATGGAGCATTTAATCTTTATTTGCCCGTACTATGCCCACCTGAGGGAAGTCTGGCTGAAGCCCATTGTGGAGGGCAAGGGGTCAGACCACTCACAATTGTCGATTACTTTGGCAAATCTGACAAACCTAAATGATTTAACATCGATGGCAACATTACTTTTATTAATAGCCAAATGACGCAAGATGATCAGACTTAGCCTCAACCCTGATAAATGGAAGGATACTGCCTTGTCTGAGTCGGGCCCCCAGAATTAGTAGGCTATATTTTTATCGATCCAGATGGTGGGGAATTTTATGCATTGTTAGATGAAATAATTTTATGATTGGTATTTAGGTGATGATTTTTATTTCTTTTGTGTATGCATGTATTTGTATGTTTGTTTGCTGTCTACTGTCTTTGTTATTGTGTATTGTTCGGCCAGGGCGGAAGCCAATGCCAATAAAGACTTACTGACTGACTAGATCTCTTGGCTGCTTTTGATACAGTGGGCCATGGGCTGCTGTTGAGACAATTGCGAGCCTGTGGGGGTCTGGACGGGACGGTCCTTGGATGGTTCCGATCATTCCTCTCGGGGAGAAGCCAGCGGGTTGTCCTGGGGGCTGAGACTTCCAGCCCCCAGGCCCTGGATTGTGGTGTTCCACAAGGTTCCATTCTGTCTCTGTTATTGTTTAATGTATATATGCAGCCCTTGGGGGAGATTGTGAGGGGGTTTGGCATTCATTGCCATCAAGATGCTGATGACACCAAGCTTTACCTCTCTTTTTCAACCGACCGAGGTCCTGCCGTCTCGGTGCTGTCCAATGCTTGGAGGCCGTGGCGAATTGGTTACGCCAGAGCAGACTGAAGCTCAGTCCTGATAAGACGGAGGTGATGACGGTGGGTAGGGTGAGGAAGGTGGCGGCTCCCCTCATAGAGGGGGTTTGCCCCCCCCAATAACCCAGCAGGTTCAGAGTCTGGGAGTGTTATTGGACTCAGATCTCCGCCTAGATCAGCAGGTGGAGATGGTGGCTAAGGCTGCCTTTCACCAGCTGTATCTCATACGGAGGCTGCGTCCATATATTTCCAGACCCGACCTGGCCACCCTCATCCATGCCTTCATCACCTCGAAGCTGGACTACTGCAACACGCTGTATGTGGGGCTTCCCTTGATGCTGGTCCGGCGGCTGCAGCTGGTGCAGAATGCGGTGGCTCGTCTCCTAACAGGGACGAGCCGACGGGAGCATATAACACCTGTGCTCAGCACGCTGCACTGACTGCCTATAGCATACCGAGCCAGATTCAAGGTGATGGTCTTGGCCTATAAGCCCTACACGGTCTTTTCCCCTCATACCTCAGGGACCGCCTCACCTTCCATGCCCCAGAGTGACCCCTTCGGTCCACCGGGGGCGCCTTCTTGGAAGTCCCCTGCGTAAAGCGGGGGGCCACAGTGGAGAGGGTGTTCTCGGTGGCCAGGCCGCGATTATGGAATGCCCTCCCGTCTGAAGCCCGTCTGGCCCCAAGTCTGCTGGCCTTCTGCCGGGTCTGCAAAACTTGGCTGTTCTCCCAGGCCTTCAGAGGAGGTGGGGGGGGGGAATAAAAGTTTAGGGGGGGTGTATTTAGGGGTTTTCTAGATGTTTTAATCTTTTGTTTTATGGTCATTTTAACCTATTGTTATTTTTGTGTGTTGTAAGCTGCCCCAAGATGGCATGAGGGGGCGACTAATAAATGTAAATAAATAAATAAATAAATAGACAGGATGATCTAGGAGACACAAAGGAGGGGAGACAAGGAAGAGAGGAATATAGGGAGAGGCAAGTATACATTCACAAAACTGAGAAGTTAAAAGCACACATGTTTAGCTGAGCCACAGAGCTGGAAGGGAACCCTGAATGGAAGGAGAGGTGTGTCAGGTCCCAAGTCTTGGAGTGCTGCTGCCTCAGCTGCTGGCACCACCCTTTGGGCCTGATCTCAGCCTTGTTCCCTCCTCCCTATGTCTCTTCCTGTGTCTCCCATTCCTTGCTGTGCCAACCCTTCCCCAGCTGTGTCCCATTGCCTCAGTTCTGCCTCCCAGCCTCCTGATTGGCTACCAGCCAATACGTAACCCTGCTGGTCGCCACAGGAAGTTGGATGGAACAACTGCTCTCTTCCCTACTTTGTGGGTGCCTGCATTTCCTCCCTGTGTTTTTTATTCCATTGTGTTATATCCTTCTCTAGCCTCTTGTGTGTAGCCTTGTTCTGTGCTTGTATCCTGTGTGCGCTAACTCCGATTCCTTGCATCCCTTAGTTCCCAGGCTCCCTGTTCCTCTTGTAATTCCTTTGAGTCCCTTGCTTAATGTTTGGTTCCTCCTTCTTAGATCCCCAGTTCCCATTTAAGTCCCTGCTTGATTTTGTGCCCCCTTGCTTCCTGGTCCTTGGCTTCCTGAACCCCCAGTTCTGGTTCTCCACTCTGATCTTTGTTCTCATTTCCTGGTTCTCTGGTTCCCTGCTCTCTGGTGTTCCCCTGCTCTCTGATCCCCCCAGCTCCCTGACTCCCAGTTCTGGTTCTTTGCTCCCTTTCCTCAACCTCAGTGATGAGCCATAAGCTCTCTGAGGCTGGATTCCAGGGCTCACATGCTGAGTATTAGTCTCCTTGGTATTGGAGAACGGCTGAGAGGTTCCCCCTACCTTGTTGCTACCCTGCTCCAGACCCCCAGATTGTCCTCTCTCTCTCTGTTCCAGGTCTCCCTTTCTGTCTTTTTCAGTCTTCTTGTGCGCTAACCCCCATGACAGCGAGAGAGCAGAGTGAATAAGGGAGGAAATTCCAGGCATAGAGGTGGCTGTTGTGTTGGTCCCAAAAGTAAGAGATGGAGACGAAGTTTATTTTTATTTATTTATTTATTTATTACGGCTAACTTTCGCCATTGCCACAAAAATTAACAAAAACAATAAACATATACATATAAACAATTTGGAATACAATCAAAATTTGGGCTAATACACATCTTGATGTCTATACTATGCGTAACATAGTCATGTATCTGCATTATACTCGACACACTCATGTTGTCAAAAGCAAAATGCCTTGCTCCTCCACGGAAATTACTGCGGAAGAGCTTGGCCCCTGCTGGAGTGAGTAATTAATAATTAATATTTGTTTGACTGGCTTTCGCCATAGCCACAAAGCATTTTTTTCAAAAACTAATCAACATATCCAACAGTACAGAACAGCACAATAGAATACTTCAAAAGTAAATTCACTATACATACAATATCTTATTTCCGCCCTACACCAGAACTAAACAAAAAAAAAAACAAAGAAAGAAAATAAAAATATTGCCTTGCTCTTCCATGGGGATTACTGTGGCAGAGCTTGGCCCCTGTAATATAACTAGTCGCCGACTTAGTACTTGAAACCAAAGATTAAAAGTCACAGCATTGGTTTTTTACAATACAAACCAAAAGAATGTAACATCCATGGCGCATCTAAATGCTGCTCACGGTACTTTTGCATGCCACATACCTATAAGTGCAATTGGGCAGCAGTCATCTGAGCAGTCTTAAATTTAAATAAATATATTATTTCGACAGAAGCTATAACAGTTAGTCAGAGGTATATGGAGCAAAATGGAACAGGGACCCCCAGCCAAATTAAATTTAACATCAAAATACAGTCACTATAAATCGCCTCACAAGAACAAAATAGAGCATGCACGTATGCCCCATGCATGCCCCACGCGCTCTACGTGGGGCTTCCCTTGTTCTTGGTTCGGAGGCTGCAGCTAGTGCAGAATGCGGCGGCTCGTCTTCTTACGGGGACGGGCCGCCGGGAGCATATTACACCGGTGCTCCGAGCTCTGCACTGGCTGCCGATAGCGTGCCGAGCCAAGTTCAAGGTGCTGGTGATGGTTTATAAAGCCCTACACGGTCTCGGCCCCTCATACCTTAGGGACCGCCTCGCCCTCCGCGCCCCAGAGCGGCTCCTGCGGTCCGCCAGGGGTGCCTTCCTGGAGGTCCCCCGTGTTAAGCGGGGGGCCACGATGGAGAGGGCATTCTCGGTAGTGGGACCGCGGCTGTGGAACTCCCTTCCGGAGGAAGCTCGCCTGGCCCCTAGCCTGCTAACATTCCGGCGAAACTGTAAGACCTGGCTGTTCGCCCAGGCCTTTGGGAGGGAGGGTGAGTAGGGTGGGGGGTTTTAACTCCCCCACCTATTTTTGGTTTTTAGAGTGTTTGTCTAGCCCTGTTAATTAATTATTTTTATAATATTTATGGTTTATTTTAAATTGTTTTTATTGTATTTTAAAAATTGTTGGAAGCCGCCCTGAGCTGCATGGCAGGAGGGGCGGGGTAAAAGTTTATAAATAAATAAATAAATAAATAAATAAATGTAAAGCTGAAATTAGCTGAAATTGCCTACAAGGTGGCTATGTGACCCCTCTTAGAAGCTAAAAAAATAAAGGAGGCCAAAGCCTTTACCGCCTCCTCCTGGGTTTGAGTAAGTAGAGGTAAGTCCCCTCATCTCCAAAGGAGGATCCGCTAGCCAACAAGGGAGCTAACCATACTGCTCGCAGGTCGTCAAAAAAAGAACACCTCAAAACAAGGTGATCAATATTCCCAATCTCACCCATGGAGCAATTAGAGTCTCCGAGAGAGGAGAATACGATGTAACCTACCCTCCGTAACTGCCATTCGAACTAACTGGAAACGGAGGTAGGTATATGCCCGCCGTCATTTTGGGTTATTTAACTGATCCAGATAAGGTTCAAAAGAGGGTGTCCCGGATCCTCCCACATATTTCAGATTTTATTGCTGTCAGGCTTTTCCCTTGGAAGTAACTAAACAAAAAACCCAGCTTGTTCATCAGTTGCCCCAAGTAGGTAATCCAAGGGTAACCCCTGGGGCCTAAATATGTTAACATTTCCTTGAGGCAACCTAGTGTCAGGGCTTTCTCTTGCTGTTGCAACAGCCGCACCCAATATCTTACAAAGGCCATCCTAGAGAGGGCCTGGATTGAGAGAATACCAGTCTCAGCCCTTAAGACAGCCCCTGGAACACTAGGGCCCACTCTCATCAACCGTCTCAAAAATAAATTTTGGACCCTATCAAGAAGCAATACGTTAGGGAAAGAAACCAATTCCATCCCAAAACTGCAGGTACTTTAGCTTGATAAACTTTTAGGAAAGTGGATAGAGGAACTCCCTTTGATAAATACATTGCCCTAGTGAGAGCTCTAACTGCCGTGGTTGCCTTTACCGCTCTAGCTTGAAGATGAAAATTCCAAGACCTGCGGTTTGAGATGGTTACTCCTAGATAGTTAAAGGAGTTAACCACAGCTATCCTACCCAGACTTGTAGCCCAGTCAGAAGACCGGGTCTTTTCCCCCACAATCATTATTTTAGACTTGGAGGCATTTACCTCCATGCCATTTATGGAACAAAACTGGCTAAAAGCTTCCAATGCCTTTCTCATGCTTTTTTCAGTTTGCGAGAGTAAAACTATATCATCCGCAAACTGAACAAAATGAACAAAAGTATTCCCAATCTTGGGTGCATGGGTTTCTTCAGGCTTGACATAACTGACCAAGTCTGATAGAGATTGAAGAGGAGGGGAGCCAACACGCACCCCTGGCGAACCCCTCTCTTAATTGGAATTGATGTTCCAGTGGATAAACCCCTCCCCATCTTAATCCTTGCTTCATTATTGGAATACAGTTGAAAAATAGAAGTGAGTAGTCTACTCTCTATACCCAGATTCTTAAGCTTAGTCCAGAGTCTTGCCCTAGGTACGCTATCGAACGCCTTCGTCAGATCAACGAAGGCGAAATATAACTGGCCCTTCCTAACTTTGTGGTATTTATGCATAAGATATTGAATAATATAACCACAATCAATCGTAGACTTGCCTTTAGCAAAACCAAACTGTTCCGGGGGAACCAAGGCCCCTATCTCTGCCCATTGCTCCAAATGATTGAGGAGAATCCTGGCAAACAGCTTGCCCACAATTGATAGAAGGCTAATGGGCCGATAACATGAAGGGTCTCGCCTTTTCCTCTTCTTGAAAATAGGGACTATCAGACTTTGCATCCAGGAAGAGGGAACCCTACCTGCCCTACCCACTTGAAAAAAGAATTTGGAGAGGACTTTGGCCCACCAGTCTGGAGTTGCTTGTAAGATCTCGACTGTAACACAATCAGGCCCTGGCGCCCTGTTTGGTTTCAGCCCAAGAATAGCTTTAAGGATTAATTGGTATGAAAAGTCCTCAGGCTGCCAGCTCCGAGGGGCCCCCTCTTCCCTATAAGGGGCCGGTCCCTCTTCCCCCACCTGGCGGTCAGAGTACAGACTGTCTCTTATACACATCTAGATGTGTATAAGAGACAGGACTTAGGAAGGGGAACAGAGGGAGAGACAAGGGGTCTAACATTCATGAAGATGCGAGGTCTCAGGTGCACGTACTTGGCTTGGTTATGATGAGAATGACAGCAGGCAGGTCCATGTGGCAAGGATAAGGGTAAACCGATCGTAGGTATAGGAATAGTGGCTCAGCAGGATAAAGAGTCAGACAGAGCAGAGCGAAAGAGGTGAGTTTTAAGGAGAGCTTTGAAGGTATGAAGGGAGGGGGCAAGGCAGATGTGGACAGGGAGGGAGTTCCAGGCATGGGGGGAAGCAAGTGAGACGGGACGAAGGCGCTTAGGGGAGCAGGGAAGGCGTGGAAGGGTGAGAGAAGGGACAGAGGAGGAACGAAGTGCACGGGATGGAGTATGGAGGGCGATAAGTGCAGAGAGGTAGGGGGGAGCAAGGTTGTGAAGCGCTTTATAGGTGAAGACTAGGAGCTTGTGCAGGATTTGTTCAGGAAGGGGAAGCCAGTGAAGCGAAGAGAGGAGGGGCTGCACATGGTTGAAGTGACTGGCGAGGTAGATGACCCTGGCAGCAGAGTTTTGGACAGAGATGAGAGGAGAAAGGTGAGACCGGGGAAGGCCAGTGAGAAGGAGGTTACAGTAATCGAGGCGAGAGATGACCAGAGCATGAACAAGAGTTTTGGCAGACGAGACAGAGAGAAAAGGGCGAATCTTAGCAATGTTATGGAGGGAGAAGCGACAGGATTTAGCAACAGAGTCAATGTAGGGTTTAAAAGAAAGGGGTGAGTCAAAGATGAAGCCTAGGCTACGGGCTTGGGGGACAGGCAGGATGGTGACTCCATCAATAGTTATTGACAGTGAGGAAGGAGAGGAAGGATGAGGGGGGAAGATAAGGAGTTCAGTTTTAGCCATGTTGAGTTTGAGTTGACGTTGAGACATCCAGGTAGAGATGTCAGAGAGACAGTTGATGAGACGAGCTTGAACAGAGGGAGAGAGAGAGAGGGAGTAGAGAGATAGAGTTGAGTGTCATCAGCATAGAGGTGGTATTGGAAGCCATGGGAGGCAATGAGTTTGCCTAAGGATGAGGTATAGATCGAGAAGAGGAGAGGGCCAAGAACAGAGCCTTGAGGAACACCAACTGAGAGGGGGAAGGAGGAGGAGGCGGAGTTGGAGAGAGAAACATTAAAGGAGCGGTCAGAGAGGTAGGAGGAGAACCAGTTATGGACAGAGCCACAAAAGCCAAGGGAGTGAAGGGAATCCAGCAAGACAACTTTTTGCACTCCTACATTGAGCATCAAACCACGGACATCTGTGATTCTTTGCTTGGCTCTTAACCTCTACCAAAAAGGGTTCCAGTGTCCAATATATAATATCCTCAAAGGTGCAAATTAACTCATCGATATCATCAACCCTCTCTATCTTTGCGGTTAAATGCCTGAGACGCTAGGTTAATTGGACCCTACCTAGTTCTTGGACCAGGGCTGAAACAGACATTGTCTTAATAGCCCTAAGCATGACATTACTATCGGTCCCAAGAACTATAGGGCCCTCTTTTTCCAGGCATAAAGAGAGAACCATATGGTCACTTTCTGGAGACAAAGTAGTTCAGATGATTTCTTGTACTGAACTGACTTCTGTTGGTGACAGTATGCAAACTTCCACACCTCCCATTGTATCTGAAATGCCAGCATCCGTGCGTGTGTGTGTGTGTGTGTGTGTGTGTAACAGAGTCACAGGGACACCCCAAGACTAACCCCTTCTCTATAAGCCTTGAGAGAGGCAGTATAGAAAGGGTTAAGTCATCTTGGCTTTCCCTCAACTTTACTGCATCCTGGCATTGTATGGTGGCATTTTTCATGACATCTGATTGGTTCTACCATGTGCTAACAACAAGGTGACCTGTGGAGGACCTATTCAGAATCAGACATTATAAATAAATCCACCATGCAGTAAAACTGGGGCAAAGACATAGTGCTGCTATGGGTCTGCAGGTGGTAACCATGACATCTGAGTGAACCCAAAGTTATTAAAACAATACCTTATATTGGACCAACTGCTATAGGTGAGTATGTGCAAATTTCCTTGCTGAAGAGAGCAGGTTTTTTTTGGAAGAGGGGCATGTAGGAGGCCTGTCACAGCAGTCCTTTGACAGAGGGTTTGTTGATAACCTTGAATAGCCTGGAGGGAGCTGTAAGTCAGGTTGGGGCAAGTCCTTGGGAACTGATCCCCACCTCTTCCCCACACTGCTCAGCACAAAAGTGAACCCTGGCCTATGGAAAAAAAATCAAGCTTATGAATTGGGGAGTAAGCAATAGACATTGTAGATGTTTATGACAGTGATGAATAGGCTGTCCCTTGTCTTTCAGGAGAGAGTTCTCTGAGCTGCTGGACAAATTTGGATCTAATAGCAACACAGGTTCTGCACGAAGTTCTCCCATTCTCTATGGCGGGAGTGAGTATTGATTCTCCATGAACTGAATTGCTAATTGTATCTTGCCTGCAGAGGGGTGCAATACAGAAAAAGTCAAAGGTTGTGATCCTTTACTCAGGAGTACTCCTATCAGGGTTATTCTGGAGTAAGTGGTTTGTGGACCACGGCCAAAGTCAATAGCAGATGCATACAGAAAAACAGAGGGGGGAGTGTGTAGCTAGGTAAGAATAGGCCCAGGTGCAAAAGATGAAATAGGCCCCCTGCTAGGGAACTCCACTCCAGTGTACAGATGTGCTGTACATGTGTGTGGGCCTCCCAGGCTTGTGGTCCCTGATGTCACTACACCCCTGGAGAGAGAGAGTTTCTTTGTGGCAAAAAAAGGGGAAAAAAAGAAGGATGGGAGGGTAACTAAGGGCTTGTCTGCCCAGAAGTGTGGAATTAGCTTACTATTAACTAGGGGGTGTAATATGGAGGCAAAGTAGTTCACATTAGGCCTAGTCTCACCAAACCCAAGATTTGCATATTTATTTAACAGTCCTGAGTTTTCAGATTTTTTGGGTTCATTTTTGTTCAGTTATTTGACCAGCTCTCTGAAATGAGAGTGCCAAAAATATTGAAAACAACCCAATAAAACGAACTGTCAACCCAACCGTGTTTGATACCGTTGACCATGAGATGTCAGTGACCCGCCTGCAGGACCGAGCCGGGGCAGGTGGGATCATTCTTGAATGGTTCCGCTCCTTCCTGGCTGGAAGAACTCAGTGTATGGTGCTCAGGGACTGTTTTTTGTCCCCTCGAGATCTTGCATGTGGAGTTCCGCAAGGCTCCATTCTGTTCCTTCTCCTGTTCAGCGTGTATATGCAGCCACTTGGTGAGGTCGTGAGACGGTATGGGGTGCGTTGTCATCAATATGCTGATTACACCCAGCTCTACCTCTCCTTCATCCGATCTGGGCCCAGCAGTCTCAGTGTTTACCCAATGTCTGGTGGCTGTGGAGGACTGGATGAGGGTGAGCCAACTGAAGTTGAATCCCAACAAGATGGAGCTGATGGTAGTAGGTAAGGCAGTGGATGTGGCGGCTCCCGTCATTGATGGGATTCACCCTTCCCTGGCTTTCCAGGTTTGGAGCCTGAGCATGCTCCTTGATTGGCAGCTCTGCCTGGACCTCCAGGTGGGGGCTGTGGCGAGGAGTGCGTTCTGCCAATTACATCCGGTGCGACGGCTTCGGTCATATGTTTCAGATAGTGACCTGGCTACTATCATCCATGCTTTCATTACCTTGAGACTAGACTATTGCAACATGCTCTACGTGGGGCTACCCATGGTGACGGTTTGGAGACTGCAGCTAGTGCAGAATGCAGCAGCCTGTCTCCTTGTGGGGTTGGGCCACCGTGAGCACATTACACCGATGCTCTGGGTTCTGCACTGGCTGCTGATAGTCTTTCGAGCCTGATTCATGGTGTTGGTTTTGACCTATAAAGTCCTATACGGCCTTGGCCTGACTTATCTGCAGGATCGCCTCACTCCCTGTGCCCTGGAATGACCTCTGTGGTCCGCCAGGAGCGCCCTTCTTGAGGTGCCCTGTGTGGCCCGGAGGGCCACTATGGAGAGGGTGTTCTCGGTGACCACATCTAGGCTGTGGAACTCCCTCCCTGTTGAGGCCCGGTTGGCTCAAGATCTCTCTTCCTTCCGCCATATGTGTAAGACCTGGCTGTTCCACCTGGCCTTTGGCGAGGGAGATGGACTGTGGGTTGTGGGTTAGGGGGTGGTTTGGTTCGGTTTTCCTTCCCTTTTATTGTGTTATGGATTTTATGTGTTTTTACGATACGAGCCTCCCCGGCTGGCTGGAGCAGGAGGGGTGGGATAGAAAATTGTTGTAAATAAATAAATATCTGAACGAAGCAGGAATTATCGAAGCAGGTAAATTTGATTAATTTGTTTTTCACTGCAGATAATCATTTTTGCTCTGGTTCAGTTAATATTATCTGAACTTCTTTGCCTCCATCTTGTCTACTTGGGACCAAAGCATTGCAACAATGACCCCCTCTCTCTGTAGAGTAGTTATGAATACTTGTGATCCTGATTAAAATTTCCTTTTCTGAGCTAAGTTTAACTTTGTTCCCAACTGAGCTAAATTGAACTCAGACAAGGAACTTTTAATCCACATCGAGGGTGTCTAGAGGCAAAGAAAGTAAGCCATATTAATCTCACACCCCTAAACATGAGTTAAATAACCTAGTTACAAATCTCACATAGACAGTCCTCAGTAGTTAGCCAATCCTTAAAACAGGGGTTAGGAACTTTCAGCCTGTAAATCAAATCCAGCCTGTGAGACTGGATTTTTTTTGGCCCCTTTCCAGTTCCTGACTCTGACCTGTGGATCCAACCCCTCCCCTCAAGCACTAAAAGAGTGAGCTAAGGGGGAAGGGAGCAGAGATGAGGGCATCCACTCAAGGATAGGGGATGGACCCCTTCTTCTTCTTTCCCCCTTTATGAACCTTAAGCCCCCTTGCCCACAACTCCTATGTGGCTCATGGAGTTTCTCCTAATTTTCAAAGTGACCCTCAAAGGGGAAAAAGCTCCCCACCCCGCCTTAAACTGTGCAAAAATTCAAGGAAATTCTTTACTGCTAATTTTTATATAACAATGTCTCCGTCTGTCTCTCAAAGCAGTTTTAATTTGGGGATCTCAGCGCACTTTGGAAAATAGGATCATTGTCCCGTTTTGGGGATGGGAAGACTGCGGTGAATCCATTTTCCCTTTTCCCAAATCAGTGGCAGAGCTAAGAATAAAATTGGGACTCTTGGATCCTAGCTTGACATCCTTCATTTTGCCTCCTGTTGATTCCTTTTGTGAGAAGACATGTGGCACTGCCCAATAAAATGGTGTTTGCTGTTAATTACACTAATTACAGATTAAATGCACATGCTTGGTCTACCCTAGGCCCAAGTACCCCTATGTTCTTGTTCCTCAGCAGCCCCACAAGACTGTTCAGTTACTCCCTGGCTCTCCTGACCTTCTCGTGTGGCTCGGCGTTGCTCTTCTAGGGCATCCTCCAGCTTGGAGCTCTCTGCTGCTCAACCCTGCTTCCTCCAGACGCCATGCCTCCACTCCCCAGGCCCAGGGTCTCTTGCTTTCCCTCCTATCTGGGTCTGATGTTTTAGCAACAGGGTGGCACTGGCCTTTAGCCACTCGCTGGTCTGCACCAGACTTGAACGCCTGCCCTGACAATTAGTAGTGGCTCCACCACCTCCCAACCCGCACTGGCAGTGGCTGTTTTTTTAGACGATGCATTTAGAAAGCTCTAGTGTTGGTTTTTTTTTACTGTTTTGAAGGCAGTTGTCTAAACAGTTGGAATGGTATACATTTTGACATTTCGGGGTTTTAGAATGTTTTTATAAAACACCTTTTCCCAGGTTTTATTGGAATGTTTTAAATAAAGAATGTAATAGACCATAGAGCTGGAGCTAGACAAGCACAGAAATAGCGTGTGTAGCCACTGCGCTCTAGCCAGGAGAGGCTTTGCTCGGGAAGCGCATCCAACCTCTTGTGCACAGCTCTCCTTTTGGGCTGGAAGCCAGCCAGTCCTGCCAGTGTATAGCCCCTCAGGCACAAGACACGCACCCCAACCCAGCTGAGAGCCCTGTCCCGCTTGCTGACTGGGGGGAGAGGAACTTTAACAGGCAGTGCTGGGCGCTGCAATCTCCTCACAGGAGAAGCCCTGCTCTGCTTGTTGACTGTGGGGAAGAGGAACTTTAACAGGTAGTGCTGGGCACGGCAATCTCCTCACAGGAGGAGCCCCGGTCTGCTTGCTGACTGGAGGGAGAGGAACTTTGACAGTTTGTGCCAGGCACTTTGCAAAAAAAACGTGCATCTGAATGTGCCAAGTTTCAAGTCCAGGGGACTATGAGATTGCTAAAGTCCTCCAGCGTAATGTACAAACAAGTCATAGAACATTTTAGCTAAGATATCTAATAGAATAAAATGTTTTTGTTACGATACCATTCTGTTTGAAGAATGTTTTAGTGTGATCATCTAAAAACAGCCTGTATGTCTCTTCTTCTGCCCTTTCTCAGCGGTGCACTAGCTAGCCCCAAGATGTTTCTTCCCCGCCCACACTCCAGTTGGCTGGCTTTGAAATACACCGCTTCTCTGCAGCATACCCAGACAGCTTTCCCAAGGCTTGTCTCCAGTCCTCAGCTTTTTCTGGGCTTAACCCACCTGCCATCCACCTAGGCCTTACTTTGGCTCCCTGCTGGTTTAATTAATGGCTCTCTACAAAGGTGTTCTCCATTGCTCTCCTGTTCCCATGGAGATGCTTCTGTTCTTAAAGGGAACTCCCCCTGCTAACAGCAGAGGCAACAGCCTCCCTGTTACATTAAGATTTTGTTTGAGAAGGCCAAACTGTGTTGTCTAGCTTTGAAATCTGCTAATATTACTAACCACACCTGGGAGGAGAGATTTATGCATGGGATCACAAACAATAGAAGATATTTTAATTCTCTCTGGAAGGGTTTGGGAGAAGAAGGGTAGGTAGAAGAGGCTGAAGTGCTTGGTTTATCCTGACTGTTGCAAGAAACTGACGCTTTTTGTCCTTTAGGCAGGTATTTGGAAAGTACATCCTCAGGATCCTCTTCTCGATCCCAGAGTCCTCTGCTGCTGAGTCCTGCAAATTCCCACGGCCCGTTCATTGGAAACTCAGGACATTCTCCACACTCGAGCTTACAGTACGTACAGTTTTTCTGTGTGCAGGCATCAGTCAGAGAAGCCTACTACTGACCAGGCAGACTGCCTTCATAGCACGATCATTCAGCATGTGTTTTCAGTACCATACAGAAGACTCAATTGGGACCCAGGGCACTGCTGTGGGTGACATTTTCAAAAGCCATTGATGATCACAAGTGCTTGTGTTTTTGGGGTAACTAACTTGAGATACTTTTTAAGGGTCTGACTATTATAAAATGATGGAATCCTCATTCTCTAAAAAGCAGGTATTTTTAAGCCACCTTGCATTGAGCATCCCAAAGTTGAAACCCCTAAAATTAAAGCTGAAACAAATCTCTTGTGGTGAATGTTGTATCCAGTGATATTGCCTGTTTTCAGGCTGGTCTGCTGAAGTGATACAATCCACTGTTCTTTTCTTCTTTATTTAGCTGTTTTGGATATTCATTTAATTTTTCTGGTTTGTTCGGGTTTTTTGTTTGTTTTGGTTATGTAGTAGGTACTGTATTGTTCTGTTTCTTCTCCACAGACTCCTATTTTGTTTAAATATATTTTATTTATAATTATATAACTCGAGGTAAAAACACATGTGACTACATTGCCGTGACAACCTGGTCTAGGATGGGAAGTCACGGCGGAAATGTTCTGGACTGGGTTGGGCTGCAGAACAAACATGCTCGCAGCCAGGGCCCACGGGGGGTCATAGACGCACAGACATTCAGCCAGCCGGCCCCGTGCTGAGTCCAGAGCCCTTCCTCCTGCCGTGATGGGCAGCCATAGCAGCCAATGACAGCCAGCCATGGTAGGCCCTGATCCAGGCTTTGTCTGCTGGCAGCAGCAGACATGACAGCCCCCTGTGGCTCACTTTGGCCAGGTTGGGTGGGCCTTGGCCCAGGATGTGTGCCCGGGATTGGGCCCAGGGCACATCCCGGGCGAGCTGCTGACACGGCCCAAGGCAATCCCAGTCAACATGTGGCAGCACCTGCATATACGTGCAGTTGAGGTCCAGGCCAAAGCGTAACAAAGTGGGCCACAGCCGTCCGTTGTCGAGTCTGTTTCCCATAGAAACATAGTAACTATTTACATGCTTGGCAGTGCATGTCCATTCTCAATTCTCCTTTCCTCTAACTGTCCCCTTGCTCTCCTAACTGTCATTCTTCATTTCATTATACAGCCATGGGAGTGGCTGTATAGTTAAGCTATGAGTCCACTCCATTCTAAATGGTGAAATGTCAAACCTCTTTTATAGAAGAGGTTTCGCTTCTTTGTTGTTTACACGTTAAAGAACCTCTCGGACTCTGTTTGGTCAAAATACACATCGTTATAATGTCCCTCATTATAGCAGACCCATGGCTATTATGGAATTTAATTTATTTACATTTATATTTATTTAAATCTATAATGAATATAGCAGCTCCCTCCCCAGTATTTTAATTGACATTTGTCCTCTGTCCCAGGTTTGACTAGCCTGCCCGCTTGCTCCGCACACCATGCTCCACACAGCGTGCTCCAGGATTGTGTGGCGCACACCGTGTTGGGCTGCCCCGGAGCTGCCCCAGTCTGCTCTGGTTTGTACATCTGGTGGGCAGTCTTCAAACGGACCAGTTAACCCGTGGTGACGGGGACATCTGTGGGCCCCCCTGGGGCTGCTGTCTGTCTGTTTACATCTAGTGTCTTCCCATTGTCACTAGAAGTGGCTGTATAATTCCAGAGGCATTTCAGAGTTATGCGTGCTCTATTGAACACACAGCTCCCATGTCTCCTGCTTGACCCTCTTGTTCCTTGCAGCTATTCCACTGAATCAGGGATTCAGAGCATCTCCATAACAAAATCATCTGGTTTGGGGTTGACGATTGGTGGAGGGTCCAACAGGCCGGATGGTCCCATGGTTTATGTCCAAGAGCTCATGCCAGAAGGTGACTCTTACAGGGTGAGTCAAACATTTTGATGCCTGCAGTGACTTATGAAACAAAAGTGTCTGTTTTCAAGCATCAGCTTCTTTGGGGAGCATTGTTCTTGGGGTGGATAAATGAGCTGGGGCAGTTGTGTTCTAGTACCATGAGAGGTGAAACATCTTTTCTAGTGTGCCAAATTCCAATCTATGTATAAAAAATGAAGTGTCAGGCTCACGCTTCCCTCAGAGGTTTCATTTCTTGATCCCTGGAAGCAAGGGGGATTCAGAAGCTCTGGAGGAGCTGCCCTGCTGGACCCAGTGAGCCATTGTGCCACCCAGGGTTGGCCCACTCTGCTGGGCACTGTGGAGCTGGGAAGGGGAGTTGTGAGACTGGAGCCCAGTAAACTCCACAGAAGCCTTCAGGAGAGGCAGCCCAGGAGATCGCCTCTGTCCTCAGAAGCTTTATTGCATGGGTCTTTCCAAAGTGTTGGTGGGAACAAATGAGAAGGATGGGCTGAAGCTGCAGGGAATCCTGTGACAGGAGTCACTGGTGCCTTCCTCTGTCTGGCTCATTGGGTCACTCCCTGACTGGCTACTGCCAAGCCTAAGGCCCTTTTCAAATGGGCTGCCGGAGGCACTGCAGTGCGGGAGGCGGAATGGGTGGAGGCTGCGGTGGGGTTGTGGTGCGTAGGGTACTAGGCGGGACATCACACGGACGCCCACCCACCTCCACCCACGGAGGCACCTGCTTTTCCCCCAATGCCGCCGTGCGTTGGCAATGAGTGGAGGTGGGTGGAGCATGGGAGCACGCACGTACCTCCACCCATCCCCATCGACGGTCAGACGGACACCCCAGCCCACACTGTTGCACATGTGGGTGAGGGCGGGGGACATCCATGTAAAAAGGGCCTCAATTTCACAGAAGAGATGCCTGGGCTGGGACCCCTGGCCAACCCTGGCCCAACTTGTGCCCTGGTACTAATACACCTAGATTAAGCGTGGTACTACACAGCTATTCTCCTCTCTTGTTTAGGATGGACGACTGCGACCAGGTGACCAGCTTGTCGCTATCAATAAAGACTCTTTGGTGGGAAGCACGCATGAAGAGGCCAAAAAGATACTCTCAAAAACCAAATTTAGGTAGGAATGCTCCAGCTGTCAGACATGAATAACTGATGGAGAAAGAGGTCAAAGGGCCATTGCCCCCCATTTTTTAAACAAGAGATACGGGCTCATTCACTTCTGGGAATCACAAATGCGTGGTGAGTTGAGGCAATGGTCATGGCCGGTAATTGTGTTTCTGGGCAACCAGCATGGTGCTCTCTGCTCCTCATTTTGTCTTCCAGTGCCATGTGCTGTTCAGAGACAAAGTTGCTGGTACTGAGAGAGCGATCAGGGCTGCTGGGGGCCCTGGGACAAAGCCAAATATCCCCATCTCCCAATACCCCCTAGTGCTGCTCCCTGATGTACAGGTCACATTCCCCATTCACACAAGCTAGTCCCTGAGTACAAAAGGGAGCTTTCTTTGATGTTTCTGAGTATCAGTCGCTAGCCTGGCACATCATGTTAAGCTGTGCCAGTCATAGCCTTGTTCATCATGAATGGTAGGAAACCTTCTAGTCTTTGGAACAAGCTGCCTAGTGCACAGTGCCCAACAATGCCAATTTTTCAGCCAAAGGTGGACCATTTAAAAGGCCCTCTGTGCTGAACCTGGAGCATTGGGTTTGATGCAGGAATAGCTGCATGAGTTTCTGTGGTCTGTGCTATGCAGGGAATCAGACAAGATGGTCATAAAGCTCCCCTCTGGCTTTAAAAGCTATGAATCTATGTGTATGTTTGGAGGTTTGAATATGTGGAGCATCTTCTACCCAGAAATGGAAAGAGTCCTTGTGATGAAGCAGCTTGTGGGCCCTTTAAGATGACACTGTTTCGTTGCTCTTGGCCCTGCCCTTTCTGGGACTAAAAGAGTTAGCTGGTTTGGAAATCTAGGCAGTCTGCTGAAAGCTGTGGGTAGAGGTGAAGCAAATATTCAGTGTGAATGTGTTATCTATGGAATTTGGCCACTTCAAACTGAATCCAGTAGCGTGGATATTTGTCCTGCTTTGTTTGGATATCCACTTCAGATACTTCAGTTCCAGCTTTTTGATTTATCCAGTTTATTGCGCATACACAATAACACTTCATTCATTCATTCATTCATTCATTAACATTTCTTACCCCACCCTTTCCACCGAAGGTGGCTCAGGGCAGCTTACGATGGTAAAATATATAAAAAATACACATAAAACAAATACAAAAAAACATAAAACACCCCCAGCCCCAAACTATTGCCCCAACTTTTTCCCATCCTAACCCTCCCTACCCGTTGACTCACACTTTACCCCCACAACTCCCCCTACCCTAACCTCCACCACCAAACTATTTATTTATTTATTTAAATAGCGCTGAAATGAAGTGACTGGATAACCAAGTAACCAAATAACTGAATAATTTAATCAAATAAACCAATTAAAATGACTAAGCAAAATAAACTGAATAAATGGATATGGGACTATCCATTTTGGATGCAGCTGTTGGTCTGGTATTCAAAATATCTGAATGTCTGAATAATACCAGTGAATACAAAACTGTCTGTTCAGATCAAATCAAATCAAATCGAGACTGTCTGTTCATTTCACCACTAGCTGTGAAGGAGGCATGATTTCTGGCAAAGCAGGCATATGCCGGGAGCTTTCCTCTGTGCAGAGGGTAGAGCCAAGGGGACGTTATCTGACTCTGACCCAAGCATGGAGCTAATTCCTCTTAATAGTGAGATTGTGGTGCCTGGGAGCAGCATTGACTAGTGGTGAGAGTCTGCTTGTTACAGTACTTCCCAGCCAATGGGTTGCAATGCAATGCAATGCATATCTTCCATCACACTCGCAACATACTGCCAGAGAATTGGAGATCTGAAAAGAATCTTCACTCTGGGAAGATATATCTAGTTTTTGTTGTGTTCCACAAGCAATTATTAAGCTTAGCTCATAGGCAATGCTGCTTATTAATCTGACCATTGATATAAAAGTTTGGAAAACTTTTAAGCACTCTCTCTCTTATTTAACATCCTAAAAAACGTTTCTGTTTTAAGACATGAGGGAAACACAGAAGTGGCCTTTGTTCCTGGACGGGGACGGTTGCATCCTGGATTCCCAGCTCACAATAGCATCCACTCACCACCCATAAAGGCCATGGGGAATGGTCTGGCCTCCTGTAGGCTGAAGGTCCATGTGAGGTCCCCTGAGGTAGGTTGAAGTTCATTATGAAACCATAGACATCCAGCCTCAGATTGGATTGCAACATTTCAGTTCTTAATCTTCCCAGATTAGCTGTTTGGAAAATTAATCCTGCTCTCCTGTGAAATCTGATATAGGAGGTGTCTTTCCCTCTGTCTCTAGTTTTGTGGTTGCAAAGGATCTATCTCTGATCATTGTGCTTAAGGGGCACACTGAAGATAATTAAAACAACTTTTCATCTCTGGAATCCTGGGTTCGAACCTGCTATCAAGTGAAAAACATTTGGCAGTCTCAACCATGGGTGCTGTCAGGGGGGAAAGACAATGCATTTGCATGTACAAAAACACCTGACCTTTGCTTGGCCACACCCCCTTACAGCGCTGTAACCTTATGGATATGGTGATGTCAGAAGGAGGAGGGCAAAGGAGCTCTCCCACCCCTTCTTGGTGTGGTTATGCCCTTTTTGGGAGCACTGTGATGCCATGATGCTCTGTGGGGCCTAGTCAGAAAAGGAGTGGGAGCCTGATGGGGCCTGTCCCTCATCGCCCCTGGAATTCATTCTGCCAGCACCCCTGGACTCCACCTACAGTAACAATTTCTCCACTGTGATCCTCTAGCTTTTTAATGCCAGCTCTAGCCTTTAGTCAGTACAAGAGAAGTTCTTATTCACCTCAGTGGAACAGAGCCAGTACCTAATAACAGGAGAAGTATGTCCTTAGTTTCCATAAAATCAGTGATATTGCTGGGATTTTTTCTCATAAGGCCAGAATTATATCCAATCAAATAACATTTTTAGCCTAGGAAAAAGAAGATTAAGAGTGGTGGACATATTTGTAAAAGGCAGCTAGAAGCAAAATGGTGCCCAGTTGTTCTTCTTGGTCACTGGGAACGGGTTTAAATTACAGAAGAAAATATTTCAGTTAAAGGTGAAGATGACTTTCCTAACTACCAGGACAGTTATTAGGCAGTAGAATAATTTGCCACAGGAGGTTGTGGATGCCCCGGCATGGGGGTGGGGGAGTGGGTAGATAAACCCCTCTCAGAGATAGTGTAGATACAATGGATTCTGATTGAAGACCTTGAACGGATTGAAGACCTTGAACATTACATATTTGATTGCCCACATAGTGAGAAATTAAGGTCAAAAATAATGACCCCACTATTAAAAGGAAAAGAGCACTGGAATGGTAGATGGAAATTATCTTATTCGTTGGCAAATTCAAATGCGGAAATAACAAGGACGGTGGCAAGGTTTGCCTGGCTCTTGGAGCTTGGTAGAAAAAACAGGCTAACTGGGAGTGGATGAGAGGGACTTGCAATATTTGTAGTATTGACTATGGTTATTTTCATTGGTCAGTGGGGGCTCCTAATTGTTACACTAAAAGACTGCCTGATACTGCTTAATGTAACTTGTGGCTGCAGAATTGAAGGAATGTTTATTGGACTCTATTACCAGATTGTAAGTTTGAACAAATATTTTCTATTTGATGTAATGTACGAATATGGTGATCATTTTATAATACCCCATTAGAATTGGCCTTTAAGAGAAATTTCTTACTAGATGCAGGGGTCAAGTGTTGCTGCTACAAGCCCCAGGAAGGGCAAGGCAAATTTTAATTGTGGTTGTTTTTTTAAATTTTAATTGTATTTTTAAATTTTTAATCTGTTTTTTATTACTAATATGTAAGTTTGTAGTGAACTTGTTACGGCCAATGGCCAAACAATAAAACTAACTAACAATGGATTCTATTGAATGGCATGGGCTGGACTAGACAATCCTTCCAGCTCGAGGATTGTCTCCTGGACCCTGGTGCTCATCAACAAGATTTTGCTCCTCACACTTAGTGATGTTTTGCTTTGATTCCCTTTTAAGCTCCCATCAGCTCCTTGCTTCCTGGTGTAGCTTTTTCCCACCTGTGTTCTTTTGTTTTGTTTTCTAGAGCAGACATGACAGTCAGTTTCCTGTGCCTTCTGCATCACCGGATATTTGCCCGCCAGAGCTCACCGTATCTGGTAAGAGGTTTGGTTGGTTAATACCTTGGTGTGTTTGTGTAGGACAGGACTGGGCGCTGACAAATGGGTCCCAGGGGTTCCCCCGCACCGCCGTTAAAGATGGTCCAGAAGCTGTGCTCCATAGCCCACCAGCTGCAGAACAGCTGTGGAGTGCTTGTGGGCTAGAATTCACACCCCCTATAAAGGCAATGTGACCCCTATGCAGGCAGCCATGTTCCCTACATAGGTGACATGCGTGACCACATTCCTTGGGGTTTATCTGGTTATTGCCCCAAGGGCCTCCAGACCAGCTGTGACTCAGTTTACCCCTTCCTCCCGGTAGACTCTGATGGCTATTGCTCAGTCCCAGACATGCCAGCCTACATGTGTAAATGCATTGTCACCTGTATCTTGGAGGTGGTTTGGTCAGATAAATTTATCAAATGTTTCAGATCTGTCTCAGGGCGCTTGCACATGAGATGGGATGGGGGGAACTTCTGCGACCTGAAATCACGGCAGGGGGAATTGCGGGAAGCTCCACTTGTGTGTGTGTGGGGGGGTGTTTTGCCATAATTTCACTCTCAGATGACAGGGCTAGATTTTGAGCCACAAATGGGCTAAAACCATACCTCCTGCGAGCACATCTCCTGGCACATGTCTGCCCCCAGGTGGGTGTAGAACCGATTTGAATGGTTTGCCCCCAGAGACGAATGGAACCCGAGTGGTTCTGGAAAGCTCTTGGGGAGTTACCTTCTGATCTTGATGACCGCCCGCTCGATGGCCTTGTGGCTTTATGGAATACCTGGCTGTTGGAGACCATCGACTGGATGGCTCCGAGGCGTCCACTCCCTCGACGACAGCTCCTCAGGCCTCCGTGGTTTATAGAGGACCTGAGGCTGCTGAAGCAGGAAGGGCGACGGTTGGAGCGATGGTGGTGCCATTTGCGTGCTGAAGTTGACAGATTGCAGCATAGAGCCAGTTTGTGTGCTTATGCTGTAGCTGTAAGGGCAGCAAAAAAGAATTTTTTTGCTGCCTGTATAGTCTCTGCAAACTCTCGTCCAGCAGAGTTTTTTCGGGTGGTGAGGGGATTGGTCGGTCCTCCCTCCCTCGGCCTGGAATTGGAGTTATCTAATGCCCGCTGTGACATGTTTGGTGACTATTTTGCAGAGAAAATCACTCGGATTCACCACAACTTCGATACCGCACTTATTGTAGTGAGTGAACCAGAGGGTGTTGAAGCCCTGCCTTGTCCGGTTTCATGGGATCAGTTTCAGTTGGTGTTGTCTGCCGGGGTGGGGGATGTTCTTGGGGCTGTTAGGGCCACTTTTTATTAACTTGACCTGTGCCCATCCTGGCTGGTTAAGGCCAACCGGGAGACGGTGGAGCCGTTGCTGGCGGGAGTGATCATTGCTTCCCTTTGGGAGGTCAGAGTGCTGAGCCGCCTGAAAGAGGCAGTGGTCCGGCCTCTGCTCAAAAAACCAACACTTGACGTTGATTCCCTCGCCAGTTATCGACCGGTCTCTAACCTTCCCTTTTTAGGGAAGGTTATTGAGTGGGTGGTGGCCCAGCAGCTGCAGGGGCAGCTAGACTGCACTGGTTATCTGGATCCCTTTCAGTCCGGTTTTCGTCTGGGCTATGGCACGGAGACTGCACTTGTGGTCAACGATCTTCGTTGTGAAGTAGATCGAGTTTGTTCAACCCTACTAATTATTTATTTATTTATTTATTTAGAACATTTGTACCCCGCCCCTCCTGTAAACAGCTTGGGGCGGCTTCCAACAATATAAAACAATATAAAACAGTTTAAAACAATCAACAGTTAAATACTTTTAAAACAGGGCCCCAGGAAACAATATCAGCATTAAAACAATAGAACAGGGTAGGGGAGAAAAGCACAACCCTAACCCCCTCCCTCCCTCCCTCCCCAAAGGCCTGGGTGAACAGCCAGGTTTTGCAACACCACCGGAATGACAACAGGCTTGGGGCCAGGTGGGCTTCCTCCGGAAAGGAATTCCAAAGGCACGGTCCGGCCACCGAGAATGCCCTCTCCATTGTGGCCCCCCGCTTTACGTGGGGGACCTCCAAGAAGGCACCCCCGGCCGACCACAGGAGCTGCTCTGGGGCGCGGAGGGCGAGGCGATACCTGAGGTACGAGGGGCCCAGACCGTAAAGGGCCTTATAGACCAACACTAAAACCTTGAACCTAGCTTGGCACGCTATTGGCAGCCAGTGCAGAGTCCGGAGCACAGGTGTAATATGCTCCCGACGACCCATCCCCATAAGGAGACGAGCCGCCGCATTCTGCACTAGCTGTAGCCTCCGAACCAGGCACAAGGGAAGCCCCACGTAGAGCGCGTTGCAGTAGTCCAGCCTCGAGGTGACGAAGGCATGGATGAGGGTGGCCAGGTCCGGGCCGGGGACAAA
>QEPC01005111.1:971670-984154 GCA_003113815.1 Sphenodon punctatus
GCAGCAGCCCATGGTCCACGGTATCAAAAGCGGCCGAGAGATCTAGCAGGATGAGAAATGTTGAACATCCTGCATCCATCTCCCGGCGGAGGTCGTCTACCAAGGCCACCAACGCCGTCTCAGTGCCGTATCCGGGACGGAACCCAGATTGAAAAGGGTCCAGGAAACCGATGCTATCTAGATGCCCCTGGAGCTGGATCGCCACCGCCCGCTCAGTAACCTTCCCTAAAAAGGGAAGGTTAGAGACAGGTCGGTAACTGGCGAGCGCATCCACGTCCAAAGATGGTTTTTTCAGCAGGGGGCGCACCACCGCCCCCTTGAGGCAAGGCGACAACCTCCCCTGCTGCAAGGACGCGTTCACTACCCTCGCCAACACCATCCCCAACGTCTCCCTGGAGGCTTTCACCAGCCAGGACGGGCATGGATCAAGTTCACAACAAGTGGCCCTCACAGACCCCAAGACATCCGCCGCATCGGCAGGCGTCACTTCCTGAAACTCCCCCCACAAAGCTGGACCAGACGGGACCTCCGTCCCCTCGCGCTCTTCCCCTACTGCCCCCAATCCGACGTCGAAGTCGCTCTGAATCCGAGCAATCATGTCTGCGAAGTAGTTGACAAACTCCTCACAGCGGATTTTGTTAGATCTTTCGACTTCTTTTGATACCGTTGACCATGAGATGTTGGTGACTCGCTTGCGGGATCAAGCTGGAGTGGGTGGATTGTCCTTGACTGGTTCCACTCCCTCCTGGCTGGGAGAACTCAGCGTGTGGTGCTTGGGGATTGTTCTTCATCTCTACAGGACCTCACCTGTGGTGTCCCGCAAGGTTCTATTCTGTCCCTGCTCTTGTTCAATGTGTATATGCAGCAACTTGGTGAGGTCGTGAGACGCTATGAGGTGCGGTGTCATCAATATGCTGAGGACACCAACTCTATCTCTCGTTTTCATCTGACCCAGACCCAGCAGTCTCGGTGCTTACCCGATGTCTGGCAGTTGTTGGGGACTGGATGAGGGCGAGCCGACTGAAGCTGAATCCCGACAAGATGGAGGTGATGGTGGTGGGAAGGGCAGTGGATGTGGCAGTTCCCATCGTTGATGGGGTCCACCCCCTGCTGGTATCTCAGGTCTGTAGTTTGGACGTGCTCCTTATTCCGCAGCTCTGCCTGGATCTCCAAGTGGGGGCTGTGGCGAGGAGTGTGTTTCGCCAATTACATCTGGTGCAATGGCTTCGACCATATGTTTCAGATGGCCACCATCATCCATGCTTTCATTACCTCGAGATTGGACTATTACAACGCACTCTACGTGGGGCTACTTATGGTGACGGTCTGGAGACTGCAGCTAGTGCAGAATGCTGCGGCCCGTCTCCTTATGGGGATGGATCACTGTTACACCATTGCCCCATGCTCTGCACTGGCTGCCTATAGTCTTCCGGGCCCGATTCAGGGTATTGGTTTTGACCTATAAAGCTTTATACGGCCTTGGCCCAACTTACCTGTGGGACCACCTCGCTCTCCGTGCTCTGGAGTAGCCTCTGCAGTCCACTGGGGGCGCCCTTCTCAAGGTCCCCCATGTGACCCGGGGAGCCACTGTGGCGAAGGCGTTCTCGGTGGCTGCACCTAGGCTGTGGAACTCCTCCCAGTGTGGTCCCAGGTGGTCCCGGATCTCCCCTCCCTCCGTCGGATCTGTAAAACCTGGCTGTTCCACCTGGCTTTTGACGAGGGAAATGGAGTGTAGGGTGGAATGGGTGGAGGGGGAGGAGGGTGGTTTGGTGCCTCCCTTTTTATTGTATTTTATGATTTTACTGTTTTAATGTGTTTTAAATGTTGTAAGCCTCCTCAACCTGCTTGGAGCAGGAGGGGCAGGGTATTAACTTATTTTATAAATAAATACATTTAATAAATAAATAAAATCCCATGCAGCAAACTTAAAAGTGTCAGAAATAAATGCAAAGATTCCATACATTCATACCATCTCATAATTCATAACCTGTGTTTCCCACGACAACATGACTCCCTAAGTAGGTGGCCATGCCCCCTACTTAGGGTTCACATCACCTGTAGGTTTGCCCCTGCCCCCCACAGGATGCTCTGGTCTGTGGAACGCAGTGGGAGGAATGAAGATCCGGCCCCAATGGGAGAAAAGGTTCCCCATCCCTGTTGTATGCAGTGGCTACCCAGCTCCTCCACATACAAGCTAATGAAAGGCAGTTTTGTGTAGTGCTTGCAGCAAGTGGGTGGAGATCAACAGTGTGATGGTGAGGTCCGGTACAGCTGATTAAAGGCAGCATCAGCGTGGTTAAATCAGGCCTCTGTTCAGCAGGCATTATGTCTGCCCACGACAGCTTGCCTGGGGTTGCGAAGGCTTTGCCGGGGTGACTGGGTGGCTCAGGGGATTAGTAATGGGCATCAGAGCCTTTCACCTCTGGGCCATTGGTTCTAATCCAAGTTGGTGGTAATGGAAAGTCCTTATTATCCAGAGGCTGCATGTGGGCTATGTAAAGTGAACACTTGGTACCTGTCAGGTGTGTACTTACTGCAATTACTGCATCAGCAGAGAGGTCAAGGACTGACTGGTTCATGGGAACAATCAATGTAAACAAAACATTCTTGCTTTCACTACTCAGCGTGTGGTCCCAAACAAGCAAGAGCCCTCCAGTTCCATGCTTATTAGTTACCTCCAGGTTTTCATGAAAAGCAGGTTTTAAAGTGAATGATGGAATAATCCATAGAAACCAAGCCAGTGAGTGTCCTACAGGCCAGTGTAGCCTAGTGGGTAAAGTGCTGGAGTATGGATGAGATGAGATGTGTGAGACTAGTTGATAATGACTATCTGGACTTCATCTCAATGTTCTCTTTGAGAGGCACATGAGTTCTAGTAGTTAGGGCACACATGGGGTGACCAGATATGCAAATTTTAGAGGACACGTATGAGAAATACAGGTTGCAGGGCTGCAGTGGCGCCACTGCAGCCCTGCAACCTGTATTTTTCATAAGTGTCCTCTAAAATTTGCATATCTGGCCACCCTAGGCAGTGGCACACACCAGGCTGGGGAATTGGGCAATGTAGGTTATATTCTCACCTCTGCCACTGGCCTGCTGAGCAAGTTACTCCGTCCTTATCTTCCTTTTCTGATTTTTGTCAGTCTAATTTATTTAAACTGTAAAACCTCTTTAGGTTAGGCCAGGGTTCAGCTCTGGGAGTTAAATTCAAGGGGTGGCTGAGCCCCAGGAAACGTTTCCTGTAAGAGCGTGTACCCTGAAATGTGAAAGACCAGAAATAGGTCAATATTGGCCATTTGATGGTTGGAAATAAAAGCTAGAAAAAATCTGGATGGTTTATTTGGGTTTCATTAATGTCCTTTCTTCCCCTCGCCTGTGCGCACCATCATATAGATAAAATCATTATAGATTCAGTTGTAGGAAGGCAGGGTTGTCCAGTGGTTTGGTTGCTAGCTGCCTTGACAGGTTGTGGGTTGAGAGATGTGGCTTTTGGGTAGGACTGAAATGAGAATGATTTTTTTTTTCTTGTGAGATTCTCCTGAGAATCTTGAGCCCTTCGCAAGATCTCAGGAAGATCTTACTAATGGTGCGATATCTCAATGAGAATCTTGTTTAAAAACAAAACAGCAACGGTGCATGTTCAAAATGGCCACCCGCGCCAATCCGTGCATGCACAGCCCTTTTCCAAAATGGCATCAGCAGCATCACTGCGTTTTTGGAAAAGGGCAGATGGTCTGCGCATGTGAAAAATGGCTGCTTCACATGCACAGAACAGCTGTCCTTTTTCAATATGTTGGTGATGCTGCTGGTGCCATTTTGGAAAAGGGCTGCATATGTGCAGAATGGCCCTGGCAGCCTTTTGTGAATGCACAGTTCTTTTTTGCCCCCCTGCCCTCATGTTTCTCGATGAGAAAGCAGTCGAGATGCAGCTGATTCTTGGCTCGTTCTTGTTTGTTAGAATGAGCCAAGAATCATGATTCTCGTTGAGAAACATGAGAATCGCAAAATCAAGTTTCAGCCCTACTTCTGGGGCAGAGGGTGGGGTTTCTGGGGCAAACTTGGACCTGGGAAATTAATTTTTTTGCAAATTAAACAATGGGCTAGTGACAAAACAAATATCTGTGTTGATTATCATTTCCATCAATTTTGCCTGACTTGAACCATATCTGCTCAAATGTAACCATTTGAGCAGATATGGTTCAAGTCAGGCAAAATTGTTTTAAAACTGCTTTTTGGGTACATCCTTGCTGGATATCTATGTTGGATTTTTGGTGTCCTTTTAGTTATTTGGATATTCAGTTCTTCTGTTTCTTCATTTTGGCTATTGCGAATGCACAGTAACTGAAAGTGAAGTAACCAAACAAATGAATAACTGAATATCCAAATATGTGGACAATCAAAAAAGCAAATAACCAAACAGCTGAAAACCAAAAAAAAAAAAAACCTGGACGGGGCTGCGGACCTTGTATGTATTATGGACACCTGGCTGGACGAGGAGGCGGGGCCAATTTTGGCCAATCTCATTCCAGCTGGGTATGCCATGCAGCACCAACCCCGCACCGAGGGCCAGGGAGGTGGTGTAGCTATTATTTTTAAAAAGACATGGCCTGTTAGGAGGTATCCAGTCCAGGAGATTCTGGGGATCGAGGTCCTCCATATGGTGTTCAATTTTGCTAGGGGCAATCTCGGGGTGCTGCTGTTGTACTGGACCCCTTCTTGCCAAATAGCATTCCTTGCCACTCTAGCAGAGCTGGTCTCGGCGGTGGTGCTGAACTCCTCAAGGACTTTGGTCCTGGGGAATTTCAATGCCCATGCCGATGCCGGCCTTGTGGGAGCGGAGCAAGAATTCATGGCCGCCTTGGCAACCATGGACTTGTCCCAAGTTGTTAACTGCCCGACCCATGTGGGGGGACATACCCTCGACCTGGTGTTCTGTTCTGGTCTTGAGGCAAGTGATCCGGTAGTGGGGGATGTGAGGGTCACGCCCTTGTCATGGACGGATCATTACCTCCTACAGGCCAATCTCTTAGCACGCCAACCCCAGAAGGGGAATGAACCAGTTAGGATGATCTGCCCCCAGAGGCTGATGGCACCTCAACGGTTTCAGGAGGCCCTGGGGGATCTAACCTTAGACCCTGATAGCCGCTCTGTTGATGAACTCGTCTGGGCCTGGAACACCTTGCTCAGGGAGGTCATTGACAGGGTGTCTCCGAGACATCTCCTACCTCTGTCTTGTCACTGCAGGGTCCCTTGGTTTACCGAGGGGCTGCGGTGTATGAAGCAAGCAGGTAGGCGACTAGAGCGATGCTGGCGTTGGACTCGTGCTGAATCTGACCGACTTCTCCATAGGGCCCATTTGTGGTCCTATGTTGAGGCTGTGAGGACGGCAAAGAAAGAATTCTTTGCCGCCCTCATAGCATCTGCAAAGTCTTGTCCAGCGGAGCTGTTCCAGGTGGTGCGGGGGCTGGTCAGTCCGGCCTCCCTCCGCCTGGACGGGGACTTGTCCCAGGCCCACTGTGAGGAGTTCGCCATCTACTTTGCAGACAAGATCGCTCGGATCCAGAACAACTTCGACACTGGATTAGGAACAGTAGAGATGGAGTGCGAGGTGATGGAGGCCGTGTCTGGTCCATCTTCTTGGGCTGAGTTTCAGGAAGTGACGCCAGCCGATGCTGCGGATGTCCTGGGGTCGGTGAGAGCCACCAGCTGTGAATTAGATCCATGCCCATCCTGGTTGGTGAAAGCCTCCAGGGAGACATTGGAGACAGTGCTGGCGAGGGTAATCAACGCGTCCCTTCGGCAGGGGAGATTGCCCCCCGGTCATAAGAGGGCTGTGGTGCACTCCCTGCTGAAGAAGCCATCCTTGGATGTGGACGCACTTGCCAACTACCGACCTGTCTCTAACCTTCCCTTTTTAGGGAAGGTTATTGAATGGGCGGTGGCACTGCAGTTCCAGACTCATCTTGACAGCGTCAGTTTCCTTGACCCATTTCAATCAGGGTTCCGCCCTGGCTATGGTACAGAGACGGCGTTGGTGGCCTTGGTGGACGATCTCCGCTGGGAGATGGACGCAGGACATTCAACACTTCTGGGCCTGCTAGATCTCAGCCACTTTTGACACGGTGGACGATCTCCCCCAAGGGCTGCTGTTGAGACGATTGCGAGCCCTGAGGGGTCTGGATGGGACTGTCCTTGGATGGTTCCGATCACTCCTCTCAGGGAGAAGCCAGCGGGTCATCCTGGGGGCTGAGTCTTCCAGCCCCCGGGCCCTGGATTGTGACATTTCACAAGGTTCTATTCTGTCTCTATTATTATTGAATGTATATATGCAGCCCTTGGGGGAGATCGTGAGAGGGTTTGGTTTGCGCTGCCACCAATATGCTGATGACACCCAGCTTTACCTCTCTTTTTCAACCAACCCAGGTCCTGACATCTCAGTACTGTACCAATGTTTGGAGGCCAAGGCGAATTGGTTATGGCAGAGCAGACTGAAGCTCAAACCTGATAAGACGGCGGTGATGGCGGTGGGTAGGGCGTGGGAGGTGTCAACTCCCCTCGTAGAGGGGGTCCGCCCTCCCATAGCCCAGCAGGTTCGGAATCTGGGAGTATTATTGGACTCAAATCTCTGCCTAGATCAGCAGGTGGAGATGGTGACGAAGCCTGCCTTCCGCCAGCTGTATCTGGAGCGGAGGCTGCGTTCATATATTTCCAGACCCAACCTGGCCACCCTCATCAATGCCTTCATCACCTTGAGGCTGGACTACTGCAATGTGCGTAGGGCTTCCCTTGACGCTTGTTCGGAGGTTGCAGCTAGTGCAGAATGTGGCGGCTCATCTCCTTACGGGGACGAGCCAATGGGAGCATATCACTCCCGTGCTCCGCACGCTGCACTGGCTGCCTCTAGTGTACCGAGCCAGATTCAAGGTTTTGGTCTTGGCCTATAAAGCCCTACACAGTCTTTGCTCCTCATATCTCAGGGACCGCTTCACCCTCCGTGCCCCAGAGCGACCCCTTTGGTCCACCAGGGGTGCCTTCTTGGAGGTCCCCTGCTTAAAGCAGGTGGCCACAATGGAGAGGGCGTTCTCAGTGGCTGGGCTGTGATTATGGAACTCCCTCCCGGAGGAAGCCCATCTAGCCCCAAGTCTGTTGGCCTTCCACCGGGACTGCAAGACTTAGCTGTTCTCCCAGGCCTTCGGAGGAGGGGAGGGAGGGACAGGATAAAAGTTGGAGGGGGGGGGGGTGTTTAGGGGATTTTAAATGTTTAAAATTGTTTGTTTGATTGTTATTTTAAAATCATTTTTGTATTGTATTTGTCTTTTTGTATTGTAAGCTGCCCCGGGATGCCATGGGCATGAGGGGGCGGCTAAGAAATGCAAATAAATAAATAAACCCCGGATATGCAAATATTTGTTATGGTTGCAGATATCATTCAGATACTTTGTGGGCTACCCAAAAAATGTGAATAATATCTGCAAATACAGAACACACTATTCATTTCAGCACTAGGCTGTAAGGAACTGTGCCTTACTACGAGTGCGAATTTTCACCATTAAAGTCAATGGCAAAACTCCCATTGTCTTTAATGGTGGAGAATTACACACTATGTGTCTGTATAGTTCCTTGTTCCGTGGGTCACTAATATCAATTGGATGCTACAGTTGTACAAATAATAACCTAAACTGAGACGTGCCTGAGGCATTCATTACGTCTATGCTTTTATGCAGAGTGTGGTAAATGCTGTAAAAGGCCCTGAGCTCTGCTTCGCTGCTTGCTACAAACTGAACTAAAGGGACACTTTGTTATGGAGCAGGAACTTGGTGTGGAATCCATATTATTATTCATCTCTATGTTCCTATCATTCCTATGTTCATTAGGAATTTACCTGGTTTCCATGCCAAGTACCATTCCCAACCGAGATCTTGGTCACCCCAAGCCACGAATCAGACGTTTGATTAGGTACAACACTGTTTTATTCTTACCCACACAGATAACATACCATCAACACAGTTCTTGGATAGTCCTAGCCCTGTCTACTTAGCACACAAAATACATGTATCTTACGTGTCCTGGAGAACACAGTGGCAAGTGTTGGTTTGAAGACATTGGTACAGGTGGGGGCCCAGGGGTCCATACCTGGGAAAGGTGCCCCTTGTCTCTGGATCTTTTGAGAGAGACGATAAGGATCAACAGCCCAGTGGCTCACTGCAAAGCTAGTAGCCAGTAGCGCTGAAGACATTTTGCCATGGTTTGAGTTTCTGTTTTATAGCCCTCTGGGCTGGAGAATGTTATTGAGATGTTATTGAGATGTTTGTTCCTGGGTTTGGGTGACCTCTGGCGGGAAGACATTATGCTGGTATGCTTCGTGCAGGGACTCACGTTGTTATCTCATGGGTTTCTGCTGACCACATTCTTATGCATATCTACATCGTTATCTTGCCAGAACCTCCAGGTCTCATCCCTCTGGGCGAGGCTGGACCTTCTGTTCTTCATGACGAGATTAGGGTCTTCCCCTTGCCCTGACATCACTAAGGCTGTTATTTAGCCGATACCCATTGTCCTAGGTCATTGTTTGTGGGGGCAACATCTGCTGAGTCTGGTTGGTGTTATCTCTTGTTTATGCATTTTATTGTCCTGTTTACTCTAAACAGTCCGGATCTTTCTCATGATACAGCGTTTCTTCTCCTTTTTCTCACCACCATGGTCTGAGGCTCATGACTTAAGATAGTTAATCTGTCTTCTGGTTTGTAGCCATCATGCTTTTCATTGTAAGGTAGCATATACTTATTTAGTCAATCTAACAAAAGTACATCTTTCACTAATGGTTACATTTGATTCAGCATTACTACACATACATGTACTGCTACTACATACATAGGACTAAGAATGAATTAAAATAAATACATCAGGTAGGCTACAGTCACTTCACAACATCTATACCATTTCCAAATGTTCAAAGCGTTATACCATTCTTATCTAGTTCACTGTTGCACAGATAAGGAACTGAGCCTGAAAGAGAGTGGTTTCCCAAGGCCAACCAATTGGTTCATGGATAAGAAGGGTTTGAGCCCTGATCTCTCAGGTCCAAGTAAAACACCTTATCCACTGGGCTATACTAGCTCTTGTATGAGAGCATTTCCTGACAGCTTTCTCAGAGACCATCAGGCACAGATGAACAAAGCCAACAGGCCCTGATGATTCATATGAATCAGACTCTGTTCATCTGTGCCCGATGGTCTCTGAGAAATCTCTGTCGAGAGTTTCTGAGCAAAGCTCCATAGGGCTAATCCCGATTAAGAGTTGAAGGGGAACTGATCTACCCTTGAACCTGCCTGCCTGACAGAGTGTCGGGTGACTGACCAATCCAGCATGCATGTTTATTACTTCAGGCAGCGCTTCCCAACTACTGGCATTAGTGGGACAGATGAATACCAGGATTTAGGAGGATTAGGCTGTGCTGCTTCTTTCTGTCTTTCTGTAAAAACTTACTCTCCTCATCTAAGCATAACAGTGTGTCCTCCAAACTAGAGCTGAAATGAGTATTAGATTCGCTAACAGTGGGCAATACCCACAGTTTTGAACAACTCAGAGTTGGTTGCTCAGTTGGGAGCCAATTACCAAGTTGAGCAACTGACAACCCTAAATTCTGGGTAATACGAGTTACTTACTTTCTGATTTACCAATTTCTGTATTACTGCTTCTGGTTTACTGCTTCCTGGTTTTCATCTGTTGTTTGGTTACTCCATTTTAGTCAGTCACTTTGAATCTGTACAGACACACCACACCTTCCACCTCCTCTCTTCTGCCTTCCACCTCCTCTCTTCTGAATACATAAGAGCACTGCCCTCCATTTTGTTTTGTAGGTTGTATTAGGAAGTAAACTTGGGACTGGGGTAAAGGTAACTAATGCACAGATGAAAATAGCTGGAAATGTGAAAATCCACAGAAATGTGCAAAAGGTGACGTGGTAAGAGTAACTCAGGTGGTAAATGGGTACTGTTTAGTACCTGACAATCCCAAATTGGTTCAATTACTGAGATGCTGATAGATTTACCTGTTTGCATGGGTACCCCTCTCAGCTCTCATCCAAACAGCTGGAGTTCCTGTCAAGGTGACCTAGAAAGTTGCTTTTCTCATTGTCCTGGCAAAGTTGAAAGTGCTTGGAGTTTTACACTCTTATTCTGTGGTCCTGATTTGCAGCATTGAGGCCAGTGAAAGTTTTACTACTGGTTTCATTCTGAGCATATTTGGGCCTTATAAACCCTTCTATGGGATTATATGTTTTTAGAGCCCACCTTGGAATTACCTAAAGGAAAGGTTTTTTTCTGTAGGGCTGTTTTGGAGAAAGGGAGATTAATTGCCATGTAAGGAGAGATTTGGAAAAAGCCTAACTGATTTAGGAGTGCATGTCCCACGGCTGGTCAGACTCTCGCAGGGCCTCTCTCCCAAGCCTGCAAATAATCCTCTTTTGCAGAAACTTTGTATAGTTCGTTTTCAATTGTTGTAGACACAAACACACTCTACCCTTTCTCCATGGGAATATGTGTGTTTCACTTTAAATGAATACACTAGCTTGGGGTGGGCTAAGTGTCCTAATCCCGAGAGCCACATCCATTTACCAGAATGGGACCAAAGAGCAGCATGTGGCCTGCCATACGTTGCCCCCTTCTGCACTGGACATATCGTTGTTCAACTTGATCAAGAAGAACCGGAGTCAAAGGGAGTCAGCATGTTTTATAAGGAAGAGTTGAACAGAAAGACAACTCTCAGCAAATGTTTTTGAATATGGTTTTTAATTTGTGACTATTAAGTAGGGTTACTGTCTTCCTGCAGGCTTTCACCCGGAGGAGGCAGGGCCACGTTGTGTTCTGCAGCTGGGGCAAAAGGAATGTCATGTCTCTTTCTGATGTAACCCTGCCCCCCCAAGAAGCATTGTGACATCATGGTGCTCCATAGGGATTGGTCCGTGTTTGAAAGGGGGTGGGCCATAGGTGCTTTCCTATTCGCTTTCTGATGTGGCCACGCCTGCTGCCCCTGCAAGCCAGATTTCTTTGGGTCCTGGTAACAGAGAGAAATTGAGGCTTCTTCTGTAGCCCAGAAACTTTGTGTTAAAACCTGAAGTCTCCGGATGAAACCTACAGAGGTGTCAACCCTAATATTATTACCTAGACAAAAAACCTTCGGTTAAAGAAGCTTGTTCAGGCGGCATTACAAATTAGACTCAAACGTTAACATGACAGTAAATTGTACGTTAAGGCAACTTTATTAAATATCAGACCAATCTATAAATTTTTCTTGTTCATTAATTAAAAAAAAAAATGACAACTGAAATTAAGCTGCATAAGCTGCATATGGTTCAGTCACCATACCGGTGACTGAACTACGTGATATGGAATGTATACAGTTTAATTTCAGTTAAGTCATTTTTTTATTATTAATGAATAAGAAAAGAAAAATGTATAGATTGGTCTGATATTTAATAAAGTTGCTTTATCATACAATTTACTATCATGTTAATGTTTGAGTGTAATTTGTAATGCCGCCTTAACAAGCTTCTTAAACCGAAGGTTTTTTGTCTAGGTAATTTGCCCTTCTTTTGAAACTTAATAGTTTTGTTAACGCATAAGATGGCCCCAGACACAAGAACACTGCAGGTGCACACAGGCGCTCACAAATCCCCCACATGGAACTACCTGTTTTTTTGCAGGTTTCTCTGTGCAGGGGTGATGGGTGGAGATGCGTGTTGCACAGGAGCGCACAAGCGACTGCTTTCATATGAGATGGACCCACCCATGCCACTGCATGGGTGTGTCTCGTGTAAAAGAGGTCACACACTCATTCCCACACGTGCTCTCACCTCTCACACAGACTCATTCTAACTGATCACACACACACTCATCCATACACATTGCACACATGCTTTCACCTCACACACTCGTTCAAATTGATCAGCATGTACACTAGACCAGCGGCATAGCTAGGGTGAAATAGGCCCCTGGCCAAGAAGTTAAGATGGGCCCCCCTCTTTGTGTCCTGTCGGTGGTCCTAGGGGTGCCGTCCGGCTCGACGGGCCTGGGGGGCACTGCTTGCGCTACACACAAGACACCCCAAATGCTTCCAGCCTATTAAGTGCATTATGCCATGAAAAGACACATATATATCAGTTCAGTTGTGCCCCCATAATCAATTCATGCTGCCCCCACCCCATAACCAGTTTATTTGTGCCCCCGGGGCACCATTAATTGATTATGTGGGAGGTGCAATTTGTGCCCCTGGGGCAGCATGAATTGATTATGGGGTGGGGGTTTAAAGACAGTATTCCTGTTAGCAATAACTTCATTAAGAAGAGTTAGTGAAATAGCAGCCATAATAATCTCAGAACCATATTTGCAGATTTTCCAAGATAGAATAGATATTGCTTTACATCCTAAATTCCTACCTAAGATAGTATAAGTAAGACAGTTGTGAGAATGTGGCCCTTTTTACA
>QEPC01005111.1:984844-999995 GCA_003113815.1 Sphenodon punctatus
CTTCAGCCCCCACCCCGCCCCTGGACTCCCCTTCATTGTTTGTAATCACAGAACACATGTGTTGGTGGAGGAAAGCTAGAATGGTCACCAAACGGACGCTTTTGCTCTACTGACTCCCATTGAACAGCATAGGTGCCGTTCAATGAGAGTTTGCTACCGCCACAACTGTCGCCCTATAATGTAGGGTTGCCACCTTTAGTTGTTTTTTACCCGACACTTCCATTTTGGCCTCTGGGAGTGTCAGGTAAAAAACACTACAGGTGGCAACCCTAATATTATGGGAGTGATGGGTGCTTATCTGTGGCCATATTCAGTGTAGCATTTACATAAACCTGTTTTAAAAACACATTTATTCGAATTTTTATTATAACTGGAGCTGAGCTAGGGCTGGATTGTACAAATCCTACTGGTTGAGTTAAAGTGTTGTAAAGCAAACCCTTGCATTAGGAAAGGTTAGGCTCCAGGTTCAATTTTCTCCAGATCACCACTGTTCAGGATCCCAGGAGCAGAATTGGGTCACGGTTTTCAAAAGTAACTAGCAATTTTAGATACCTCAATGTTTGGACACCCAAACTGAGCTATGTTAAAAGAGTCTGATCTTCCTGAAGTGCTTCCCTCCCTACTACATCAGCCTCTTTGGAAAACTAAGGGCTCATTCACACAACATCTTCTTTTAGAACAGGAGGTTGCCCAAGCCCACATTGCATGTGTTGTGTGAAACCTTTACTACTTCCTGTGCTCCTTGATGGATCCTGTGCTCTGCCACCTGATGCAAGAGGAGGGCCACTGAAATGCAGGGAAAACAGCAGCTGTCTGAACACATTGCTACAGGACTAGGAAAACGCAGATTACGAAACAAGTTGGGAGTTTGGAAGGGGGTAGGGTGTTGTGTGAATGAGCCCCAAACCATTTTCATGTCTCTGGATGGGGAGTCTAAAATCAATTTTTTTAAATCTCAAGCCTTTGATCTTGACTTCATGGTAATTTCAATACAATTTATGCAATGGCAATGTCCCAGACCCCTTTTTAGTATGGAAGGCTTCTTGGCAACATTTCTTTCAATTTCCCATTGTCTTTTACTAACGACTGTTTATCGTCTCATAGCACCTGCTTCACCTTCCAGCCAGAGAGCAGCATTGCCCAGCAAACCAAAAGTAGCTCTGGATCCCCACGTTCGTCTCAAGGATGGCAAACTTGAACTGGTGAGTCAGATGGTAGCCTGTCTTAAATGTTCTCAATGGAATTATTACAGAGCCTTCCTGTGTTCTGCTGAGAGCCACACTATGAGACCAGAGTTTCATATAGGGTAACCAGATATGCAAATTTTAGAGGACACTTATGAGAAATACAGGTTGCAGGGATGCATTGGCTCTACTGTAGCCCTGCAACCTGTATTTCTCATAAGTGTTGTGTTCTCTAAAATTTGCATATTTCACCATCCTAGTTTCATGTAGGACTGTGCATTCAGGTTTCAATAAAACACAAATAAATGCAAAAAAGATGATTTGGAGTTCCAGATTTGAAACCCAAATCAGAGGTGGCAGAGCAATAATTTCCTAGGGGGGGCAGCATGGCTGTGAGCAGACCCGCCCCCTGCCCCAGAGCCTGCCTCCATCCAGCAGGGGCAGATGGTGAATCTGGCACTGTTTACTTTTCAGGGGCCCCTGGGTTCCCTCCCCTGCCCCATTCCCAAACTCTCCTCCTCACGTCGCTCCCAATCCCTACTGTGCCTGGAACCATCAGCCGAGGAGGAGTACTGTGGCACTGCATGCTGGACTTGTGGGGAGGCAGAGTGGCGGGACTGCAGGGCCAGGGTGGTGGTGGCGCACAGGTCCCAGCCCGAAGGAGTCAGACCCCAGACAGTCTCAGTTCCTCCCAGGACCCAGACAGAGACTCATTTCTTGCCTGCTACTGGCTGGCTTGCCTGATGGTCCTGGCGGCTGCTGCGCCATTTGCAGTTGAGCCCAGGGGGCCACCTCCTTGCCTCCACTGAGGGACTTGCGCCTCTGAGCTTGTAGCGGTGGGGGGGTGTACCGGTACCAGTCTGACAGGTGAGGTGCCCCAGCTCCCAATAATTTTAGGGGGGCCATGTCCTCCTCCCCCTGCCATCGGCAGGCAAGCAACAAGTCTCTCTTGGAACCTGGATGAGGGGGGCTGCCGCTGCCACAGTGCCACTTGCTGGCTGGCCAGGTGGCAAAGCAAAATGAAGTGGGGCTGGCAGCTTCGCTTGTCTGCTGTCTCTGCTGCTCGGCCACCAGCTGAAAGATTGGGGTCAGCCAGGGGCTCACTTGCAGTGGCTTGCCTATTGCTGGTGTTTGTGCACGCATAAAGTTTAAACCTCACGCATGCGCAGCGTTCTTCTCAACCAAATTCCCTCCCCAGAGAGGAAGATTGCTGAGCAGGTGCACAGCACTGCACGCCCTGTGTCTGTCCCCGCTACTCCGACCCCTGATAATTTAAGGAGGGGGGGAATCAGTGCCCCCTCCCAGATTCAACGGCGGCACATACCCCCCCCTTGCCCTTAACTCCATTGCCAGTGACCCAAATGCTAGCACTGTGTATTCAGGTTCTGAGTGAACCCAAAATTTCCTGGAAAACATGGTATCTGGGTCTCAAACTGGATCCCCAAAACTGCAGCACATATCCAGCTTAGAGCTGAGCTGTTTTCTGACTCTCAGCTTAGCATGCTGTTGTCTCAGAATTGCAGTCTCCAGCACTGCAGCCAACCCAGCCCCAATTCAGTGGAGACCAGTGAAGCCAGGGAGAAATAAAGAACCAACTGCCCTACCAACAAGTGACACCCCTGAGCCAGCCACATGTCTCATTCCCCCTCCCCAAACCAACAACCTCTCCTAAACCATGTCCCATTTCCCTTTCCACAAACCAGCAACCCCTCCCCTAAGCCAGTGAGCCCCACTAAGCCAGATCTGTGCCCCTTTCCTACCTCCCCGCCAAGCCAGCTGTATTCTCCATTCTCCCACAAATCAGTGTCCCGCTTCTTTAAATTGGTAGCAGACTTAGCCTCAGTGTTAACTACACTTTCTGACTTAAATAGGCCTGTCAGACTGGCAGAGCCTCACTGCACTTCTGCACCAAAAGCAGAAGTGAAAGGGGGTGAAAGGTGTCTGATCTGCAGACTGACCAAATGCAAGTTAGGCATATGGTAGGTCACTAGACAAGGGGTGGGGGAGGTATTTGTGATGAATGTTGTTAGCAATTCAAAGCATTTAAATACAATGAAGGGAAACAGCAGGGTAAGGTGTCTGTAACCTATACATATTTATAGTGGCTTCTGAAGCCCATCTTTATTTAGTGCATTGTTTTTGGTATCCAAAAAAAGTTATGCATTTTATTTCCAAATAGTTCATAACTCCTTGCCTTGTGGGGCAGGGTGTGGGTGGAAAGCAAATAAGGTTGAAGTGTCTAGGAAGCATCATAATGGAAAATGAGATTCAAACAACAAGCTCCTGTTCCCCAGTTTGAAAGACATTCCACAGAGGTTTGGGGTTAGGTAGGTGGTGCAGTTCTTTACCCTGTGTGCTGGCTTCCCAACATGTGCACAATAGCACAGCAGTGGGGATAGAGCTACCGGAACCAAACCTCCTAACAGTGTCCTCTTGGGTGGGAAAATCCCATGGTCCCATCAAAGGGGAGCAATTGGCTCCAATGCAGCCCTGCAACCTGTACTTCTCGTAAGTGTCCTCTAAAATTATTATTATTATTTATTATTATTAACAAACATTTATATAGCGCCAGCAGTGTACCTGGCACTTTACAAAGTAATAAAATAGACACGGTCCCTGCCCCTAGGGCTTACAATCTGAGAGACAGGAACTGGGGGAGAGACATAGGAAGGGGAACAGAGGGAGAGACAAGGGGTCTAGCATTCATGAAGATGCGAGGTCTCAAGTGCACGTACTTGGCTTGGTTACGATGAGAATGACAGCAGGCAGGTCCATGTGGCAAATTCACATATCTGGCCACCCTATGAGCAATGCCTGCTTTTGAGGTGGTGGGCACCTGAGAAATGGGGTGCCCATGTGTAACCACCACTGGAGCCCCTCGTATACATGTGCTGCCTGAGTGTCACCACCGCTGGAGCCCCTCCCCTCTGCCAGAAAGGGGAGCCACTGGATGGAGTGTGACTGTGACTGTGTGTGTGTGTGTGTAAGTGCTTATCTGTCAATGAGTGCATGAGGGGGTGGAGCTTATATCTCTCTGCAGCCACTTGAAATGTTGAGAGGTATGTGAATGCTTAGAGGGGAGGCAGAATTCCCCAGGGGTATATTACTGTGGGATAAGGTGTCCCAGGGTTATTTGCCACAAGTCTGACCAGCCCTTCTTGGACCAGATATTAGGTCTAAACTGGACCTGGGCCTGACCCAAGCCCCGATCTGATGCAGCTGGGCTCTTCTGAGCCCCTCTTAAGCCTGTGCCTGACGCGATAGGATGGCCACACCCCTATGGAATGCAGTGGCATCCCAACACTCTGCAAGAAGTGGGGCCACAGCGCTCCATAGTGAGTGGGGCCTCTCACAGCTGAGAAGTCCGGTCTGATCCAAGTGGCTTAGGCAACCAGCAACCAACCTGGTCTGGGACTGGTTGAGTCCTGTCAGACTGCAGGACTACAAATAGGGTTACCACTTCTGGGCTTTTGCCAAACAGGGGCAGGTCCACATCAGGGGGCAGGGCAAAGGGCTGACATGCCTGTTTCTGAGGTAACGCTGCCCCTTACAGGGCATCAGGGTGTCATGACACTCCATAGGGGCGGGGTCATGTCAGAAAGGGGGCAGGAAAGCCCCTGTGGCCCACTTCCTTTTTGGCATAGCTCTCTCCGGTTGTCACCAGAAGCTCTGATGTCCACAGTTATTGGGGGTGCTTGTGGCTGACCCCCGGAAATCAGGACTTCTCCTGGAGCCTAGAGACTCTGGCTCGAAACCTGGAGTCTCCAGAAAAACCCCAAAGAGGTGGCAACCCTGTGTGGAAGCCTGTCCTTGATAAGTCTCAGCTGCTGTGTTTCAGTCTTTCTCGATTCCGCTGCAAAAGCATAGCGTGAAGGCTCATGCCAACGCTGTCAGTTAACAGCATTGGGGTTAGTGTGTCACTCGCTTTTAGGAGGGGTTTAAAAAGCACAGACCTGAAGACAAACAGTCTGAATGGATCCGGTGCCCTCCCATTTGCATAGGATAAATCTATAGCACTGTCATGTGACCTAATCTGTAAACACATCACCCTACGCACTAGATGCAATCTGCTCCAATCTGATTCCGCTGGACCGTAATCCAAGCCCTGACCCTGGCTCTAGGGGGCTATTCATAGAAGCTTGAGTCACTTTTCAGGTAGTATGGGAGGCAGGTGCAGTGCTCAAAACATTGATTACATTAGTGGGATCACACAGCTCATCCAGTGCAATCAGGTTCAAGTCTTAATCTGACTAATGAGGTAGAGAGATAATAGACTTCTACCAAACTATGTGATCAGGAGTGGGGGGTGGGAGGAGGGAATGACAAGCTAGTACCGGGGGTTGCCAGCTGTTCTTTATTTTAAGAGACCTTATTTCAGAGCCCTACAGAGATTAGACATCCCTTATTTACATAATGAACCCTATACAGACATCCCTTATTTACATAATTGGTGTCCCTTGTTCGTGGGTTAAGCCCCCTGGGGCGCATGGAAGGTGTTCTTGGGTGGCAAGAAGGACCTCAGCTGGAAAACACCTAGCTCCATGGTCTCACTGAGATATGGGCAGCGACCTGTGTTCCCTGCATTTTCTCTGTTGTCAGTGAACATGGGTCCCTGGCTAAAGGGAATTTCCAAAGTAATGATCTGGCAAGAGAGAGAGAGAGAGAGTCCAAGAACAAGGGGGAGAGAAAGGGGGAGACAATGGAGAAGCAATAGGAGGGGATAATGTATGCTATTATTAATGCATAATGTGTATTAGGGGAAGAGGGTGGGGAAGAGCCTCAACTATGACAGATAAGTAGAAGGGGGTGGGGAATCAAAAAAGTCTGAAAACCAACTGCCTTGTTCTGAACCCCACAGCTCTATGGTACTTAATAAATGTTCCTTATTTCAGTATTCCTCGGATCTGCAGTATCCCTTTGTTGGAAATTTTGATCTGGCAATCTTACTAGCAGTATACCTGAGAATGCTTTTTTAAAGTGGGAGTCATCCTTACTTTCCTGAAATCCTGAGGGCAAACAATGTTGTGATGTGCCATCTCTAGAGATGGAAGTAGGTTGCCACCTACAAAACCTCGTGACTCCTCCTTTCTCTGGTTAGGTTGACACAAGTCACTTCTCCCGCATTTTTACTTTCCCATTGGAAATAACTATTGTGCTTTATTATAGAGAGGCGGGTGCCGCTGTATAGTTGGGGCAAACATGCAAGTTTCTGTTTAAATCATGAACATTTTGTTGCTTATAAAATCAGCAGTATGTATCCTATTTCTCTGATATTTGGTATAGAGGTTGCTTGAGAGATGGGTACAATGTATGCAAATTTTATGCAACTTGGGCAAAACCCAAAAGGGTTACAGTGGTTGGAAAATCAGAGTAAAATTTGCTTTTACTTCTGAGTTTCAGTCTTTTTAAAATTGGTTCAAAGTATACTTTTCAAACATTTGGCTGATGTGTAGTGCTGCTAGAGAATTCAGGGGTGTCTTCATGCATGTTCCTTTTTTTTTTTTTTCCAAAATCCATTTGGTAGTTTAAAAGTTGTAAATTTGTTAATTTTCCATATTCGTCTATGAGAGATTTCATAAGGTCACACGTGCACATTACTGACAACTGGCCAGCAGAGGGACTGAGAGGTGAGCAGGGAAGATGGTACCCAACCTAAAAGTTTGAAAGGCAGGTTGTGTGGGGTCTGGGAGGAGGGGTGTGGGTGGGTAGACTACGAGGGTTTGACTTGTGGGAGCAGGTGGATCATGGAGTAATATCCCAAGGTTGAGTGAGATAATTTCCTAGTTTGGGAACCCTGGTGGGTGGAAAAAAAACCTGGACATCAGCCTGGGTGTGGACTTAGTTGTCAATGCAGCAGTTGCAAGCCTCACAAAGCAGCACCCCAGGCTGTATTCTTTAGCATGACACTAAATGTAGGGATTCCCCAGACGAGCAGATCATTGCCTGTATTGAAGAACCCCATTAGGACCAAGGCACTCCAGGAATTGGCTTTTAGGTACAGGAATTGGAAAGAGAAATTGAGATGAAGACACCCTGTTTGGAAGCAGCCATGTACAGACAGTCAGAGAGTGCTTTCCCATGTGACTAAACACGCACTGTTTGCCTCTGCAAAAGATTCCTGGAGGCAAATGCTGCAAGGCTTTTGTCATGTGGGAAACCAAAGCTGCACAGGTTTGGCGCTGATCATGTGGAGGATTCAGAGCTGATTTTCCAGCTCTGCATCCTCTGCATAATCGGTGCCAAAGCCATGCGGTGTTGCTTTTCCACATGACAAAAGTCATACATTTACCTCTTACAGTTTCTCAAAGAGGCAAATGGTGCGCATTCTGTCACATGGAAAGTGCCCAGAGATGGTGGAACTGACAGACTCAGATTCAGAGCCAGATTATGACCCTGTGGGTAAAACAAGACTATCGGAGACTCCCACAACCTTGAATAGACTTTTTTGCTGAGATTTGACACACACACACCCTCCTGGTGAGTTAGGGGGAACTCCCCCCAATTTTCCAGCACCTGGAAAATGATCAACCACAGACAAACTGATCGTTGGGATAGGTAACGGGGACCCCCAATTGGGGTGTCACTAGCCCCTCCTGAAAACCATTATTAGCTATTAGCATTGATGACATCACACCCTCAAAATGGGGGGGGCACTGGGGGAGTGTGAGCTGGGTATCCTGGGGAGGGGCCCGAAATTACTTGGGGGACTGAACCAAGAGGGTAGATCTGGGAGAGTGTGAAGAGCGAGTTGTTAGTGCAGTGTGAACTGGTATTGGGAGACTGGGGCTGTGGGAGGGTGTGTGGTAGGGGGTGCTGAGAGAGAGTGAGGTGGTACAGTGGGACGGGTATGGAGGGGCTGGGGCAGTGTAATTGAGGAATGTATTGTGGGAGTGAGAAGTGGTAAGAAGGGGGTGCTGGGAAGGGGTACACACAACTGAGATTATTAGATGGGCCACTAGCATATTTTATTCACCAACACTGGAGGGTTGCAGCTAGTGGATCACTGTAGAAGATTTGCTTCCTCCTGCATCTCTCTTGAGACCGGTGCTTCATTTTCTCCCGAAACAAGGCACAGAACTCTTAGATATCTGTTACTCTAATTTTATTAGTCGTGTCCCAACTTCCCCTAGTTACCACAGGGCTTTACTTTAGGAATTGACTTGGTCTGAAACAAACCAACTCAAGTCTTTCTAATGCAGATAAAGACTTTGAAACTTCTATTCCAGAAATCCCCTGCCACATCTTTCCTCAACCTGAAGACATCTGTGTACTTCCATCTCCATGCTTCCCTGGCGGGGGGCTCTTCTCTTTTCCTTTCATTGTCCTTTGGGTTTTGGGGGCTTCCTGGTGGTCAGCTGACTTCTCCCAGACACAGTGACTGACCACCAACATCTCACTACAGTTGAGGAGGCGTAGCTGGCTAGCAGAAGGGGAGCGGAGCCCATTAACCCTCAGCTCACTGCTACAGACACATTGCACTGGACCATCATGTATGTTTCACATTCCTTGTGGGAGTGGAGGAGGCAAGTGAGCACCCCAGAGTCACCCACATAATATTCCAATCTGAACAAGGACTTGGAAGGGAATTAATCCACTCAGCCCAGGCTTCTGCCTGACCCTGTAGTTGTCACTAATGCCCAAGCATCAGGGAGAAGGGTGCCTGCATGTGAGGCAGATCCATACCAAAAGAACTGAAATCCCTTCCCCACAAATGGGGGGAAACGGAAATGGAATAACCAAAATGGCTACCTGACTTAGCATAAAGCTATCAGCTATTACTTAAACCACCATTTTCACGTAACAATTGTCACCATTGGCCATTTGGTTATTCCATTTCAGGTAGGGTTTATTTGATGGATTTACCTGTTTTTAGATACTACTTTCAGCTATAATCCTGCCAGAGGTGGTAGAGCACTGGGGATGGGGAACCCCCAGCCTGTGAGATTGATATTGCCCATAGCTATAAGCCTCTTTTTAAAAAATAAATTTAAAAAAATTGGCTTCAGTTCCTGCTCCAGTCACAGCCAGCATTTAAGGTGCATGCTTAGAGGAAATGGAGCTAAATGAGGGTACCACAGGCAAAGGCTGGATCTGCAGGCATGATGATCTAAGATGTGGACCCCTGATCCTTAGCCCCACTGAAGGCAGTGCCCTCAACTCCATGGGTTTTGTAATAATGTTCAAAGTGGCGTATGAGGAGGAAAGGTTACCTACTCCTGTGACACACCTTCATGCACAAGAAAACACTTGTCTCGGGTGTTGAGATGGAAGTTTCCTGCCACCTTGTGGAAGAAGCACCAATTGCCTTTTGTAGAAAGGCAGGCTAGGCACAGTGGGGAGGAGCGCCTGGCCTTTAGTTAGTTAGTGCCGGACCAGTATGAAGTGGTGCGGTGCCGGTTGCAGAGGTGTAGGGCAGGCGGTGATGAGAGGATCATGCCTGAGAACCCTAGCTGGGCCAGCTTGTAGTCGGGCTAATGGAGAACCGGGAGCTCAGCAGTCTGAGCTGGGTTCAGGAGGAGACAGGAGGGAGAGCTGTCTCCAAGTGGCTCCGGGGCAGCAGGGTGTGTAGGTGCTACCTTTGGCTGTTTTTAGACAATCACACTAAAACATTCTTAGCAGACAGAATGGCATGATTCACTGGGTGTTTTTACACACATTTCTCTTGCATGTTTGCTGTTACATCCTGAGCTTTCTGTGTGTCAAAATCACTCACCCAGGTCTTAAACATCTGGCTCTTTGAACTTCTGCATAGAACTTCTCCCAGAACGTTTGTGGGTAAAAAGTTCTCCTGATAAACTGCTTTGCTCCAGGTAGCTGTAGTCACTTGGTTGCCATCGCAGCACCTCACGTCTACAGCTGCGGCTACTTTAGGCTGCCTCAGGGTAGTGTTTGTGTGAAGAATGCATCTAGGAACTGTCTCAGGGCAGTGTGTGTGAGAAAAATGCATCCGGAACTTACTTATGGACTTGTAAACCCAGAAGATTGGAAGACTAGCACTTTAAGGTGTCTGTAAAAATGCCCATTGTCATAACAAAAACATTTTATTCTGTTTAGATGATCTTTACTAAAATGTTCTATGAATTGTGTCAATAAATATCTACAACTTTTTAGCATTATGCTAGAGGACTTTAGCAATCCCATGGTCCCCTTTTCAAAACGTTTTAATTGTTTACACAATTAAATCTATTGCTCTGCACCGTTTCCAATAGTGAAAAGTTTCAGTAAAACCTGGAGAAAGGTGTTTTTTTTAAAAGGAACTAAAATCAGGAAGTGTTTTAAAATTAAACATTTTAACGGTTTACATGATCGCATTCAAAACCTCACAAAACAGACTAAAACGTCTTTAATGTATCCTGTAAAAACACACTTTGAGTTGGCTCCAGGAAGGATTGTGCCTGGCCAGCTGAGCCTGGAGCAGCAGGGTGTGGAGGGAAGCCCTGCTGGAGGTTAGACAGCTCAGGAGGGAAGGTAGGCAGCCTGGAGGGAGGGCTGGAGAGAATAAACACAGAAGTGGGAGGCTCTGCCTTGGGAGTGAACAGGGGAAGAGATCCCAGAGTCCTAGAAGGCTGAGGTTGCGCCTGGAAGGAACTTGGAACTCGGGGTGTGGGGGGGGGGTGCATTAGCTAGTTAGAAAGCGGAGCCTGAGTGGGATCCCTGAAGAGCGAGAGAGTCGTGCCTGGCTGGACAGTAGGATAGAGACGCCAGAGGGCTGTGCCCTGGCAGCCAGGACTATGCAAGAAGGTGAAGTAGAGTGAATAAAGGACAGTAGCAAGATTCCCTGAGTCTCGGGGGTGGGGTGGAAATCCGGTGAAGACTTACCCAGGGTGAGAGCCCGTACTGCTGCAGCTTTTCATTCTGGGGTCCTCAGGAGTGGAGCAGGTGGATGGAAACTTTCAGCTAAAAATGCGTTATTCTGCTCAACCAGAATCCCCAGTCTCAATGAAACACACTTGATTACAAAATAAAGCTGCTGGCCTACGAAATGTGAAGGAGCCCCAGCTAACACATGATCTATCTCTGGAGAAGCTGGTGTGGTTGCAGGTGCCAGTGCTGTCCCATAGGAGTGTGTGCCTGGGGTCTGAATCAAATCTCACACTCTGGTGAAGCCAGTTTAAAAACTGATTGCCATGTATCCAAGCCCTGCTTCCCTGACAAGATATGATCCACGGCTTGGTGTTTCTGTTTAAAGGTGCTGCAATACCTGGGTCTGGATGTGACTGAGGAGAAGAGGAGGCAGCTACGGCAGAGCCTGACCACAGATTCACAGGGCACAGTGGCTTATGGAGGTGAGCGGGGGGCTCGTATATCACGTGTGTGCAATATGGGAGATGAGGCCCAATTCATCACTCTTCTGTCCCCCTCATGTGGAGCATGTCGACATGAGCTAAAAACACTTATTTTAATGCACTTTTGCTAACACATGAAATACTTGGTGCGCAAACATAAAGTCTGCCTCTAAATATGATAGCAAGTAAAGGTAACCCTACACCTTGCAAAGGGCTTGCTAACATTGATTTAAACCTATGTTAACCTGTGTTGACCACTTTATGTGTTGATTTTAACATGTCCTTGCTAACAGGTGTTAAAGCCACACCCTTTAAAGCGTGTTAATCCCTCATGAAGACATGCTTGATACGGTCTGCAGGATGGAACCATTATGGCTTCCCACCTCATGGCTAATCACTGACCTATGTAAAATGGGCTGGGGGACTTAAGGACCATTCCTCCTAGTGGGCTTTTGCTGAAGTCAGGATTCACACTGGGGGGACCCTTCTTTGCAGGTGAGGGCACATTCTGACAAACCTCTACTTTATATAGTTAAGCAATGTAGTTAACTGTGGTGTTGCTGAGCCTTAAATTGCTTTTATTCCTGAATGTTCATATGCCAAGAGCTCCAATCTGAAATTATTGAGGAGTACAAAGAGAAGTATGTACTCCTGGAAAAATGAGGAGTGCATATTCCCTTTCACTTTTTACATCAAAGTAACTGTAGTGTGAACCCTTTATTTCATAGTAAAAAGGGAAGGGTAACATTATCATGACTATTAGAGGGAGATTGCAAATAGCTATTTCTGTTTGCAATGGCAGTGTGGGTAGTTACTTTGATTTAATTAAATCCAAGTAGTTACCGGTTTAGCATTGTTCATCAGAACATGCCCTGAGAAGCCAAAGGCTCTGAGGGAAGGGGACTGAATTACCCTCCTAGAGGGCACTCGCTCTTCCCAGTTTGAAACCGAGTTCTTAGCTTAGAACAGAATGTGCCCATTATCATGGTGTCTGGTAACAGGAGTTCTTCTTCGAGGATCTCTGCGATTCTCACTCTTGGGATTCACTTCCTTCTCTGCAGGCACCGGAGACCTTGTTGTCAGCAGTCTCCAGGCAGAAAGCCTGGAAAGATCTAGAATATGGTGAGGGCTCCGCCCCTCCAGCCCCCTCACGTCCTGTCAAAAGAGCGGGCTCAAAATCTTGCGAGAACAGGACTGCATAAATAGGGGGAGGAGCCCTCACCACCTCAGTTCCTTCCAACCGCGTCGCGCTTGGAAGACCTTCAACACTTTACAGTGCTTGTCAGTAGTAAAAATAAAGAAGAAGAAGATGATTAGAATATTAAGAAGAACTACTTGAGTGCAGTGCCCTGGCCCACGGGGTTCGTCCCCCAGGCTGTGCCCGCTTTCACGCAGAGTCACCAGACTATGCACCGGAACTGTCCGGCTACGCTCTCCGTGAGTGACCATGCCTCGGAGAGACCCATAATACTCAGGCCGTTTTTAGACCATTGCGGCAGCGCCCGCGCTTGTTTTTCAAAACTACCAGGAGGCGGGTTTACATGTGACACCACCGCCGATTATGCGCATGTGTGGGAGCCGCGCATCCATTTCCGGCCTCGAGCTGACCGGGTCGCCGATCGAGGGTGGACATAAGCAGCCAGAAATGGACGCGCGTCGCCCACACATGCGCATAATCAGCGCCGGTGTCACGTGTAAACCTGCCTCTCGGTAGTTTTGAAAAACAAGCGCAGGCGCCACCGCGATCATCTAAAAACGGCCTCAGACTTGTAAATCCTGATCTGTCCTGTCTACCAGAACAAAGCGGGCTAGGGCTCTCCGCCTCTGGACATTCTAACAAAAGGGCACTTCAGGGTGGTGAAGAGGGGCCTCTCTGGCTCCCTACCCGGCACTCACTAACCTCTGAGATGAATCCAGAGCCCGCAGCTCCTGCCGCTCCATTGGGACCACTAAGTGTTCCCGGTACCACTGGTACCACTGGTGCAGTAATCCAGAGCCCGCAGCTCCTGCCACTTCATTGGAACCACTAAGTGCTCCCGGTGCCACTGGTACCACTGGTGCACTACCGCTGGTGCTGTACCAGGCGCCCGCGACTCCTGTCGCTCCATTGGGACCACTAAGCGCTCCCTGTACCACTGGTACATTCTCTGAGGAAATCCAGCCTATGGTACGGGCATCAAACAGGGAAGTCTCCCGTTCAAAGAGCGCCTCCCACACCACAGAGTGCAGTACCAGGCGCCCGCGACTCTTGCTGTTCCATTGGGACCACTAAGTGCTCCCGGTACTGCTGGTACAATCTCTGAGGAAATCCCGACTACAGTACGGGTCTCAAACAGGGAAGTCTCCCATTCAAAGAGCGCCTCCCACACCACAGAGTGCAGTACCAGGCGCCCCCGTGAGGAGAAAAAGAAAAGGAGAAGAAGCAGAGGTACCGGCATGGCGGACACCCCATGTTCCGTGGAGGTAGAGACTCTTTTTTCGGAAACCAGAGCGTTCTCTCACAGTGCAATCGTCACCGGTTCCCACGGTACCGTCCGGTGCCCAGCAGCTGCAAAAGCAACTGCACCCTTACTGGTGACCTTACCGCTGCACCCTGAACGGCACAGAGACATTCGCTCTATTTCTCACTTCAGTGAGCCCCATAGACATTGTATATCACGCTCTAGATCTCCTCGGTACCGCACAATGCACGCGGATCATTCTACCACATCCATGCATAGGTCTCCTCCCGGACAGCTCGCAACTTCCTTTCTGTACCATAGGGACCAGCGGACCCGCTCCCCTTGCTCCTGCTGTTCACAATATGAAGCCTCCCAGCATCGCTCCTGATCCCGGAACAGATCGTCACCATATCCTTCACTGTCTGACTTGAGACTCCCAGTACCGACGGTATCATTATTTATTTTATTTATTTATTTAGTAGATTTTTATACCGCCCCATCCTGCACAGCAGCTCCTCCTGGTACCGCTCCCGATCCCGGAGCAGGTCGCCACCATATCCCTCATGGTCTGACTTTGAGCATCTGGAGCGTGCAACTCACCCTCCACCCGCTCCTATGCCAGCAGGCGCTTACCTGCTACACTGCCTCCTTGTGTTCCACCTATGGCTACCATTTCTCCACCACCTCCTCCTGAGGTACCATCAGTACCAGCCCACCTACCAACCTCTGGGAACCACTTTCCTTAGCACTCTACTAGGAAATCCACCATCAGACTGCCCTGCTTCAGAGCTGCCGGGGCCTGCTTTTGGGATCTCATCAGGGACAGGGAGATCTGCATCCCCATCTTCCTCCTTACCCATCCTTGAGTAGGATGAAACTTATCACCCCCTCCCAACTTTGCCCTTGCTCAGAGGACACTAAGGCCTTTCAGACCATGCTAAGAGATTAGTTTCGGCTCTGCCAAAACTGCCCACCAAGATAGTCAGAAGACTCAGTCAGGCCCTGTGTTTGGGATCCTTGGTACTGGGGTGTTGGGACATATTAAGCTCCCCATGCTCGACCAGCTTGTGGAGTATTCCACTTATGTTTGGAATAAACCCTCCTCAGCTGTTCCTACCAACAAGTTGGCAGACTCTCTGTATGCTATTCCTAAGGAAGGGGCCAATATCTTCCTCAGACATCCTCCCCCTAATTCTCTGCTTATTGCTGCAGCCTCTATCAAACCTCGGGCAGGGGGTAT
>QEPC01005111.1:1002518-1028467 GCA_003113815.1 Sphenodon punctatus
AGTATTCCACTTATGTTTGGAATAAACCCTCCTCAGCTGTTCCTACCAACAAGTTGGCAGACTCTCTGTATGCTATTCCTAAGGAAGGGGCCAATATCTTCCTCAGACATCCTCCCCCTAATTCTCTGCTTATAGCTGCAGCCTCTATAAAACCTCGGGCAGGGGGTATCCAGCTTTCCCCCGTCTGACAGGGAAGGGTGGCATCTAGCTGTCCTTGGCCGAAAGATTTTTTCCTCAGAGACTTTGTCCCTTAGGGCGTCCAACTTTGCCTCCGCTCTGTGCGGATATCAACATTGGCTTTGGTCACAGCTTAGTAAGACCACTGACCCTAACCAAATTGCCTCTATTCAGAAGGAAGGGATACAAATTGCCCAACCTCAGCTAATGATGAATATGCATATTACTGATTCCAACATTAGGGGTATGGCATCTGCCATTACACTCAGGAGGCATGCCTCACTCTGTTCCACTGCTCTCACCCCTGAAAACAAGACCCGCATAGAGGATTTGCCTTGATTGTGAAGGTCTTTTTTCGCTTCATCTACCGATGAAACTCTTAAAAACATTAAAAAAACTAGCCAGATGGCCAGGTCTGCTGGGGTGATCAGAGCTGTGAGGAAGAAATTTTACCCGTCCTCTGCTCCCTATTCCTACCCCCAAAGCAGTGCTCTACGTACTCCTACCAGGCGGGGAGATGTTTTTTCACCAAAGTACCACCAAACCCAGGCCCCTCTTTCCTCAACCTCGAAGGAGGTTCAATAAGCAGAAAGGGCGAGGGAAGCCTTCCTCCAATTCATCCTCAGGGCAACCTCCCAAGGCTCGATTTTATCCTTGGTCAGATTAAAGGAGAGGAGGAGTTTCTTCCCTCTTTCCGTAACCGTCTCCTGCCCTTCTTTCACCAATCGGCATCCCTCACCAGTAATTGCTGGGTCAGGAAGATAATTCAATTTGGATATGCCATACAATTCCTTTCCTTTCCCCCACATAACTTAAATACTTCTGGAAGTTAAGAAGCTCCTATTAAAAGGGCTATTGAGGAGATACCCTTCTCGGAACAGAATACCGGGTTTACCCCCATTTCTTTGTGGTCTCCAAAAAGGATGAGGGTTTCAGACCCATCCTAGATCTTAGATCTCAAAGATGCATATTTCCACCTACCTGGGGAAAACGAAAATAAAAGTTTCCCGTATCTGGAACGTTTGGCTCCTAGTAGCTTCTTCCAGAGACAGCATGCTGAATCATATTAATGTTACCGTGACTTTGCAAGCTCTGGGATTTATCATGAATATACAGAAATCCTATCTCCAGCCAACAAGTCGTCTCCAATTCATTGGAGCTCTCTTGGACACAGATCGGTCCAGAGCCTACCTCCCGCTGGACGGATTTCATACGATCAGATGTACTATAGAGTCCCTACACTCACAAAGCACCAGGACGGTCCGCTTCTTTCTCCGCCTTCAAGGATTCCTGGCCTCAACCACGGCAGTGACTCCATATGCGCGTCTGCATATGGGACCCCTTCAGCAGTGGCTCAAGCACGTTCACTTTTCTGCCCTCCATCCCCTCACCACCAAACGAGGTCTACCAAACCTCATGTGGTGGACAGATTGCACTCACGTGCTACAGGGTACTCCCCTCAAGCCTCCTGTTATAACACCTCCATCTCGACAGATGCCTTCCTAACAGGCTGGGGAGCTCACAGAGATCACCTCAAGGTCCATGGCCTTTGGCCCCAGGATGAGAGGGACATTCTCATAAATACACTAGAACTCAGGACCCTCGTATCACATTTAATGGGCAAGAATATCTTAATCATCACAGACAATACTGCCACCATGTGGTACCTCAACAAATGGGGGAGCCTGATCCATGTGCCTATTTCTCGAGGCAGAAGCTACCTGGAACTGGAGTGTCAATCACAATATCCACCTCCAGGCCATTCATCTTGCAGAGCAGGACAATGCTCTTGCAGATCAACTCAGTCGTCAAACATCTGATCCAACCACCACGGATGGTCCATGAACGATCGTCTTCTACAAGACATCTTCCGAGAATAGGGTACTCAGTCCGTATATCTATCTGCCACTACAGAGAATGCAAAGCTCCCCATGTTCTGCAGCCATGCAGGGTTAGCGCCGGGATCGATCTTAGACGCATTCGCGATCTCCTGGACTGGGGACTTCCTTTGTGCCTTTCCCCCAACACCTCTCCTGCGCAAGGTGCTTTACAGGATCCGATCAGATCACACCCACATCATTCTCATAGTCCCGTTCTGGCCTGGGCAAACCTGGCTCCAGACGCTCACGGAACAGGCCTCCGAGGTCGCAGACCTTCCTCTCCAACCCAACCTCCTGTCACTCCAATGGGGCACCATTCTCCATCACGACCTATGCATGCTCCATCTCTGCACTTGGCTATTCGTCCATGATGGGGGAGGTATTCCCAGAGATTTCAGCTATTCTGCTAAATTCTCGACACCCGTCCACCAGAGCGTGTTACACGGCCGAATGGACTCGTTTCTCTAGAGGGTGTTCTTCCATCAAGATTCCAGTGACCTCCCTCAATATGAACCATATTTCCAAATATCTATTACATCTCCAGGAATCAGATCTTTCCCTCTCCTCCGCTAAGGTACCCTTGGCTGCCCTTTTGTTCCCCTTACAACCGGAGGACACAGATACCCTATTTTTCCATCCCCTGATGAAGATCTTCAGGAATGGCCTTATCAATACCTTTCCTCCCACTACTCAACCAGCCCCCTAGTGGGACCTTAATCTCATACTTGCAAAATTAATGGGACCTCCATTTGAACCTATGGCCTCTTGTTCAATGGAAAACTTATCCATCAAAACTGCCATTTTAGTGGCTATCCCCTAAGTCCAAAGAGTTAGTGAGTTAACAGCCCTCAGAGCCTCTCCTCCTTATATTCGCTTCTCAAAGGACTAGGTGTACCTCAGGACCGACCCGTCTTTTTACCAAAGGTAGTCTTCCCCTTTACATCTGAATCACACTGTCTCTTTCCCAGTCTTTTTTCCAAAGCCACTAACCTCGCGTTCGGAACAGTCTTTACATTCTCTAGATGTAAAGAGAGTTTTGTCGTTCTGTATCCACCGCACTAGACTGATCAGAGCTTCTGATTCGCTATTCATCTCCTATGAGGAACAGAGAATTAGGGTTGAGATTACCTCCCAGACACTGTCGAAGTGGATTCTCTTCTGCATCCAGAGATGCTACCTTCAAGCTCGGAGGACACCACTTCCCGTCTCCGAGCACATTCTACTAGAGCAGTGGCCACAACCATGGCCAGTCTCTGCGGTGTCCTGATCATAGATATTTGCATAGCTGCTGCCTGGTCCTCCGTTCTGTTGCCCACAGGATTATCAATTACTTAATTTATGTTTTGGAGGCTTTAATTATCTTTGTGTCTTTAGGATCTCATTTATTTATTCCTGCTGGGTTCTCCTGTCGGGTAACACTAATTCAGAGACATTGACTGAGTCAAATTGGTTGAATAATCAGCTGTTTTATTAGAAGTAAGTACCCAATGAAGATACAAGCAAAACTCTACTCCTGAATAAAATAGGACAAATATAATTGATATTATTGACAAGAATACATATAATCTTATGGGCCAATATCTTGCATACAGAGCATGAAAGTATTCTGGACCACTGTCGGGTTCTGGTCTATAAAGGATGCTGGGGGTTCTGTGCATGTCTTAAGTTTCACATATAATTACCTACTCTTCAGCAGACCTGCTTCTGAAGTGAATAGGGAGTCGATCGATCTGGACCACGATAGGAAGAAAGTGGAAGTCAAAGAAAGTGAAGTAGGAAGTGAAGATGGCCTCTGCCACCTGGTCCATCGTTTTTATTACCTTTGATCTCCTCCCATTATCCACCCAGGAAACTTACGTGTTCCAATAATAATCTAACCAATCATAAAGCCACTGACCAATCATAAAGCGTAAATTGTACACGTCCATGAACTTGTCATGGAACATTACCTAAATGTTGCTAAAACATGTCTACATCTTGCGGTGAGCTAGTTTTCCTGCCTTTCAGCCTCATCATCATGAAAAGTTGATTTCTATCACTATTTCTTAATTCCAGGCTCAAGAGTTCTTTCCTGTTGTTCACTTCACAGCTCTCGGTTGCTAACCCCCTTTCACCACCTTCAACCGCCTTGAGGTGACCTGACTCTGTTCTGCCTTTTAATACACTCCAACTTTATTAACTCCATTCTGCTTCTAACTAAAACTCCAAATGAATAAATGCTAAATAAATGCTAATGACTTCTAACAAAATATATATATGTGAGTAAATATAAGTGAGTAAATACATAAGCAGATATAGGTGAGTAAATATCAATAATATGCAAACCATGATCCAGGCCTCAGAAGCCTGAACCTATTAACTCAAAATTCCTGTCAACAGTTCACACGTTCTCTAAACGTTACTCTCTGGACCTAGCAGCTAGATTGGATACCCTAGTGGGAAGAGCAGTTCTCCAATCTCTGTTTGCTTAATTTCCTCGACTCCCACTACCTTGTGGTAGGTGTTATGTACTGCTATTCACTCTCCCAAGAGTGAGAATCGCGGAGCTCTTTGAAGAAGAAATAGAGGTTACTTACCAGTAACTCTGTTCTTCGAGAGAGCTCTGTGTATTCTCACGACCCGCCCTCCTTCCCCTCTGTCTCGGATGCACCTTTAATTCGTCTTCTGGGACGGGGTTGGAAGGAACTGAGGCGGTGAGGGCTCCTCCCCCTATTTATGCAGTCCTGTTCTCGCGAGATCTTGAGCCCGCTCTTTTGACAGGATGGGAGGGGGGATGGAGGGGAGGAGTCCTCACCATATTCTAGATCTTTCCAGGCTTTCTGCCTGGAGACTGCTGACAACAAGGTCTCCGGTGCCTGCAGAGCAGGAAGTGAATCCCAAGAGTGAGAATACGTGGAGCTGTCTCGAAGAACAGAGTTACTGGCAAGTAACCTCTATTTTTAGTCTCCAGCGTTGCCAATCTGACCCCTCCACAGGAAGAAAATTCACATTTTTAAAAGAAATTGATAATAAAACAAAACAAAATAACCAATTCATGAAAAATCCAAATCTGAGCCTTCTGCAGGTTTCCTCATTTCATTTATTTAATTAATTAATTTATTTATTTATCAAATTTAGTACCTTGCCCCTCCTGCCATAGGCAGCCCGGGGCAGCCTACAAGAATAAAATCATATATTAAATTTGCATAGGGCCCTGCAGACAACAATAAAACAGTAAGTAAAAGGGGAGCATCACCTCCCCCATAATTAAAATCTCATATATAAATAAACACCCCACCCTATCCCGCTAAACAACCCACCCTCACCCATCCCCCTCGCCAAAGGCCTAGCGGAACAGCCAGGTCTTATATTGGTGCCAAAATGAAGGAAGATCTGGGCCTCCGCCAGGAGGGAATTCCACAGCTGTGGAGTGGCCATCGAGAACGCCCTCTCCATAGTAGCCCCCCCTAAATACTCGGGGGACCTTGAGAAGGGCGTTCCCGGATGACTGCAGTCGCCGGTCAAGGGCATGGGAAGTGTGGCGGTCCCGCAGATAGGTAGGGCCCAAGCCGTGTAGGACTTTATAGGTAAGAACCATTCATGCAGCATTTCCTTTCTGATGTAGGGATGACTCTGGGTAAAAAAACTCAACATGCAGGTGGTGAAGTCACTCCCCGGCCTGGGGCAGAAAACCACAGCTGCCACTCTCCGGGTTGGCAAGCGGCTTGAAACACATGTGCCTTCCACATGAGCACCGTCCCATTGTCTGCATGACTCGGGTGCGGGGGCACCTAAGCAAATGTGTGGGCAGCTGCCCCTGCCCTGCTCTGAGCACCCTGTCCCCACCTCCCACCATGACATACAGCCATGGCGGCCCCCGTGGCAGGGATGGCGGGGCTGAACAGATGAGTTGGCCTGTGTAGGCAGGCCTTAGCCTGGCATGGTCACCCAGGATTGGACTCAGGGCACATCCTAGGCCAGCCACCTACCTGCCCTGGTGCAAAAGCAGGCCCGTATCTGGCAGCATGTGAACACACGCACAGGTGGGTCCCAGGCCACAGCGAGCCAGCATCAAGTCTTTTAACACGCTCTCTCTCCTCTCACTGTGTCCCCTGTTTTGATTGTTTTCTTTGCAACAGAGTTTCTCCAAGCGCTCAGGGATCTGCTGCCGGAGGAGTTAGAGGAGGCCGGCCTGGATTCCAATGCTGTGCTCTTCACCCAACATGAAGTGGCCAGTTTATTGGATACGTCTGCTTTCCACTCTCTGGTCAGCTTCAAGTAGCACTTACGGCTCTTACTGCATGTTGTCTCAGTTCCAGTGGTATATGGGGCTAGCCTGGGACTTGGGAAACCCAGGTCACAGAGGGCTGTTGCCAGATTATTTAAGAAGTCTAGATTTAGGGCAAATTCTCATGAGATGGAAAACTTACCTGTGACAGAGTCACTTTGAGCCCTTGAAGGACCAAGCCCATGGGTGAGGGAAATGCTTGTGGGGAGCCATAGAGGGCAGAGGGAAGTGCCAGTCCTGTAAGGGAAAAGCTGGTCCAAGATCTAAGCAAAGGTGTGGCTGGCAGAGCTCATATGGACAGGATGGAGCAGCCTGCTAACTGAGCAGCCTCAGCCATAAAAGCAAAGCCAGAGAGTTCTAGGGAGACCATCAGGGAGAGGCATGAGGGAGCTGATATGCCCTGTCTCCAGCTGAGCAGCTGGACAGAAGTCCCAGAGGAAGGGGCCAGGTACTGGTAGCCTGTCCCAAGATCCTGCAGCTCACAAGGCTGCCCTAGAAACTAGCTGGCAAGGGGCCAGGCCAGAGGGTCTCACAAGGGAATCAGGAGTCTGCCTACAGGAGGGGGGTTACATCAGAAGGCACTGAGCGACAGAGGAACTGTCAGGCACGGAGTGAGTAGGGCCAGAGGGCCTGCTTTACCGGGGGACCTCCCTCCCAGAGAGAAGTGATGGCAAATACTGTGATATGTGGCCTGAGTTATGTATATGGAATAAGGACTTTTAACACTTGTAAATAAAACACACTTTGGTGACAGAAAGTGCTATACGGACTTGTTTGAGAACAGATCCTGTGACAACTTGGCATACCTCTCAACATTCTGAGCGGCCAGAGGGACAAGCCTTGCCCCTTCATTGAATAAGCTCTGTCCCTTCCCGCACTTAAGCGTGCATGCACAACATCCCCCAACATCCAGTTTAACCACCAAGTGCTTCAAGAGAGCCAGAAACCTCTTGTCATTCCATCATCTACCCATTGTCCTCTAAAGTGCTTTTCTTGCCGGCAACCAAGAAAGAGGCTCCTGAAGCTTGAGTACCAGTCGAATTGTCTCTACTGAAAGAGGAACTTCGACCCCCACTGAAAGAGGGACACTGGGATCCAGCACCTAAAAAGGGACTGTTCCTCCTAAATTGAGAATGTTGGGAGGTATGATTTAAACTGGGCGTGGGGAGAACCGCATATGCTTCCAAAACCGGTTTCATCTGGGTTATTTTTAACTATGTAGATTAGGTTGGAGGATGCCTCAGGAAATGACTGCAAATGTAAGGGCACAAACCAAGGATTCACAGTCTTGCCATTTCCTTCTTGCTTGTAACTGGGAACGGCCACTTCTTGCTTTCGGCCCACAGGGAAGAAAGAGCATCTAGCCTTGCTCTGGACAATAAAGGGAGCACTACTGTGTGTTCTTAGCTCAGCCTGCTCACTCTGGATTCCAGCCCCATGTTGCCCAAGCTGCATCTGCCCCAGACCATGGCTTTACAGCTGCATAATTAGTGGGGTTTTGTAGCCATGCAGCATCACAGGATTGCTGACGGGCAGGGCAGAACCAATTGGATACAACCTGGGAATGGCATCCCACACAGGAAATTCTAAATGTGGGAGGAACCACTGGTGTGAATGCTCCCTTGAGAGCAGAGAGAGGGACATTCCTTCCTCTGAATAACACTGACTTCGTCCTCTCTGCCATTCTAAGTGAGCCTGTGGGCCCAATTTTGCCATGGCTCGTGAAGCCAGACCCAGATTGCACAAACCCTTTATTTGTCTGACAGGTACAAGATGAAGAGAGAGGCTGGTCCAGTGGTCAGGGGGCCAGCTTGGGATTCAGGAAACTCAAGCTCAAGTCCCTGCTCTACCATGGACTTCCTGTGAGACCTCACATGAGATATTTAGCTTCTGTGAGCTTCAGCTCCCTATCTGTAAAATAGACTTAATAGCACTTCCCTGGTGCCCACAGTGTGTTGTGAGGATAAATAGAAGAGGCACCATGTAAGTATCTAAGATATGATAAATAACTCATGCCATGAAAAAAATGGATATGATCATAAGATAAATTAGGACTGAGAAACTCTGTATTTAAAATCCTTTGAACTGGATGAAGATTGCTTGGCTAGATTTTGTGGAAGGGAATAGCCACATGACGAATCTCAGAAAAATCAGGGAAAGCAAAGGCTGTTGGACCATCTTTCGCTCCTACCAAATGCAAAAGAGAGAGGCTTTATCCTTTACCTCCTCTTCATAAAGGTTATGGATGGTCCCTTGAGAGACCTCAGACTTCACATGATCATTTAAAACAACAAAAGCAAACCCTACCAAATAGATTGAAGGAAACAGCTGATGTCAATTTTCTAGTGATTCATAACAAAGATTTACTCTACTAGAGCTATTCTAGCTCTTTCAATGCCCCCAAGGGAATAGTTTATGCCGCTTCAATAGTGATATGGGAGGAAAATTAGCCCTTATGAATTATCCAGAATGGATTTCCCAGCCGGATGGGAAGTGGTGTTGTCACTTCAAAAACAAAGTGGGAATTCACTATAGTCTATCACCTTGGCGATTTTAGGGCACAGAGACTGGGTTCTTATGGAATACAAAACCACAGTTGGATTATTTATTGTGACATTTACTTTGTTTTGTAAGTTAACTCGTTTCCATATGCATTTATTTTGGATAACCATTGTCTGGGGTTTGTCCAGATATATTAATGTGGAAAACCGACACTCACTGTGCACAATCCATGCTTTTCAGACTTTTGACTCTGTCAGCTGCAATGACAGTGAGGAACTGGAGCAGCTGCAGCTGGAAATGGTGGATTTACGACAGGAAGTCCAACGGCTAAAGGTGAGGGGTTGTCAGGACCTGCATCTTGAATCCTTGCCCTGGAGGTTTGGGGGTGGCACTGGTGGTTAGGCCTGCAGCACCACATGCCTTGCCTCAGCCTAGCTGCTCCCCCAAGGGACCACTCTGCTCTAGCCAGGCCACGCCCTTCCTGTTTGTCTCCAGCCCCTGTCCATGCCTTCCAGTTTCCTGACTGACTGTCAACCAGGCTATAAGGCTGGCTGGTAGTAGCAGGAAGTTGGGTGGATCAACTGACCTGTCACTTCCTCTTCCTGTCCATTTCTGCTGTGCTTCTGCTCTGTCTTGACCCCAGCCTGTCCTAATCTCTGTGCACTGTTTTTATTCTGGTTCTGATTCTGCCCTGCTCTGCTTCATCCTGAACCCTGCACTTACTCTCTATTCTGGCCCCAATTCTGACCCTAGGCTCCAACCCTGTCCACTCATGCCCTGGACTGCTGTCCCTGACAGGTCCAGCATCCTCCCAGAAGTTGGACTTGGACCTGGAGGACCAGGATTCAAATCCTGTCTTAGTCATGGACTTACTGTGTGGTGGCCTTGGGCAAGTCACTTTCTCTCAGCCTCAGTTCCTCATTTGTATAATGGGAATAGTAATGACCTTCTTCACAGGGTTGTTGTGAGGGCAAACTAGATAAGGATAGTAAAGCATGTTGAACACTAAAAGTGCTATATAAATCAGGAGTGGGGAACCTTTTCCCTCACAGAGGCCACTTTGAAAATTAGTACAAACTCTGAGGGCCACATAGGAGTTGTGATTAGGGGGTGGGCTTAGTTCATGGATCTGTTGTGATTAGGGGGTGGGCTTAGTTCATGGATCTGTGTGTGTCCCCCCCCNATTCTTGTGTGCATGCTCTCATCTCTGCTCCCTTACCATGAACTCAGATTTCCAGTGCTTGGGGGTAGGAAGTGGATCCAGATTCAGGAACTGAAAAGGGGCCACATAAAAACTAGTGGTGGGCCACATTTGGCCCCCAGGCCGGAGGCTTGTCACACCCTGATATAAATGAATATTAATACTTTCAGGCACAGCAGCTGCAGTTGTAACAACTAAATGGGAATACTGCAGAGGAAGTGGTGGTGTGTTACTGGCCACAAATGACAGTCTACTAAACTGCCATGTCAGAGAAGGGAATAACAGAGAGCAAAACTACGGGTCTGCAGCATGCCTGTCTGCACATGTTGTCAAATGTGATGTGTTAACAAAGTTTAAAACCTTCCTTCTCTAGTCTCTCCTGAAAGAGGTGGAAACTGGCAAAAAGTCAATGGAAGAAGAGCTTCAGAAGTTGAACCAGGTTAGTGAAGTGACTGGATGAGAATTGTCATGTGGTATTTACCTGGGTGACATTGCTGAACAAGGCGTGGATAGTTCCAATCCTGCTCACACACATACACATTCAGAGTCCAGCAACTCCATTAACTGGTGGAAAGGGGAGGGCTCAGCTCCAGTGATGGTGGTGGCTCAGCCATCTGGCATGGCAGGCACCCTGGTGGTCTGGTGGCCGTCACCTCCAAAAGCAAGGCCTTGCCCTCCGTAGGCGAGACTGTGGGGTTTCCCCACAAAAGCGCAGTAGTCCTGCCTAGGGTGGGACTGTTGGGAGGTATGGGACATGTTTACTGCACCCTTTCCCAGGCACAGATGGTAGCAGTTTGAACTGCGAGCAACCTTGAAGAAGCTGACTGGATGATTCTGCTACTGCTAGTACTAACCAGTTTTCCTCACTAATTCTAGAAAGCACTGGACTTTCTTTCGGAGAACCGTTCCCTCCAGAGCAAGCTGCAGGTGGCTGAGGGGGTGCAACGGCAAGCCCACAGTGCAGAGCAGGACTACGAGGAAGTGGTTCACCTACTGGAGGCTGAGATTGCCGAGCTGAAAACTCAGCTGGTGGGGAAGAAAACCAAGCAGGTTTCAGAAGCAGAGGTAGTGCACCACAAGGACAAGGTTGGGATGGCCAAGGGCTCAGCAGACCAATGGGAAAGCTGCACTTCCTAGTTTGAAGAAAACAAATGTTGATCACAATCCTGAAACTGCTTACAAGCTCAACCATTAGGTGCCTGTAAGAGGTTAGAGGAGTGTGGCCTTTATTTATGGTAGAGCTGGGTGACTGAATTTTCATCTGAATATTTATTATTATTATTATTATTATTATTATTTTAAATCATTTGCCCTCATTTCACAGGAATATTCCCTTTAATTTGCATGAAACGTGTGCTTGCCCAGCATCTCCTATTTAGGAAGTTGAATCCGAAGATGAATCCCTTATATGGCCCCATCCCTCCTTTAAATCTGCCTGTCAGTGGCTCCTCTGTGACTGCTATTGATGTGGCCCACATCAACCAGGCAGAGGTTGGGGCCGGAGCTTGTGCGGCAGGCAGGTAGGCAAAGAGAGGACTGCTGCTTCTTGCTGATTAGGGGGGAGCATCACCAGAGCCCCTCAGCACAATCTTTTTGTGTGTTTGACCTTCTAACTAGAGCGAAAAAAAATCTCTGATGTTTCCAATGGAAACAGCTCTTTTGCCTTCATTTGTGCGAGGAAGAAATTTACTGTCATTTTCAACATTTCCCGCTATTTCCCACCATTTCAGTAATTTCCAGTATTATTAGTATTTTTCGGTAACTACCAAAAATTTGTGAAAATTACTACCGAAATGGTGGAAAACAGTGGAAAATAATGGAAAATGATGAAAATTATGGTAGATTTCTTCCTCACTCCCAAAAGGTCGGTATTTCCTGACAGAACAAAAGCACCTGCTCTCGTTTCAGACCTATTTCTAACCAGTGGGGACAAATGACAAAAATGTTCCCTACCCTGTATTAAATACAAAGGCATAGCTATAATAGGACAGGTGGTGCAGCTGCAGTCCTGGGGAGCCCGTATTCCAGCTGCATACTCTACCCCGAGAAGGTGGGGGGTTGGACGTGTGGAGGGAGGGGCAATTCCATCTTCTGCAGCTGGGCCCATTCCAACTAAGCTACACCCCGGGCTAAATAACTTTCTTTAGCTCACTCTGCCCTTACAAATAAATTTCTCTCTTGGGCCAGTATATTTAATAGAGTACAGAATGGCTTCGTCACCTTAGTGAGCCCAGCAGTGATCTCAGATCACAGCAGAGATGGCAACATGTATATTCCTTGATTATTTCTTGTGTAGCTCAGAAAAGCTCTGTTTTTGCCTGTTTCTGGGTGTCATGTGAAGTTCTTTCATCATCCCAGACTGGTAGTAGATTTATTATTCATGGATATTATTCACAGTTCAGATAGCTCCCTGAATATCTGCGACCAAAACAGGTATTTACATATCTCCTTGGATATTTCTTTTCGGGTATTTCAGTTTTTTGTTCTAGCTATTTTGATCAGTCATTTTTGTTTTTTGTCTAGGACAAATAACCAGATATCCAGCCAAACAGAAATGGATAGTGGTTATTGTACATATTGTTACTTTTGGTTTGGGTTGCGTAAATTCATTTTGGGTAAACCGTTTTGGTTTGGTTTTATTTCCCCCCCTTTATTCATTTCAGCTCCACCGCCAACCTGTTTCTCATTTATTTCTTACTGGGGAAAGTCTGGGATGAACTTGGTGTTTTCAAGGACCTCGGCTGTACCAATCCTTCTCCTCCCAACTCTTCTGCCTCATTCTCTCCATTTCAGGGAGACGTTCTGGAGCTGAAACGACGCTTGTCCCTGGCTGATGGGCAGCTGCGGAAATCAGAAGTGTCGCGGAAACGCCTGGAAATCTGCAACAAGAAGCTGCTCCTCTTTGTGCAGGTGAAGGGTTACAATGGGGCCACCATCTAGGGGAGCCTTGCTCAGCTAGTGCATCTTGTGTTGTCAGGCACTGGTCAAGTTTTGAGTAGAGTAGTGGCAGGATCAGGGTCAGGTATGAGCTGGGCCAGGACCAAGATAAGAGTCTGATATCTTCCAGGGGCGACCCAGAACTGCAGACCATAGACAGCCCAGGGTGTCAAACAGGGGTCAGTCCAAAGCAGAGAGTTGAAGCAAAGAAGAATCCAGAAGCACAGTCCAACAGCAAGGCAAAGAGTCAACACCAAGAGAACAGTCCAAAATGGGGCAGGACCAGGGCTTAGGCAGACTGGAGGAAGGCAGGTACTAAGGCAAAGGACCAGGCATACTCAAAGCCTAGACATTGTTCCACCTGACTTCCTGTCCCTGTCAGGTGGGTTTAATGTGTGGGTGGGGAATCCCAGTAGGATCTTCTTGCCAAGCAGGCAGGAACATGGGCCCAGACCAGAGCATGGAGGTGATGCTGTTGGACTGACCAATGCCCTCCAGGTCCCAAGTTTGCTGGTTTGCGTCCCAGAGCCGTTCATGTGTTTTCTTAGAATCAAAATCACTCCCTGTATCATATGTAAGAAGCCTTTATATTTTCTTCAGGCCCTAAGGAGGGCCTGTCTTTTGGCAGAGAAATCCCCCCCCAACCACCCTAAGTGATCTAAGGTAGGTGGGAAATCTGAATGCATAAAGGGTCAAATTCTGCCCCACTAACCTAGAGAAACTTGGGCTTCACCAAGAGCCTGGAGTGAATGGGTTAAAACATGAAACGTTTGGGTAAAATCTGGAGGGGTGGTAGTAAGCTTTGCCACCTCTCTACTGCAACAGCAGGTGGGGGTGAGGAGATGGGACAGGGGGCCTCCCTGCCATAGACACAACCCAGGGCCCACCCCCAAGCAGTTTGAATTCATGCTCCCTCTCCTTTTCTCTCCACTCTCTGTCACCCTAGGAATCTCATTCTGGTTCTCAGGGTCCCTTCTCTCATCTTTCTGCTACTGGTCCAGCTGCTTCTCCCCACAGCAGAGTCAGAACCTAGAAAAGGGGAGAGGGGACAGATCTGGGAGAGGAAAAGAGCTCCCCTTGCTGCTTGTGCCTGTGAAGAGGACATCAGGGTGGGAATAGCTGGGAGTGCCCCACTTAGCATCATTTTGGTTGCACCCCTGTAATCTTGCAATGAAATTGTGTGATACACTAGGCATATCAGAGCTGCGTTCTACCCAGCATGCTCTCGATGAGCCTGAAGAGAAGCCTGTTGCAGTCCATGGGAACTATTCCATGCATGGTTGCACTGAAGTGAATGTGTGGGCATGCCGCATGCTCCTTGCCCGATTGCATGGTGTGAGTAGGAAACTGGATCCAGATTTCTTTGGATCTACAATACTGAGTGTTGGAGTTTATAGGGACTAATTTTATTGCTTGGAAAGAAAAATTTCAGGATATCTCAATAGGCCTGGATGTCTCCTTTACCCCTTTTATGTATCCTAAATATTCCCTAACCCTCTAAATGGTTGCTGTGTTGGTCCCAAATGTAAGAGATGGGGATGAAATAGTTCAAATGACAACTTTTAGTGGACCAAAATCTGCTGGTGAGGGCATTCAAGCTTTTGGTCCAAGGGACCCTTCCTCAGGCAAGTAAAAATTCAGAACTATAGACTGAACAATGCAGGGTGTGTGCAGGGGCGGATTGGCCATTGAACCCACCAGGAGGATTGCCGGTGGGTTGGGCTGGGCTAGGCTGGAGGGCCGGTCCCGCTGTCTTTTAAAAAAAAATTATATTATTTTTAAAAAACAATTGTTGGTCCCGACCCCTGTCGGGTCGGGTGGGGGGAGGTCTCACCTGCCTCTCCCTCCTAAGAGCACAGCAGCAGCTGCAGCAGCAGCGGGGACACTCGATCGATTGGGCTGGGAGATAAGGCTGTGTTTACAAACATAGCTCCGCCTCCCCTCCCCAGTGCTGATCAGAAGGTTGCTACCTTGTAGAGAAGGTTCTTTGAGATGGCTCCCAACAATCTCTCAACTCAACTGGGTTGTGCACGCTCACTATAGGCCAATAATAGATCACGTGATGGTCTCGAGCTCCTCAAGGCAGGGGAGGACGGAGCTTCAGCCCTGGGGCAGCAGGTAGGGCCTACTTTGGGGGGGGGGCATGGGCCTGCTTGGGGGGGTTGGTCTCTTTTAGGCTGGGTGTCTTGTGTAAAAAGGGTCTTAAATAGTTGCTATTTTCATAAAGGGCAGATTCTCTGATATTAAAATTGCTGTCACCTTAAAAAAAAAAAAAAAAAAAANCTGGGAGGGGAGGGGGCTGTTGGACTGGACTGGGCTGGGGAGTGGGGGTGCTAGCCCTCCCCTGCTCTAACCCACTAGGCTAGTGGGTTAGAGCGGGGGGCTGGGAGTCAGGCCTCCTGGGTTCTTCTCTGGGAAGGGAGGGGGGCTAGTGGGTTAGAGCAGGGGGCGGGCTGGGTTCTTTTGTGTGTGTGTGTGTGTGTGTGTGTGATTAGGGCTGAACTGAGAGTAGAAGAAAAATTAATTGCGAGTATTTCTGAGTTCCGGGCTCAAGTTTCTGTAAGCTACTTGGTAATACTGTGGAATACTTGGTACCGCTCGGTACTTGGTAAAATGCTGAGTAGTTTACCAAGTCTCTTAAGTGGTGAGAAAGGGGGCAGGATGGGGGGCAAGAAGGGGTGGGGGGCAGCACACTCACCAAGAGGACTGGATGCGCTGGTGGAATCTTAAGTGAAGCCGAATTGCTGCCGCCGGTGAGGTCCCTCCAGCGCTGTGACCACGAGGAAGTGCCCCAATGCTGGCTGGGAGATCTGACTGCTATCTTTTCTCTTGGGAGTATGCTGGACTACATTCCTCAGCATGTTCCCAGAGAAAAGATGGTAGCCTGCAGCCAGGAGACATGCTGCCCCTGCCCCCTTCCTGCCTGCCACATCTGCCCTCCTTTCTGCACACAACATTAGGGGATTCACACCTGCCCCCTTCCTGCCCGCCGTGTTCAATTTCTTGATTCCTCGGTTTACTGAGTGTTGAGTATTGTAAACCGTGTCGAGTAGCATGATACTTGCTAAAAACTGAGTACCAAATTACAGCCCTCGTGTGTGTGTAATATATATAATATCAGCTGTTGGGAAATAAGTAATTAGCATTTTAAACATTTAAATACAGTGAAGAGAAACTAATAATCAAATGAAAAATAAATATATACATAAAACATTGCTGTATATAGTTCTGACCTTTTACATACCTAAAGAAGGGCCCTATGTGGTTTGTAAGTTTGCAGGCTGTTGCCAACAGAAGTTGGTCCAGTAAAAGATATCATCCAACTACTTTGTCTCCATCCCTATGTGTTCCCTGGAAATTCTCCAGAGCTGAAATGGATACCTGAAAAGACGGTTAAACCTGTCAGATGTGTTCTACCTGAACTGAAAATAGTGGTTCGAATAATAAACTTTGTACTCTGATGGGTATCTGTTTTGTTTATTCCATTTGAGTTTTTTGTTTGGTTATCTTAGTGTTCCAGTCATTTTAGTTATGTTGTTTAGGCAATATTTGCACTGTTGCGCATGCACAACTGCTGAAAAGGACACAACTGAAATGGCCGAACAGAAAAAAAATGTGAATTCAAAAACATTGAAACTGAATACCCCCAAAATTGGATATTTGAGTATCCAATTCAAACATGGGTACTCGAAGGCTATCAAAACCTGGAAACAGTATTCAGGAATAACACTCAACACTACCCATTTGACCTCCAGAAATCTCCATCTCTGCTCGTTAATGGCTCCATTCAGCCGGAGATACATAGCTGGGAATGCATCCAAGAGCAAGGTTGAAGCATGAGAGGGGGCAGTGGGCATAATGGGGGCAGTGGGTACAGCAAAGCAGCCCCTGAAAGGCTCTTCCTTAGAACAGGAATTTTGGTTCTCTTTTCCTCCCCTCCCCCCCCTTCTCCTCCCTGTACACTTTACATCTAATTTATTCTAGCCTCTATGCTAATTTACATAATTTCAATGGGTCTGCATATTTACATAGGCTCTGGGCTTTGTTTGTGTTGCAAAGGGCCTTGAGATATTAGCTTCAAGGGCAGTGAATAAGCAGTATCACACTAAATCTGATTTAGAAAAAAAAAAGAAAAAAAAAGCAGGGTAGTTGTTCTCTTGATTGTCTTCTGTTCTGTAAATCTGCAATCTCTCCCTCTCTGTTCTCATGCAGAATGTTCGCACGGTCCTGAGTGTGCCCAGCCCATCGCCAGAAGAGAAGAGGTGGGTTGATGTCTGGGAATGATCCTACATGCATGGGGGAAAGTTAGTTTGTTTTGATGGAATCTTTTTCTGAACTTTATCTGGTCAGTGTGTTACAGGGCAGCAGCTTAGGGCTGAATTGGATCAGCTTTTTCTATTTTGGAGAGATTTTCTGCATTTTCAGAACCACAGCGGAACTCTTGAGTGAAGTTCTGGAGGCAAGGTGCCACCATCTTGTACCCTGTACTTTGTATGAGCAGGATGGCAGCACCCTACCCTGAGAATGCATTTGTGCAAAATGGTAGTGCCCTGTGCAATATGGGATATAGCTGATCCAGATCTCTGGGAAAATGCAAGGATCGCAGTCCATTCTGCATTTCACTAGACCCAGATTGGAACAAGCAGATCTGTCGAAGACTGAATCTGCACCAAAGTTTCATTTTAACGCTACAGCAGCTGCTGCTGTTGCTTTTCATCTAGGTAGCAAAAGTGTGGAACAAATTCCTTTGGAAATAAAACAAACAGAAAAGGATCTCATCCCCAAGGGCAGAGACTCATGGGATCAGAATTATATTTCTAGCTCTGCTGTAGGTTCTCTGCCATAGTTTTCAAAGTGAATTGCCTAAAGCAATTGCTCCCAATATTTTTGTTTGCACGACTGCATTTTGAGACTAATTCTTAACTCCGTGAACCCAGACAGCAATAAAGACATTGAAAGACAACCAAATATCAATTATAGTTTGCCAGCTATGCACATTTTAGAGGACACTAATGAGAAAAACATGCTGCAGGGCTGCATTGGAATTACCCCACTTGAGATACTGTACCATGTTGGTCCTGCCCAGGGTATGAGTTTCTGCAGAGTTCAACTTAATCAAGACTCTCGGGCCTGGATCCAGGTGCTCATACTCAGTTTATTTACATTACTCAGTCCAACTACTTCCATTTATAGTCACCGACTTACATCCTTGGTTCCCTTCAAGACAAACCATAGACTCAGCTTCTCTGGCTGGGCGGGTCTCTTCCAGGCTTGCAGCCTCCTGGCTTGACTTCTCTGGCCTGCCAGACATCAGGCAGCCCTGTGTACAACAGTGCCTGGATGGAACTTCCAGCCCCTTTCCCTTGGGGTAAGCTCTTTGCCTCTGCCTCTCGGTGATTTCTCCTAAATGAGTCCCAACTTAGCCTTATCCCCGAGACCCCTCAACTGGCTTGCCATTTTCTTGCCACGGCCAACTAGGGAGCACTCGGGCCTCGCTAGCTGGCCTAGCTGGCCCATTAGAGCTGCAAAGGCCTGCCAGCCTCGCTATGGGGCCTGGTCCTACAAGGACTCACCACGACCCATTACAGATCCAAACTCATGGTTTGTGAGCCTCTGACCTAAAGTGGGAAACCTACGTCCATACTTAAACACACATAAACAAGTTTGAAATCCTGACACTACTTAGTCTGGAGCCATCCTACTCGCCTCTGAGGGCAAGGGTAGTGCCATTTTAAGACATAAACCCAGGATTGGGCTCTCAATGTGAAAGGCCAACAGCCTGTGCTGAAACTAGGCATAGACAACTTGTACCTGTGCACAGGGTGCAATCATACAGGGGGACAAAATGTAGAGGACCAAAGCCATGAGCACATGTACATGCCAAAATTCAAATATACGATTTGTGACTTTCCTGCTCAGGAATCTAGGAAGCAATCTATCTAGCTTCGTCAAATGAACAGGTTTGCTGCTATAACATAACACATAGTTGTACGTGTAAAGCACTAATGTTTTCACTTTCAATAGAATTTGATGTCACAATCAACATTGAGCCCAGGGCTTTGAAAATCCTTAAGATGGTCCTAAGTGGTTTGAAAATTGCTGCCTAAATGGCCTAGGTTTCAGAGGCGTTGAGCAGATTTAAGTTAAGCTGCAGAGCTGAGATCCAGATGGCATCTTCCCTAAGGTGAACTGGTGTTTAGTCTCCATTTGTAAAGCTACTTATTGAAATAGTTCTTTGAGCCTGGAACTTGAATAGTTCTTCAACTTCAGGAAGTTATAGTGACACTGCCAAAGTCTATAGCCCTAAGTCTTCACTCTCTTTTTAAAAATTTCTTTTTAATGCATTATAAATGTTGAACAAATGTAGTTCAAACTGAAACAGATAAACATGGTTAACAGTACATTAATATCTGTATTCAGAACCTTGTCGCTGGCTAGTCTTTCATTGTCCTTGGTGTATTTCTTCCTTTCATCTTCAGTAAAAGTGGTAACGAAGGAAACATTTTATGGATTCTTTTCCCAGGCTGTCTGTCAATTTATCCATTGCAATGATCTGCCACACTTTCTCTCTACTAGCAAAGGCAGGATCTGTTTTTCCTAATGCTTGGCAATTTATCTTTATTGGGAAGGCATATGTCCATTTTCCAAAGCAGTGTTTTAGATTTAATTAGTTTTGTTTTCTTATTAAAAAAAAGAACCAAAAGAACACAGTCTTGCTTTGTTAATGAGCCAGTGATCCATCCCACAACAATAAGCCCTGTGATTATGGTTGCCACCTCCCTGGGTTTCACCCAGAGATTCCATGTTTTGAACCCAGGGGCTCCAGGAGAAGCCCTGATTTCCAGGTAGCCGGGCGCCTTTGGGGCTAACCTGGAGAACTGGGACTTGGGGAAAGGAGGGAGTGGCAGTGGGTCGGCCATAGGGACTTTCCTGCATCCTTTCGGACATTTCCCCATCCCTTGTGGAGCGTTGTGATGTTCTGCCAGTCCATGAGGGTAGGGTTATGTCAGAAAGGGGGCATGGCTGACCATGTGGTGCTACCCTATTCAGGTTTCCTCCTGAAGGCAGATAGCAACCCTCCCCGAGAGGAAGAGAGGAAAACTGATTTCAGTTTCTAGTATAAAAAATGACATCTTCAAAAATGCAGCAAGGAAATTTCTGAAGCTGCCCATGTATTAACTGTCTATCAAATTCCAGCAGGACAGGATCAAACCTCCTAAACAGGCACTGTTGCAATACTGGCAGGCTGAGATGAAACAGACCCTGCTTATGGCTTAACGTTCAGAGGATTCATCACTGGTTTGCTCATCTGACATTTCTAAATACAGTCTGTTCTTATTTTTAAGAGTCAGCAGTCAGGCAGATGAGGATAAAACCAAAGAAACCTCAGAGGCGCCTCTCCCATCCCCAGATCTCATGGACCTTTGGATCTCAGAAGCTAAAGAACTGTTGGAGCTCATCCTTGCTAGCGCCACAAAGGATGGTAAGGATGGGAGTTTAGTTAAAGCCCTTCTCAATGACAAGGCAGCTGAAGTTTTTACTGGAAGAATTTCCTAGTGATGAGAATGTTTGCCTGGTACTTGAGACACCCAGGTACAATTCATTACTCTGCCACCAACATTGTGGCTGTTTTTTACATGAGCATTAATCGGAATTAAGCTGCTCCTAATTAGTTTGATTGTGTGAACACTTTAGTCCAATTACTGATCCCAGATTCAGAATTTAAACCAGGTTCTGGAAACCTAATTTTTGAGGATTTATTTTAATGCAGATTAAACTTGGTTAGAATTAGTGATCGTGTGAAAAATTAATCTGGACTGAGTCCCAAGTGCTATAGAGTGCTGCAGATAGACATGTCTCCCCTCTAGCTGTCCATATCTCTATGGTATCCCGCAGTTTTTCCAACAGTCTCTGCTTGGCACACCGAATTTAAAATCCACTGCGCCAAGGTAAAGCCCCCTCCATTTTGCAAGGTGACTGCTGTATCTTGCTGTTACTGTACTCCCAGAAATCAGAGTGGAAGAGGACACTGAAATCTGTTTGCACTGCACTATGGGATTTCGCAGTCTTCCTTGCGACTCCTAATCTGGATTAACCTGTTCACACTGCAAATCAGGATTAATTCTTATTCCCAATTAAGAATGATTGTGTAAACAGTTACTCCTGAATAATAACTCCGAATTAATGAATCAGGATTAAAAACTAATTTGGATTAACTATGGTCGTGTAAAAACAACCCTGCGTGACCTTGGTCACTTTATCTCCATGCCTGAGTTTGTCTTTTGCAAGATGGGGTTCATAGCCTGCCCACCTCTACCATGTAGAGGTGCTGAGAGGATAAATATAGTATGGATTCTGAAGTGCTAGGCAAATGGAGGCCTATAAATACCTAAAATGCACGTCACTCCATCCTTGCTCAAGCTTCCCATTTAGCCACACCTTTCTGCCTTGCTCATTTCCCCCCCTCAGTATGAATTGCAGCTTGTGAGAAATGAATAGACAAGATTTATATATGCAGTTGTTTTCTCCCGTCACTGAAATGCAGCTATTTTCTGGGGTGGGATGAGGCTACAGCTTAATAGCACAGATGGACTGAATTAAGAAAGAACCTAATATCAAAGCAGGAAGTGGAAAAGCATTTGACGCAAACAAGGGCATAGTGATGCAGCTGTAGTGAGGCCCATGAGCCTATGGACCCATACTCCCTGGCCCAGCTGTGTCCCCTGCTGCTGGATGGGTGGGTGAGTGAATGCGTGTGTGGGAATTACATCTTCAGCACCAGAGCCCATTCCAGCCTATCTGTGTCCACCCAAAAGACTTGTGGTGGTGATAGCAGTTCTGTAAAAAGCTGAAATTGAGAACAAAAGAGCAAATTAAAGCCAATGCTTTTTAAGTCCCTCCTCAAATCCCTGGATGGAAACATCAGGATGCTGGGGTAGAACAACTCTCCTTCCTTCCTGACCCACTCTTGCTTCTGTTCTTCCAGCTTTGTCCTAAACCCTGCCCTGCTCTTGTCTCTATATCTTGCCTTTTTCTTGCCCCTGTGCTCCCAGCTTGCTTTGTTCCTGTTCTGCCCAGCTTCATCCTGCTCTTCTTCTGGTCTTCTCAGCTCTGTCATGCCCCTTGCCCTCAGTCTTGCCTCTTGTTCTAGGTGGTGGGTGGGGCGGGGGAGTTGGTGACTCCCATCATTGATGGGGTTTGTCCCTCCCTGGCCCCTCCGGTTTGGATTCTGAGGGTGCTCCTCGACTCCTGGCTTTGCCTGGATGCCCAGGTGTTGGCAAGGAGCGCCTTTTGTCAATTACACCTGATATGTCGGCTTCAGCCATATATCTCAGACTCTGACCTGGTCATTATCATCCATGCCTTCATCACCTCAAGATTAGACTACTGCAACGCGCTCTATGTAGGGCTACCTTTGGTGACTGTTCAGACTGCAGCTGGTGCAGAACATGGCGGCCCGTCTCCTTACGGGGACGAATTTCCAGGAGCACATAACACCAGTGCTCCGTTCGTTGCCTGGCTGCCCATAGTCTTCCGGGCCCAATTCATGGTGTTGGTACTGACCTATAAAGCCCTAGATGGTCTGGGCCCTACCTACCTGGGAGACCACCTCACTCCCCATGTCCTGGATCAGCCACTACAGTCTGCCGGGAGTGCCCTCTTAGAGGTCCCCCGGGTGGTACAGGCGGTGACCATGAATTGGCGCTCTTGGTAGCCACTCCAAGGCTGTGGAACTCCCTCCCGGCCGAGGTTTGTCTGTTCCCGGATCTTCCCTCCTTCCGCCAAGAGTGTAAGACCTGGCTGTTCCACCAGGCTTTTGGCAGGGGAGATGGGTAGTGGTTGAGGTTGGGTTTAGGGGATTGGGTTGTTTAGCTCCAGCTTATATTTTGGTTTTATATTTTTTATGTCCATGTCTTTTATACATTGTTGTTTATATGTTTTTACTCAGTTAGCCGCCATGAGATGCCGGAGGCAGGAGGTGTGCGGGTTATTAAATGCAACTAACTAACTAACTAAATAGTTTCCCTTTTCTGGCCTGATCCTTGTCCATCCATCCGCTGGTGTCTCGGATGCCTTTACCCCATGCCTCTTACAATTGGTTCCCTAAGGTTACGTGTAGGGAACACAAACTGTTTGCTTAAAGTTAAATGTTCTCTAATGCTTTGCTAAACTGGGGCATACGATATAAGAGCAAAGGTGCTCAGGCAGCATGTGTAAGAAGGTGGTTTAATGGATGGATACAGTATAAAAATAAACAAAAGTAAGGAAAGCTGTTTTTCCACTGGCAGCTTTTACTCCAGATTAGGAGAGGGGAGGGTGTAGACTAACTCTTCTTCCATACCCTGAATTCCTGAAATCCAGGGCAAGCCAGTATTGACTGCAGTGGCACCAGGCAAGTCCTCTGTTGTGAGGGGAGATACTATTATCACGCCTGTATAATAGTAACAATTGGCCTGTCATTCCACCCTGTAACTGCACTCACACCAGGGCAGCAGCTGTTCACATTAGCATCTTGCCCTGAAGTGTGTGGCATGTGGGGCAGGGAGGGGGGCATTTCACCCACCACCCCACCCTTTTCAATGCTTGGAGATTCCTGTGTGCAGGAGGGGTCAAAGCCATATAAGGAACATATATTTAGATACATGCATTACTCGTCTAAGAAATAACATCATCCTCTCGCCCACATGATCCTCGCCTTATTCTTTGAGTTTCTTGCTTCTCGTTCTTCTGCTTTGTATGCAGTCAGTCCTGCTGGTTATATTATATGTTGGTGATGTAGAGAAACAAGCCATTGTGTTTTCTAACCTTTGCTGCTGTTGGTTCTGCTCTTGTATCAGCAGCTTTACCATGTGAATGGAACGAGTGTCTGACTGGTGATGGAACCATAAACTACAAAGAGTAAGTGTCCAGCCTGCCCTGGCCTGCTTTTTATACTAGGGGTGGAGAACCTTTTCCCTCCCACTGGCCACTTTGAAAATTAGTCCAAGCTCCACAGACTGAGTAGGAACTGGGAGTAGGGGTCTTTAATTAAGAAGTGTGCCCTTGATGGGGAAGGATCCAGATCATGGATCTATACCTTACCCTTAAGTGCATGCCCTCATCATCTCCGCTGCCTGCCCTTGAGCTGAGTGCTTGAGGGTTGGGCCAGATACAGGAACTGGAAAGGGGCCAAATAAAAACCAGCCATCGGCTGGATATGGCCCATGGCTCATAGGTTCCTCCCCCTGGTTTATAATCTGTTTACTTCTGATGGGCGTTTCCTCAAACAGCTCAACATTCAGAAGCATTCACTAACGGAACATATTTGCATTCGATCGTTTGGTATTTTCCTAGTCAAATGAATTTTCAAAAGCTTCTTTTGTAACTATGATTCTACTGTAATGAAGCTTGTTGTTTATCACAAATCCCACCTCACCTGACAATCGGTGCCATTTCCAGGGAGGTTGGGTTCCTGCGTGAAATGGCGCTGTAGACCCAATCATTCCCTAATATAGGGAGGCTTGATGGACACGCATTCTTGCTCTTTAGAAGAAGAATAGGTTACCATAATTTTTGATGCTCAGTTACACATAACATGGCTGAGACTCGTTAAGCGTATGTTGCTATTCCCAGTTTACTAATAGGCCTCATGTGTTGGGAGCCCCCTCTTGAATTGCCGGGGGCCCTGCAGGACCCCCCAACGCATGAGGTCTTGTACAGTTGCACAGTTTGCAGTTGGTGGATCTAGTCCTGCTGACAATCTGCCACATCCACTGTGTAAAAAAGCAGGGAGCAGAGAGAACATGCCCCCACTCCTGAACTTGAGGTGTAAAAAACTGTCCCTCCCTTCATTTTAGCTCCCAAAGGGTGCAGTCAAATGAGAGGAATGTACTCCAAATTCAGGGGAAATGTGCCTCCTCCATCTGTCCTTCCCTATTATTATATCGGTTAGAGGGCAGGGCTTTGTGGCAAAGCGGTTAAGAATTCATAGTGGTCCTGTTGTTATGCCACTGGCCAGGGCCACACACCTTCTAGGCCCTCCTGAAATAGCCTGTAACCATGCCACTCCCGCTTACTTATCTCAGCTGCTTGCAGGTGTCTTCTCCAGATCCTTTCCCAGTTTAAAATACCAGCTCCGTGTAACTACAAACCAGGAGAGCTTGTGCAGCAGACACCAGCCTCTCCTTCACTTGCTATCTCCAATGGGTGTTCAGTTCTCCATTCTCTTCCAGGGAGGGCAGCAATGTTATTAGGCAACAGGGGCTGGGCTGGGGGAGGGGATGGGGATGGCAACTGAGAGCAAATAGCCATGTGCTAGGACTGGATAAGAGTTCTGGACACCACACTTTAAGAAGGACATCGACAGATTGGAACAGGTTCAGAGAAGGGTGACAAAGATGGTCAGGGGTCTGGAAACCAAGTCCTATAAGGAAAGGTTGAAGGAGCTGGGCATGTTTAGTCTTGAGAAGACTAAGGGGAGAGATGATAGTGGTCTTCCACTACCTCAGGGTGGGCGTGCTGGTAAATCCGGTATCCGACAATGCCGGTACTGGGCGTACCGGCATTATTGGATTCAACCCGGTAAATCCGGTCCCGTTACCGGATTCCGGGTACCGGATTTTTTTACATTGCAGCCATTTAAATTAATGGCTGCAATGTAAGTCCCACCAAAAAAGTAAAAAAAACCAACCTCCCCGAGTCCAGGCTGCGCGGGTGGAAGGGGGGACACCCCCCACCCACCCTGCCCAGCCTGGATTTTTGTTAAAAAAAGAGCCCCCCCCAGCACCAGCGGCCGCAGCATCCCCGCAGCCGCCGGTAAGTATAGACCCGATCCCTGGGTGTGTGTGTGTTTAACACCCCTCCAACCCCCCAGGGATCACCCCTACTACAAGTTGACAGTGCACTGCTGTACCTTTGCGGAGCTCCGGGTGCGGCGGCGGCGGGCGGTCCGGCGGCCTCAGCGCCGGCTGTGGCTGCCGGCGTCAGAGACGCTCTAGGCCTTCCG
>QEPC01005111.1:1028741-1042259 GCA_003113815.1 Sphenodon punctatus
GGGGGGTGTCCCCCCTTCCACCCGCGCAGCCTGGGAGGGGGAGGGGGGAGGAATTGTATTCCATTGATTTCAATGGGGACACAGTGCCCCATTGAAATCAATGAAATAAAACCGGTACCGGATACCGGATTTAATCCGAGAATCCGGTTCTTTGAGAACCGGAAAACCGGTAAATCCGGTATCCGGTAATTGCCACAGGGTCCCACCTCAGCCACAGAGAGGACGGCAAAGACTTGTTCTCTGTTGCCCCTGAAGGCAAGACTAGAAATAACAGGCTCAAACTACAAGAAAGTAGATTTTGGTCAAACATTAGGAAGAACTTCCTAACAATGAGGCTGGAGGATGCTTGGCTGTCTGTGTTTCCTTTGAGACAGTGGTTTTATACAAAGTTGCCTCTTTTGTTCATCTCCCTCACCTACATAATATCTGTTTTCTACTCATAGCCACCTTCATCAGAAGACAACATGGCCCCCTACTCCAAGCCAGAGCAGAAGTGACGACCCCCAGCCTCTGAGCCCAGCTGAAGAACTTCCAGAGAAGCCTTTGTAGCTCTCCTGGGATGCACTCTTCTTCTTGGCCATGTATATTCATCACCCAGACACTCTGCTGGAAGGCAGAAAGGACACAGAACAGATGGTTCAATTTCCAGGCAGAGCAGAAACCCATGCATTTTCTTCTGAAAGACTGATCCTCCTGACCAGCCACCCAGGACTCAAGCAGCAAATCCACCTGCATGGCTACCTCTTAATGATTAGACAAGGCTGTTCTCTCTTGGTTTTGCAGCTCTTGAGACAAACAGAGAAGGTGTTGCCAAGGGATTGGTAACACAGGGAGCCTTGTAAAGCCAGTGTCCTGTGTAATAAGAGGAGAATGAACCTACCACTCATGGACACCTGAGCATAAGAGGAGTCCTTTTTGGTGTTTCCTATGAAAAACCAAAGTACATTTAGCAGACTCTAGTGAAACCATCTTACTCTGTAATGTGTATAGCTCTCTTGGGATACGTATTTTTTTTTTCTTTTGTAATGCTTATCCCAGCTGCAATGCTTGAAGTTCAAAGAAGAAGTCCAGCTCGTTGTGTGAAACAACAGACTGGAGCTAGACATACGATATCAGTACCGTAGTATTGGTGGGCACAGAGTGCTCTGCCGAGCCCAGAGAAGACGCCACGGATGCATTTTGATAGAGGCTTTTGGTGTAACCAATGGAGATTAGACCCAGATTGCTCCAGATTTTATGTGGTTATCAATTAACACAGTAGAGATCTGATCTGAGGCTGAGCGTACACAGCCTGGCAAATAAAATGAAGCATCAGTAGAGGGTGTTTGATTTCTGAGCTGGTGATATTTAGAGTTGCTTGATTTGGGGTCTGACTTATTATTTATTATTATTATTGTTGTTGTTTATTTTGAGTTTATATCATGCCCTCTCCCTAAGGCTCAGGGCAGGTTACAACCAATAAAAAAGAAATACTAAGACAAATATAAACCACATATAAAACCACCTCCCCAAGCCCACAACCATCTATAGCCCATCACTTCCGACCCACTCCCTGGACAATTCCCCCCCCTCACCGGGGGGATGTGGTCTTTCCCCTTCCATTCACCATTAAGCAGTAAAACATGCAGATAGGACCAGGTCTGTATAGCTATCAAATTGCAAAATTTTGCTCATATGAATATATTCTAATTTTATTTTCCCAGTTTAAAGCAGTTTTAACTGTTCCCCCCGCCGTCCCCCTCCTCAGCACTCTGAGGTAGTTTTTTTCTTTTGGAGGGGGTATTTAACCAAAAATGGCTTTTGTATCTCTAATCAAACATCTTCTTTTCTTCTCTCAGTAAATTTCACAAGGTCGCCTAAAGGCCAGCCCCATGAGAGAAATTGGGGGATCTGGATCGGGCAGCTCCCTAGCAAGTACTGCTGCTATATTCATGCTTGTACCCTTGACAGTTATGACTTCTGTGGGGCTCACTGCCTCAAGGAAGTGGGGAGAGAAGACTCAGCCTTGTGCAGTGGTGCAGAAGGATGGTACATGATGGTGACCTGAAGCTCTAATTGAAAAGGTCTGACAGATTGGGCCCTTTAGTGCCAGGTCTTCACCATGTTCTCCCCAGCCCTGCATGAAGGAGAGGGGATGGACGCATGGTGTAAAACTTCTTGAAAGTCTTCCCATGAATAAGTTGCTTTGTAACTTATTGCTTCCTGGTGCAGCTGCATCCCTTGCTGCTGGGAGGAGAGATGGGGGACCCCTTCCATCTTCTGCATCAGGGACCATTCCAGCCTCCCTATACCCCTGCTCCTCTGGGTTTGACTGGAGCCTCTGGGTGTGAATCCATTATCTCTGGGTGAAGCGCTTGGATATCTAGGGGTACTTGGATAATCCAGAGAAATCGAGGCTTACCAGGGCCATGTTGGAAAGGCGTGGGGCAAAAGGCTCTCCTGCCCTTTCTGATTATTATTACTTATAGAGTGCTAGCAATATGCCTGGCACTGAACTGTCTAACCTGTAATTACACAGGTGCCTGCCTTGAAGGGTTTACAATCTAGGATGGACATGGGGAGGGGAAAATAAAGGAGAGACAATAATATATTAATTCCCATTTTACAGATGGGGAACTGAAGTGGAGAGACAGCAATCACAACCCCTGAAGAGCATTGTGAGATCATGATGCTCGTGGCCATGTCAGAAAGGCATGAGACCCTTTGCCCTTTCCCCCCTTGAAGCATTGTGACATCATAATGGTCTGAAGGGGGGCACAGCCATGTCAGAAAGGGATACTCAGAAAGAAAACACCAACCCCCTGCCAGCATGCTGGCCTGACCCCTTTGGTTGCACCCACAGAGGAGGTGGCAATCCCAGCTGCACTTCTACTGGTATAGGGAGTGCTTGCACTGCACCCCTGTTAACCCTTGCCACACTGAATTATTTCAGTTTGTAACCTGGAGCTTCCCCATTTATACAGAGAGAGGAGACATCAGTGGCACATGGATCAATGGAACATCCTCCTCAATGGAGGGGTTGGTAATGCGGGCAGCATGCTATTGGCAACAACTATCCCCACATGCTCAGCTGTTCAGTCCTAGCAAGGTTCTCATGTGTTAGAAATAGACAACTGCAGTTGTTCCTTTAGCGCCATTGTTCTGTTACAGGATCTTCTTGAGCAAAGAGTCAGGTCCCTGCCTCCGAGACTGCTTCAAGGATAGAAGTTTCTCAGTCTCCTGGTAATAGCAGCGCTAGCTGGCCCCTTCAGAGAGGTATTGAAAGTATAGGGTATGAAGAGGATTGGGGGGGGGGGGAGAACGGGGCAAAGGTTACGGTTAAAAATAAATGGAGGATAACAAGGGCTTTATTAGCTACTGCAGGCTACCCAAGCAATCACATTCAAGTGATTAAAAGCTTCATAGTCCAGAGGTTGCACTCAACATGCTGCAACCACACAAACAAACCACTAACTTCAATATTAAAATGAGATCAACAAAGATGGAATTTGATCTGGAAAATTGTGTGCTCAAATCACATTGAAATCTTTTATCAGCCTCTCTCATCTTCCCCATTGTCAAATGAACAACCAAAAAGGAGGACACAAGAAAAATATTTCATGGAGGGTAGGGACCCAAGAGATGGGGCAAAACTTGGAAAGGTCAGACACTGGTAGAAACTCACAGCGTGATCCTCCTTGTGCAGGCATTGATCACATTCATTTGAACTGGAAACTTGCCTGTGCTAAATGTGAGTGCTAGCTGCTCAGAGGATCAAGTCTCCCTTAACTGTGGATGTTCTAGGTCAGTCTGTGGCAGCAGATGTATATGCTATGATGCTTCTAGTCTCCAACTTGCCACTAATTCACTCTTCAATTTTAAGAAAATGATTTTGCTTCTCTTCCACAGTTTCTGTATTGCACAATGAGGATAGTAATATCCTTTTGCTTCATATTGTGGAAGCGGCTGAGGCTAACATGCTAATGTTTATTGTTTGGGAATCACGATAAGTGGGGTGTAGTAAGAAACAACAACATGGGGTGAAAGTAGGGTTGCCACCTTTTGTTGAAGCGAATCCTGGACAAGTGGTGGAGCTTGGAGCAGGGCCTGGGGCAGGGTCTCTAAGGAAGGTGCCCAGGAAAGGGGAAGCGGCCTGTGGGCTGCATACAGGGAGAGGGGTAGCTGAGCTAGTAGGCCCAACAGGAAAGAATGGGGAAAGAAGATGGCATAGAGTGGCCAGTGCAGCCTTGCAACCTGTATTTCTCATGTGTCCTCTAAAATCTCGTGGAAATGAAATGCTATTTTTTCAATTGGTTCTAGTGACCTTACAATAGAGATTCTTTTGGTTACCAGAATGACTTGCATCAAAGCCAGTTTCCAGCTTTTGCTTACCCACAATCCAATTAGACAAGAGATGAAGACCGCAAACCACTCACTCCAGAGTAGTCCTATTGAAGCCTGCAAGCTTTATCGGACCAAATTCTGTGTAAGTTTTCCATTTACGCAGAGCTAACACCAGCACATTCTAATCAACAGAAGTTGGTCCAATAAAAGGGTATTATCTTAACTACTTCTCTTCTCATCTCTCTCATACTTGAGAGTAACACAGCAACCACACTTTAAACCAAAATCTAGTGAAATTGTCTACTCTGTTTAAGTGCTGTTTGATTACAAATCAATAGTGGAAATTTTACCATTGATTTCAGTAGTGCAGGATTATGCCCCATGTCTCACCTCCAAGATGAAAACCGCATTTGGGGTTCTGCCTGTATTTCTGAGCCTCCTGCTGGTTATTGGTCTTTCAAAGCAAAGTACCTACCCTACAATGACACCAGCTGGATGAAAGCAAAGTCTTGGAGAATAGAACCTCACTTCCAAACTCCCTTAAACATGACTGTAACCATCAGGTGAACTGTGGCGTTTAATATTTAAAGAGTGTGTTTAATGTTTAGACAATACCGATTTTCTTTGTATTATTAAGTCTCCGTGAAAAGAGGATGGAAAGTGGCTTAGTACAACAATAGAGGGGACTTGGCATAAAATGTCATTTTCCAGTGATCTTCTTTCTGCCCGGGATTGCCAAAGGCAAGGTGTAACCAAAACCTTCCAATGTAGGTGGCACAGTTTACAAGCTGCTGTGCAGACAAGAATGACCGCTGATTCTTTTCAGTCACTTTACGGATGCTCCCTGTTTGCCCAGGTATCAGTACGAACACTGGAGGACAAATCTCTACCACCTGAGGCAAGCAAGGGCCTAAGGGGATTCCAGCCTTAAAAGTAATTTAGGAAACAAATATGTGCATAGTTAGTACAGCAAATTAGGGGCTAAGTTTAGAAGTGATGGAGGAGCAAGTGCTGCTGCACAGATGTACAAAGGGGCATATATACCCTAACATGTCATGCAAGAGATAGGAGATAGTTCAGATAAGTGTAATTGGGCCATCATCTTTTGGGGAGAGGATGTAAGCTTTCTAACTACAACAAAGCCCCGTTTCAAGCTTCTCCTTGAGAAAATTGACAGCTTGTATAACAATGGTTCCCCAAATTTTGTCTGGGTGACCTCATTCTGAGACTTAAATATACAGTAATTCTGTGATCCCAGACAGAAACAAAGACATGCAAGGTATATCAGAAATCAATCAGGGCTAATCAGCAGTTGGAGTGACCTCATCTGGCCACACAAACCCCTTTCTCTGGAATAACCCCATTGAAGACCCCAAGGCTTCAGTGGAGCGACTTCAGGATAAGTGGTTTGTGGATAGCCACCTCAGGGTTCAGTTTAGAAATTTCTGTTATATACACTCATCGTTATATACACTCATCAGAAGAAGCTGTTCCAATACAAGGTATAATCTTAACTACTTGTATTTCTTGTCCCTCTTATACTTGGGACCAACATAGCAATCACACTCTAAATAGGAGCTTGAAAGAAGGCGTGGGGGAGGGAGGGCGGCTAATGTTGGGCGAAGACAATTGACCCAATTTGCTTACGCAAAGAGGTTGGGGTTACCATGTTGGTCTCAAATAAGGCTCTGCATTTGGGTTTCAATAAAACACAAATAAGCCCCCCAAAGCTTTTTTTTGGGGGGTGGGTGGGGGTGTTTCATATTCAAAATACAAATACTAGGGGCGAATTCACACGTGCAGCAGTTATCTGGATTTTTAAAAACTGGTTCTCAATAGTTCGCTGTTAACAAGTCCTGTTGCATTCACATGCATGCCATACCGATTTTAAATACAGCGAAATAAAGCATTCAGACCTACTTGTAGTGAGAGCTTAACCAGCTGCTCAGTGCGATTCAATTACAGGAAGTGGCCTGTGGGGAGCCAGAAGGTTGCTACTTTGTAAACAACATTCTTTGAGATGGCTCTCAACATTCTCACAACACACAACCTTCCAGCCAACATGGATTTTTTTCCCTTGTATGTTTAGAAAGGGTTGGAAGGAATGGTCATTCTGAAGGGTAGAGTGCTTTTTATACTAGAGAAGCTGAGACCATCATGTGGTCTATTATTTGAATAGGGTGAACATGCACAACCCAGTTATGAGAATGTTGGGAGCCAACTCAAAGAACGTTGCTTGCAAGGTAACAACCTTCTGCTTTATCTCGCAGTCCGATCGGAGGGAGTGCCCCCTGCTTTCCTGCACGGGACTTCTAGACTGGGGTGCGGGGGGGGATCAGGGAGTAAAGAGGGAGAGCCTGAGGCTGCTGGAAAGAAGCCCCTCGCATAGTGAGGCGCGCTGCTTCTCTCCCTGGTTTCTTTCCGGTTTCCTGCTGCTGCTACTGCTGCAGCACTACGGCAGAGGCAGAGGCAGATGATTGAAAGGGACGGGAAGCATGGAGGGGAAGAACTTTTGGGGGGAGAAGCTGTCTGCAGCCTGCACCCAGCGAGGCAACTACAGGGCTCCAGCTGGTCACACTGCTTCCGGTAGGGACAGGAGTAAAACAGCGCACTTGGAAGCACGGTTGCATTCACATCAGAAAAGATTTCACACCAGTTAAAACCAGTACGATGTTGCTTTCACACTGCTGTTAAGTGTGGATTTATTGAAAACGGACAGCAAAAAGGTAGGTTTGAGTAGCTTTGAAAGTCGGATTTCTTTAGTGCGATATTGACCGCATTTAATCGAATTTATGTGTTCAGACATGCATGAAACATTTGGTTTTTTAAAAAATTCACAAAAATCAGAACGTCTGAATCCCCCCTAGGTCTGTGAGTGAACCCAGCTTTCCCCCCAAAATGTAATATCCAAGGTCTTGAACTGGACAGCTTGGAGCTGGGCTGCTCTCCAACGCTCAGCTTAGCCGCCTGCTTGGGGAGCCTGTAGTGAGTCCTCCCCACCTGCAGAGGCTGCCGCTATGCCAGTGACCCCTGCCTCGAACCAGCCCCATGGCCCATTCCCATCTAGGGGTCCTATTTTCCACAAGCCAATGATCCCCCCTCTGACCCAGAAAGCCACTCTTTTCCAAGCCAGAACCATGCCTCATTCCTTCTCCCAAGCCAGCAACCCCCACCCTGAGCCAGCAAACTCCCCTGAGCTCCTCCCCAAGACATGCAGTGACACCCCTAGGCCAGACCCAGGTCCCCATCCTGCAATGAACTCCCCACACGAGCCAGCCCCATGTTCCATTCTGTCCTCTCCCAAGCCAGCTGCATGCCTCACTATCCCTCAAGTCAACAGACCCATGCTCTGTTCCACCCTCCCCAAGCTAACAATCTTCTCGCCAAGCTAGCCATATTCTCCATCCTCCCCCAAGCCAGTGATCTCACCAGTGGGTGGCTTTGCTCTTGGGCAAGTATTCAGGGCAAATATAAAATACCATGCCTCTGGTGGCCTCTTCTCCAGGGCCTCACCTCCTCAGAGGCACCCTCTGTGGGGCCCTAGCATCAGGAACCACAGCTGGACCACAGAGAGTAGGTGCAGGATGAAGTCCTGGGAAACATAGCAGGAGAGTTTATCAGGATCAGGGCCCATAGTCAAATATTGTGCAGAATTAAGGTGCAGGGTCCAAGGGTCATGGTGGGGATCAGCACACAAACCACAGCAGCAGGACAGACCAGATGGACAGATAAAGCAGGACTGCAGTAGAGCTGGCACCAGGTTGAGAGAGCTCCCCAGACAGTTGCATAGGGAGTGCATCAAGAAGATGTCAAGCCCCCACCATAGCAGACGCCGAGCCCCGGTATCTGGGTAGCCAGACTCTCTAGTAGGATCAGAAGGACCAGGTTCTCCAAGGGAGGGTCAGAAGGGCCAGCCTCCAGCTGCCCCAAAGGATACACTAGGTTCAGAAAAAGCAGAGCCAGTCCAAGGTGTACAGAGACACAAAAGTGACTAATGGTCCACCCAGCTTCCTGTGGTATCTGGCTGGCCTTATATACAGGCCAACAGCCAACTGGAAAGCTGGGGTTGTGGTGCGAAGCTGAGAAGGGGTGTGGCCTGACTGGTGCTGGGTAAGATCTGATGGCCAATACTGGGCCCTGGCCAGTGGGAACTGGTGTTGCTACAAAGCTAGCTGTAGCACTTGGGCCCCAAGGGTGCCAGGTCAAACCCAGGTCCTTACATCTAGAGGTGGTTGTGTTTTGGACCCCTCTACGATGGAGTGGGGGGCCCCACCCTGACCTGGTGAAAACAGGGGCCACTGTGGGGCCCCAGAAGTAGTGAAAAGAGCACGGCCTGGAACAGTTGCCCCAGGTTACCCTGTGGTAAGGCCGGTCCTGCAAGTATCTCTCAGGCTGTTTTTAGATGAGCGCAGCGGCGCCTACGCTTGTTTTCCAAAAGACCCGGCAGTCCGCTTTACACGTGACGCCGACGCATACGCGCATGTGCGGCGATGCGCTTCCATTTCCGGCCGCAAACTGACCAGGTCGGTGATCGAGGCCGGTCATACGCAGCCGGAAATGTCTGGGCGTGCTGGTGTATCAGCGCTTGCAGAGCCCTCTCCATACCTTCCATCCTCTGTCACAGGTCTCCTTCGCCCTGCTTCTGGGGCGCCACACTTGCCAGTCCTGGCCTTGGCTGAAAGAAAGACGGAAGGGGCTCCCTGGCCCACTCCAGCGCAGGCACAGCTACTGCAGCCTGCCCTTGGTTGACTGGGGCCTGAGTGTGGTCATAGAGCCCCAAATAGGGGATAGCCTCATGGGGATCCACTGAAAAAAGAGCTGCATGCCCCAGTTCGGACCCTCTCTCTCTGCCTGGCGCCTCCACTGTGCCCACTGCCCCAGCAGCCGCCGTTAGCATCTGTGGGTCCAGTGGGAGAAGTGGCCCCGCTGGAGTACCCCGGGGGGGGGCCCTACCACCCCTACGTGCTTGCGCCCCCCTTCCTCACCAGCCTCCCAAATGTAATGAGCAGGGGGGTTGATATGGCACCCCCCTCTTCACAGGGGGGCCGTAATCCCCGTCCCCCCCATCCGCGGATACCCCTTCCCCAGAGGAGGTTGAATGGCCAGGTGGGGGGGGGACATGACCCCAGTGGGGTATCTCCTGCCCCCACCCCTGCCCCCAGTAAGTTGGCGAAGCAGGGCCTTGCACCCTGTCATTCTGACCGAGAGGGGGAGTTCCCCGCCTCCCTCGGCAATGTCGCTTGTGTGTAAAGGGGGGTTGGGGGCCACAACCGCCGAGCTCGCCAGCTGTGCTTCACCCGGATCACACGCCCCTGTGCCCAGGGAGGGATCCGGCCCGGCAGTTTCAATTCTCCTCTTCTTTGCCGCCGTAGCGGCACTCCTCTTGTTCTTCCACATCGGAAGGAAGCAGGTTGAACGATCGAGCACAGTCACGCGGACCCGGGGGCCCAAAGGACAAGCCGCAGGGTCGCACCGCTGTTCCGATGCCGCTCCTGGACTCGACTGAGGCCAGAGCTGCAGCTTCCCTGCTTGTGGACCCCGCCCATCAGGCAGGGCCCACGTTCCTAATTTGCCCAATGGGAGCACAGCCTGAGCCGCCTAGCAACTCAGGCTGCGCCCCAGTTCCCAGTGCGCCGCTTGTTTTCCTGCCCTGGGGGCTGACTTCAGCCTTTGCGGTGGGAAAAACTTTAAACCCCGCCGTCCTGCCTCCTATCTAGGCGGGCGCGGCAAAAGACCCCATGCCTGTCACCCTGGCGGGGGAAGGGGCGGAGGCAATTGGCAGATACAAGGCTACCAGCTCATACCATTTTTGGGACAGTTAAAGCACTGTTCAAATCAGGGATGTGAAACCTCTTGCCAGTGAGCGCTCAGAAACCACCTGTTATTTGGGGATCCCACCATCATGCCTTAAGTTGGTGGGTGATCAGGTTTTTGCTGTGGTGGGTCCCTCAGTGTGGAACTCGCTCCAGATAGCAATCTCAGTTTTCCTCCCTCTTCATCTTTAAAAAGCACCTGAAGACTTTTTTTTTTATTCTCCAGGTGCTTTTAGGCTCCACTGCTGGGTCCCTTTAATGTGTTTTCTCCTCCCTCTTTAACTTCCCCTTTAAATAGATCTTAAATAGATTTATATTTTAAATGGATTTTATATCATTCTATCATATTTTTATTTGTGAAGCGCTCTGTGTGCCATGGGGAGGCTGTAAAATATTATTTTATTATTTGATTAAGAATTCTGCAATTTGTTTTTGTTCTACAGCTCAGAGTGGGGAACCTCTGGGCCAAAGCCCGCCTGCAACTATTTTTCATTTGACACCTTCCCTGCCCATGGATCCAGACTCTCCCCTCAAGCACTGCAAGAGTGAGTCCAGGGGAAGGAGCAGAGATGAAGGCATGTAATCGAGGATGGAGGTGGACCCTCCCCTTCCTTCCCCCATTCTGACCACATTCCTTAAGCTCTCTTGTCCCTGACTTCAATCTGGCCTGCTGAGCTTGTACTAATTTTCAAAGTGACCGGTGCTGGAGAAAGGGCTACCCACTCTGCCTTTGCTACAGCTCAGCTTTCATTAGTATATGAAAACATTCATTGATTGATCAGCCAGATTAATTGATGACTGCATTCATCACAGATTAATATAGTGACTAACCGCCCCCCAAATTAAAAACATTTAAAAAAAAAAATTCAACATACATCAAAATGAGAAAGGAATAATTTAGCTGGAGAACCTGATGAACCGGGTTGAGATTCTTTGGTTGACTGGATTAAACCAGGGGCCAAATGCGACCCACAGCGTTTTTATGTGGCCTCTTTCCAGTTCCTGGATCAGTTCCCTTGGGATCTAATTCCTACCTCCAACCACTGAAAAACTGAGCTTGGGATAAGTGAGCAGATATAAGAACATAAGAAGTACCATACTGGGTCTAGTACCTGCAGACCATCTAGCCCAGCATCCTGTCTCCGATAGTGGCCAGCTCTGGTAGCTCAAGAGAAGTACGTGTACAGGTCATGGAGATGTGACCCATCTCCTGATGACTGCTCCCAGCTACTGGTAGCCAGGAGTTTAGGCCACAACTAGTAGGTATTTATGGCTCTATCCTCTAAGAATTTATCGAATTTCTGTTTGAAGCTAGTTATGCTGCTGGCCTCCTTTGGCATGAGTACCACAACTGTATCGTCCACTATGTGAAAAAGTACTTCCTTTCTTCATTTTAAATCTGCTGCCATTTATCTTCAGAGAGAGTCCCCTTGTTCACTTATTGTGGGAAAGGGCAAACAACAGTTCCCTATTTACTTTCTCCTTGCCAGTCATGATTTTATAAACTTCTATCATATCCCCCCTTAATTGCCTCTTCTCCAAGCTAAACAGCCCCAACCTGTGTTGAGCTTGTCCTCATATTAAATTTGATCCATCCCGTCTATCATTCTTGTTTCCTTTCTCAGAACCCTTTCCAGTTGTACTGTATCTTTCTTGAGATGGGGCGACTAGAACTGCACACAATATTCAAGGTGGAGTCATACCAAAGATGTATACAGTGACATTATGCTACTTTCCCTTTTATTCTCTATTCCTTTTGCAATAATGCCTAGCATTTGGTTTGCCTTTGGGCAGATGTTTACAAGGAACTAGTTTCCAAAATGACTCCGACATCCTTCTCCTGAGTGGTTACACTCAGATTAGAACCTAGCATCATGTATCTATAGTGAGGATTATTTTTCCCTATGTGCATCATCTTGTACTTATCAACATTGATTTCATTTGCCATTTTAATGCCAGGTCATCTAGTAGTGGTAGATTCCGCTGTAGGCTTAGATGAGGGCATGCATGCAAGAATAGGGAAGAAATCCATGGCAGAAATCCATGATCTGGGCCCTTCTTTTCTTGAGTGCACCTCTTCGGCACCCTCACCCCCAATTTCTATGCAGCCTTCAGAGTTTGTACTGATTTTCAAAGTGGCCCCTGGGAATGAAAACGTTCCCCACCCCTGGATTAAGCTGTTAAAAGCAACACAGCTGATTAATAACATTTCAATCAGTTGAGAGAGCAAGAGTGTGGATAATACTATTTATTTTTATATAGCGCCCCCCCCCCCCGTCATGCCACTTGGTGTGCTTCACATATAACAAATTAACACAACTTTTAATCCTCACAATAACCCTATGAGGTAGGTTAGGCTGAGAGAAGATTGTGACTGGCCCAAGGTCACCCAGTATGTTTCTGGCTAAGGTGAGACTTGAAAGCGCTTAGCCATTACACTACATGAGTCAACACATGAGGCTGCGTTAAAGCTGGTCTATAGCACTCCCTACAGTCCCAGAAATCATAAGACAAATATAGAGAACCCAGAAACGTATAATTTATTTATTTTAAAAATGATTTTAAAACCAGTTCCTTGATTTGAGCTTGGGAGAGACTTTTGGCCATCTGGGGCTGGCTGGCAACCTGGAGGAGAATCAAACTCCGTGCAGCAACAGTACCTTGGTGGGGGATGCCTGATCCTCTTGACCCACATAACCCCGGCTCCCATGACCTTGGAATTACAAGAGGAATATATTTGTGGGGGGTATATACTCCCATATGCCGCAGCAATGGGGACGTTTGGTTCAGCGGGGTAAGGCTGGCACAGCAAGGCTCGACAGTGGGCGTGGCTCTAGTGAGTGGGCGTGGCTCGGCATGCAGATGAAGCAAGAGTGCAGGGAGATGGCAGGGGGCGCGGCGGTTGAAGGCAGCGCGCCGTGCGGCTGCTGACAGGGAGCATTAGCGGGGCTCGGCATGGCTCCGCTCGGGTTCCTCCTTCTCCTCCTCGGCGCCGTGTGACCGGTGAGTGCCGCAGCCCCATTCATCCCCGGCCGCGCTCCCCTCCCGTCTTCCTTGCTGCCTGGCTCGCCGCCGCCGCCTCCTTCCTCGCCTCCCCTCCCCTCAGCCGGGCAGCGGCTGCAGCAACGCAAAGGGGGTGTCGCTGCCTCCTCCTCCTCAGCGCCCCGCAGCCCCCCCGGCTCCCAGGCAGCCTCCTGCCCGCCACCCCCTCATCGCCGGCTGTTTCTGTCCACCCACTTTCCGGTATTCTCTGCTTCCTCCTCTCCATTATCCGTGACTTTCTGCCGCTCCCATCTGGGCCGCTCATTCCAACCTGCCCCCCGCCAGCCTCTCGCTGCCTCCTGCCCCCTCTGCCCTGGGCCGCTCATTCCATCCCGCCCCC
>QEPC01005111.1:1042780-1068349 GCA_003113815.1 Sphenodon punctatus
CCAGCCCCTCGCTGCCTCCTGCCCCCTCTGCCCTGGGCCGCTCATTCCATCCTGCCCGCCAGCCCCTCGCTGCCTCCTGCCCCCTCTGCCCTGGGCCGCTCATTCCATCCTGCCCGCCAGCCCCTCGCTGCTTCCTGCCCCCTCTGCCCTGGGCCGCTCATTCCATCCTGCCCACCAGCCTCTCGCTGCCTCCTGCCCCCTCTGTCCTGGGCCGCTCAATCCAACCTGCCCGCCCAGCCCCTCGCTGCCTCCTGCCCCCTCTGCCCTGGGCCGCTCGCTACCTCCTGCCCCCTCTGCCCTGGGCCGCTCATTCCATCCTGCCCGCCAGCCTCTCGCTGCCTCCTGCTCCCTCTGTCCTGGGCCGCTCATTCCAACCTGCCTGCCCAGCCTCTCGCTGCCTCCTGTCCCCTCTGCCCTGGGCCGCTCATTCCATCCTGCCCCGCCCAGCCCCTCGCTGCCTCCTGCCCCCTCTGCCCTGGGCCGCTCATTCCATCCTGCCCGCCAGCCCCTCGCTGCCTCCTGCCCCCTCTGCCCTGGGCCGCTCATTCCATCCCGCCCCCGCCCAGCCTCTCGCTGCCTCCTGCCCCCTCTGCCCTGGGCTGCTCATTCCATCCTGCCCGCCAGCCTCTCAATACCTCCTGCCACTTCTGTCCTGGGCAGCTCATTCCTGACTCCCTCCTCTCTGCCGTGGCAGAACCAAGATCTCTCTGTGGTGTGCGCACACAATCAGCTATGACGAGGGCAATATCTCTCCTAGAGAGGAGGGAAATGAATGGCAGGGCACAGCACTCCTTGGTTTGATGTGCTTTTATCTTCGGTTGCCACCGCCCCCTGAATTATCCGAGTACGGTTTGGGAGCAGTATCCTGGATGCTGCTCTCTCCAAACAGGAGGGAAATTTCCTCTCCTTGTTGACTTGCTGTTGGGAAAGCTAGCTCTTTTCTCCAGTTTAAGGGAGTTGGCAAATGTTCAGAAACGGGGTGCTGCCTTGCTGAGGAGGGGAGGACTGATCCCTCTTAATTCGTTACCAATACTATTGTATCCCTTTCCCCCCATATCTTACTTTCTTTGGGGAAGGGGCTGAGAGGAGGAAGGCAGCTAGTCCATTTCTCTCACTAAGGGCTTGTCCACATGAGAAGCTTACCCTGGTAAATGTTGCTAAACGCTAAAGTTTCATGAGGCTGTTCTATAATGTGAGTTTGTGGAACTTATTCCTGACTAGAAATTGCCAGATTAAATTATTTTAGCCCTGGATAATTTACCCTGGGGTAAACCTTTTGTATGAACAACAAACCCTAGTTCAGTACCTGACTCAGCTATTGCCCCAGTGGCAGCACAACGCTGACCTGACCCTTTGCAGCTGTCAGCACTGTTCTGACTCTTTTCTAGTTAAAACTGATAGGCATCTGAGACAGATTCTCAATCTGTGTGGTCGTGCCATCTGTACATGTGTTATGATCCTGATTGGTATTGGCCTGGGCCCTGCTTATCACTTCCCATGTGCCCGTGTGACCCTTGAGATCGTCCGTGGGGGCCTTTTTGGAGGTTCCCCGGGTGAGGTGGACGGCCCTGTGCTGTGGAATTCGCTCCCGGAGGAGGCTCGGTTGGCTCCCACTCTCCTGCTGTTTCGGCGTGTATGTAAGACCTGGCTGTTTCGTCAGGCTTTTAGCGAGGGGGTGGGGTGGGTTTTCCCCACATATTGTATTTTTAAATTGTTTTTATATTGTTTTATTGAGTGTTGTTCACCGCCCCGGGCTGCCCTGTGGGCAGGAGGGGCGGGATATAAATTTTAAATAAATAAATAAATTTTAAAAACCACTTTGCAGCTCTGTCATACTTTAAATCTCAAAATGAGGTCACAGGAAAAAAGGTTGAGACCCACTGGTTCAAGGCCTGAGGTTTGCAAAAGGGATTTACAGCCACCCAACTTCAGGATTTACCCCCTGAATCTTGTGTATGTTCTGAATGGAGGCTACACCATGTGGTAAATTTATTTATTTTATTTTGGGGGTAAATATTTTATTTATGGGGTTAATGGGGTAAATGTATTTGGGCCTGCCTTGTATGAATGAACTGCCAGGTTCATTCTGCTCTTTTTGGAGACTTTCTAGTAGCGGTGCAGATGGTGGAGGGTATTACTTGATTTGATCATGCATTAGAAGCTATTTGCAACCATAAGAGTTGGAATCCTAATTATTTCTTCAGAGGCCGCTCTCGCACATTACTGGGGAGGCAGGGAAATTTCAGTCAGAGCAGTTGCAGGTCTCCTATGATGGGAATTAGCACACATGAGAATGAACTATTATGCTTTTATGCCACGAGAACACTCGCGCATGATGACTAGCTTCCCAAATGTTACTTTTACAGTGATGGGTGTTCTTGCGGCATAAAGGCAGAATAATGCATCCTCGCATGTGCTAATTCCCATCAGAATAAAGCTGCAATTGCTCTGAGGGATGTTTTCCTGCCTCCTCGGGTAATATGTGAAAGTGGCCTAAGTCCCTTATTCCAGAACTGATATTTCAGTCCTCAGCTTTGAAATGCTGCCACTGTGCCTGAATGCTTCTCTTCCAACTCTCCCAGTGTGGGACCACAAGTCAGTCCTGCCAACATGCCTCTGTCCTGGGCTAGGTCAAACCCCTGCTGTTCTAGTTGCACACTCTTTCAGTTCAAGTCTGTTACTAAAAAACCCTTGCCTTTGGTTGGTGGAAACAATGAATAGTGCTGTCTGATATAGTCAAAATTCAGCTAACGGATTGGATGTCTTTATATTTGAATCCCAAGGGGATGTACATAATGGATGTCTGTGGGTCCTCAGAACATGTATAATGAGCCCTGGATTAGTGTTATGTGTGAGGAAGTCAATGGGAGTTCCAGCCCTGCTTTAAATGTGGATTTGGAGTTCAGGTCATTCAAGGGTGCTTTCCAAATTGCATAAACATGCAGAAAAGCACCCAATTTGCCTCCCTGAGAAACTGTGGGCGAATTCACACGTGCAGCAATTATCTGGATTTTTAAAAACTGGTTCTCAATAGTTCGCTGTTAACAAGTCCTGTTGCATTCACATGCATGCCATACCGATTTTAAGTACAGCGAAATAATGCATTCAGACCTTCTTGTAGTNTCCTGCCCCCTCTGCCCTGGGCCGCTCATTCCATCCTGCCCGCCAGCCCCTCGCTGCCTCCTGCCCCCTCTGCCCTGGGCCGCTCATTCCATCCTGCCCGCCAGCCCCTCGCTGCCTCCTGCCCCCTCTGCCCTGGGCCGCTCATTCCATCCTGCCCGCCAGCCCCTCGCTGCCTCCTGCCCCCTCTGCCCTGGGCCGCTCATTCCATCCTGCCCGCCAGCCCCTCGCTGCCTCCTGCCCCCTCTGCCCTGGGCCGCTCATTCCATCCTGCCCGCCAGCCCCTCGCTGCCTCCTGCCCCCTCTGCCCTGGGCCGCTCATTCCATCCTGCCCGCCAGCCCCTCGCTGCCTCCTGCCCCCTCTGCCCTGGGCCGCTCATTCCATCCCGCCCCCGCCCAGCCTCTCGCTGCCTCCTGCCCCCTCTGCCCTGGGCTGCTCATTCCATCCTGCCCGCCAGCCTCTCAATACCTCCTGCCACTTCTGTCCTGGGCAGCTCATTCCTGACTCCCTCCTCTCTGCCGTGGCAGAACCAAGATCTCTCTGTGGTGTGCGCACACAATCAGCTATGACGAGGGCAATATCTCTCCTAGAGAGGAGGGAAATGAATGGCAGGGCACAGCACTCCTTGGTTTGATGTGCTTTTATCTTCGGTTGCCACCGCCCCCTGAATTATCCGAGTACGGTTTGGGAGCAGTATCCTGGATGCTGCTCTCTCCAAACAGGAGGGAAATTTCCTCTCCTTGTTGACTTGCTGTTGGGAAAGCTAGCTCTTTTCTCCAGTTTAAGGGAGTTGGCAAATGTTCAGAAACGGGGTGCTGCCTTGCTGAGGAGGGGAGGACTGATCCCTCTTAATTCGTTACCAATACTATTGTATCCCTTTCCCCCCATATCTTACTTTCTTTGGGGAAGGGGCTGAGAGGAGGAAGGCAGCTAGTCCATTTCTCTCACTAAGGGCTTGTCCACATGAGAAGCTTACCCTGGTAAATGTTGCTAAACGCTAAAGTTTCATGAGGCTGTTCTATAATGTGAGTTTGTGGAACTTATTCCTGACTAGAAATTGCCAGATTAAATTATTTTAGCCCTGGATAATTTACCCTGGGGTAAACCTTTTGTATGAACAACAAACCCTAGTTCAGTACCTGACTCAGCTATTGCCCCAGTGGCAGCACAACGCTGACCTGACCCTTTGCAGCTGTCAGCACTGTTCTGACTCTTTTCTAGTTAAAACTGATAGGCATCTGAGACAGATTCTCAATCTGTGTGGTCGTGCCATCTGTACATGTGTTATGATCCTGATTGGTATTGGCCTGGGCCCTGCTTATCACTTCCCATGTGCCCGTGTGACCCTTGAGATCGTCCGTGGGGGCCTTTTTGGAGGTTTCCCGGGTGAGGTGGACGGCCCTGTGCTGTGGAATTCGCTCCCGGAGGAGGCTCGGTTGGCTCCCACTCTCCTGCTGTTTCGGCGTGTATGTAAGACCTGGCTGTTTCGTCAGGCTTTTAGCGAGGGGGTGGGGTGGGTTTTCCCCACATATTGTATTTTTAAATTGTTTTTATATTGTTTTATTGAGTGTTGTTCACCGCCCCGGGCTGCCCTGTGGGCAGGAGGGGCGGGATATAAATTTTAAATAAATAAATAAATTTTAAAAACCACTTTGCAGCTCTGTCATACTTTAAATCTCAAAATGAGGTCACAGGAAAAAAGGTTGAGACCCACTGGTTCAAGGCCTGAGGTTTGCAAAAGGGATTTACAGCCACCCAACTTCAGGATTTACCCCCTGAATCTTGTGTATGTTCTGAATGGAGGCTACACCATGTGGTAAATTTATTTATTTTATTTTGGGGGTAAATATTTTATTTATGGGGTTAATGGGGTAAATGTATTTGGGCCTGCCTTGTATGAATGAACTGCCAGGTTCATTCTGCTCTTTTTGGAGACTTTCTAGTAGCGGTGCAGATGGTGGAGGGTATTACTTGATTTGATCATGCATTAGAAGCTATTTGCAACCATAAGAGTTGGAATCCTAATTATTTCTTCAGAGGCCGCTCTCGCACATTACTGGGGAGGCAGGGAAATTTCAGTCAGAGCAGTTGCAGGTCTCCTATGATGGGAATTAGCACACATGAGAATGAACTATTATGCTTTTATGCCACGAGAACACTCGCGCATGATGACTAGCTTCCCAAATGTTACTTTTACAGTGATGGGTGTTCTTGCGGCATAAAGGCAGAATAATGCATCCTCGCATGTGCTAATTCCCATCAGAATAAAGCTGCAATTGCTCTGAGGGATGTTTTCCTGCCTCCTCGGGTAATATGTGAAAGTGGCCTAAGTCCCTTATTCCAGAACTGATATTTCAGTCCTCAGCTTTGAAATGCTGCCACTGTGCCTGAATGCTTCTCTTCCAACTCTCCCAGTGTGGGACCACAAGTCAGTCCTGCCAACATGCCTCTGTCCTGGGCTAGGTCAAACCCCTGCTGTTCTAGTTGCACACTCTTTCAGTTCAAGTCTGTTACTAAAAAACCCTTGCCTTTGGTTGGTGGAAACAATGAATAGTGCTGTCTGATATAGTCAAAATTCAGCTAACGGATTGGATGTCTTTATATTTGAATCCCAAGGGGATGTACATAATGGATGTCTGTGGGTCCTCAGAACATGTATAATGAGCCCTGGATTAGTGTTATGTGTGAGGAAGTCAATGGGAGTTCCAGCCCTGCTTTAAATGTGGATTTGGAGTTCAGGTCATTCAAGGGTGCTTTCCAAATTGCATAAACATGCAGAAAAGCACCCAATTTGCCTCCCTGAGAAACTGTGGGCGAATTCACACGTGCAGCAATTATCTGGATTTTTAAAAACTGGTTCTCAATAGTTCGCTGTTAACAAGTCCTGTTGCATTCACATGCATGCCATACCGATTTTAAGTACAGCGAAATAATGCATTCAGACCTTCTTGTAGTGCGTGCTTACCCGGCTGCTCAGTACGGTTCAGTTACAGGAAGTGGCCTGTGGGGAGCCAGAAGGTTGCTACTTTGTAGCAAAGTACAACTTTGCTACAACCTTTGCTGCAACTTTGCAAACTTTGCAACAACCTTTGCTACAACCTTTGTAGCAAAGGTTGCTACTTTGTAGAATCAGGGAGTAAAGAGGGAGAGCCTGAGGCTGCTGGAAAGAAGCCCCTCGCATTCTCTCCCTGGTTTCTTTCCGGTATCCCGCTGCTGCTACTGCTGCAGCACTACGGTAGAGGCAGAGGCAGATGATTGAAAGTCCCTTGGAGGGAAGAACTTTTTTGGGGAGAAGCATGGAGGGGAAACATGGAGGGGAAGAACTTTTTTGGGGAGAAGCTGGCTGCAGCCTGCACCCAGCGAGGCAACTACAGGGCTCCAGCTGGTCTCACTGCTTCCGGTAGGGGCAGGAGTAAAACAGCGCACTTGGAAGCACGGTTGCATTCACATCAGAAAAGATTACACACTAGTTAAAACCAGTACGATGTTGCTTTCACACTGCTGTTAAGTGCGGATTTATTGAAAACGGACAGCAAAAAGGTAGGTTTGAGTAGCTTTTCAACACGCATTGCTTTAGTGCGATATTGACTCCATTTAATCGAATTTAAGTGTTCAGACAGGCATGAAACATTCGTTTTTTTAAAAAAATCGCACAAATCAGAACGTCTGAATCCCCCCTGAGAGAGGCAAATGAGGTGAGACTTTTGTCCTGTGGGAAAACAAAGCCATGCGGCTTTGGTGGCAATCATGCGGGGGATGCAAAGCCCGAAAATCCAGCTTTGCATCCCCTTCGTGATCGCTGCCAAAGCCGGACGGCTTTGTTTTCTCATGTGACAAGAACCACGCCTGATTTACCTCTCACAGTTTCTTGCAGAGACAGATTGGGTGCTTTTCTGCATGTTTATACACGTCAGAAAGTGCCCCCAAACTAAACTTCAGATCTGCCTTTAAAGCAGGGTTGGAACTCCCATTGACTCCTTCACCTATGTTCATTATACATCTGATTTAATCAGTGCTGCATGCGAGTCCAGTAAAATAGTTTGTGGGGAGAGACTTCCTTTATGCTAGCTGCATTGGAAGGAGCTGCACAGAGAAGGGTCATGTCAGGAGTGCTAAGGAGGTTTTAAGTCTCACTGTTTCAAATACTAGAGCTTGCCAGTACCTTGTCTCAGGGTGATTTCAGACATTACGAGATCACGCTCAACCACAGTGAACCACGGTCAATTCCGCGGTGTGGCCAAAGCGCCCTGCATGTCTGTTCGGCGGCTGCCAGATGTTCACCACAGTCAATACCCACATGGGGTCAATATCAACCATGCTTCCAGAGCTCCGGCCCGGACCATCTCCGAAAGCATGGTCAAAGAGATTCCCAATGGGAAACAAAAAAAGTAATGTCTGAACAGCAACCACCGGCCGGAACCAAAGACAGTGATTCCCAGCCGGGGACAAAGCACGCAGTGTCGCTGCCAGGCAACCAGCAACAGCACAGACCGGGGAGGGAGACTTAAAGGGCACACAACAACAGCTGGGACGAGCCGTCCCGGCGCCTTCCGGGTGCTTTGACCACGGCCCATCCCGGAATTGGTGTAATGTCTGTTGCACTGCCCCGGGCTGTGGTCTGATTCCCTGCTGTGGTCCCAGTCCCGTCATGTCTGTTCGGGGCTTTCCTTGACCATGGGGGGTGGTTAATCTGTTCACCCCCGCCGGGAATCCACTGTGGTGAATCGGGACCGCGTAATGTCTGAAATCACCCTAAGCTAGAGCACTCACTGGTGGTAGCCCCCTCCCTTCCTAAAACTGTTCCTTGTAGATAACCCCTCTGTTGATAGTAGAGTGAACCTGCAGAACAGGGTTCAGGGAAAGGGTGTGGGTGGAGAAAAACTTAAGTCTTGCAGTTGTGAAAAGCAGGAGGAAAACTTAGTCATGCGCCTCAGGGGAGCAGAGGCAAGAGCAAAGCTCTTAGTGTGGCAAGAGGCTGACAAGCTCAAACTGCTTTCTGTTGCAAAATAAATCACTTTACCTGGTAAAGACATGACTAAGACTGAACTCCTTCTCTTTCCTCCCTTCCCTTCATATCCCTCTTCCCTGTCCATCCTTATTGATGGAGTCACCATCTGCCCCGTTCCCCAAGCCCGTAGCTTGGGCTTCGTCTTCGACACTCACCTTTCCTTTAAACCCCACATCGATTCTCTTGTCAAGTGCTGTTGCTTTGCCCTCCACAACGTTGCTCAAATTCGCCCCTTTCTCTCTGTCTCCTCAACCAAAACCCTTGTTCACGCCATTGCCATCTCTCGCCTTGATTACTGCAACCTCCTCCTTACCGGTCTCTGCCGCTCTCACCTGTCCCCCCTTATCTCCACCCAAAACTCCGCTGCTAGGGTCATCCACTCAGCCCATCGCTTTAACCACTTGCAGCCTCCTCTCCTCGCTTCACTGGCTCCCCCTTCCCAAACTAATCCTTCACAAACTCCTGGTGTTCACTTACAAATCCCTTCACAACCTGGCTCCCCCTTGCCTCTCAGCCCTAGTCTCCTTACACACTCCTGCACGCACTGTCCGCTCCTCCTCTGTTCCCTCCCTCGCTCTCCCTCGTCTCCCCTGCTCCCCTAACCGCCTTCGTCCATTCTCCCTTGCTGCCCCCCATGCCTGGAACTCCCTCCCTGCCCACATCCGCCTTGCCCCCTTCTCAAAACCCACTTCTTCCTCGCTGCCTTTCCTGACGCCTGTTAGAACTTTCCTTTCAATATTTGCTGTCTGCCCTCCCTGCGAACTCCTGCCTAACCGCAACCAAGCCAAGCATGTGCACCTGAGACTTTGCATCCACTTGAATGTAATTTATCCCTTGTCTCTCCCTATGTCCCCTCTCCTTGTCTTCCCCCTCCGTGTCTATTAGATTGTAAGCCGTAGGCAGGGACCGTGTCTATCTTATTGTTCTGTAAAATGTCAGGTACACAGCTGCTGCTATACAAATGCTTATAATTATAATAATAATAATAATAATATAATTAATAATAACTTCCTACTCCCTCTTCTACCAAAAAAACAAAAGCAAAGAAACAAAAGCGTGTTACTCATGTATGTATTTTTCCTTTAAAAGCGTGTATTTTTCCTTTAAAGCTTGCAGCAGAATTAACTCTTTCTCTTGCTTGCCAACCATTCTCAAGTTTGATTTTCTTTTTCTTGGCAGCCTCAACTCTGTGTGTGTGTGTGTGTGTGTGTGAGAACACCTTTCTGTGGTTCATCTTGAACCTAAACAACCAGACTGCTTTGCTTTGTACCTCGGTTTTGACTGAGGCATCTCCAAAGGATGCTGTTAATTCAGGGAAATTAGACTATCCTAATATAGAGGATAGAAAAGAAGCTGAGGGAGCACAGGTGGAAATCAATGGAGAACAGACCAGTATAAATGATTCCCAAATACCTGAAACAGTTACTTATAATGAGTAGACTAAGAATAAAAATACATTTAAATGTCTATATGCAAAGCTAGAAGTCTAAAAACTAAGATGGGAGAATTAGAGTGTATGACACTGAATGAAGATCTAGACATAATGGGCATCTCAGAGACCTGGTGGAATAACCAATGGGACATTGTAATACCAGGGTACAAAATATTTCAAAATGACAGAGTAGATTGAGCTGGTGGCGGGGTGGCTCTATATGTTGAAAGACGGTATTCAGTCAAGTAGGATTAAAATCTTACAGGAAGGGAACTTCTTGACAAGCTGGTTAAATACGAGTTAGATGATACTACTGTTAGGTGGACTTACAGCTGGACCGTGGACTTACAGCTGGACCATACACAAAGTGTGTTAATAAATGGCTCCCCATCAGTCTAGAGGGACGTATCAAGAGAGATGCCTCAGGACTCAGTCCTGGGCCTTGTACTGTTCAATAGGGGCGGGAAACCGGTAAAATCCGGTATCCGATAATGCCGGTACCGGGCGTACCGGCATTATCGGATTCGACCTGGTAATCCAGTCCGGGGTACCGGATTCCGGGTACCGGATTTTTTACATTGCAGCCATTTAAAAATGGCTGCAATGTAAAAACTTAAAGCCCCAAGTTAAAAAAAACAAAAACCCTCCCCGAGTCCAGGCTGCGCGGGTGGAAGGGGGGACACCCCCCACCCACCCTGCCCAGCCTGGATTTTTGTTTAAAAACAGACTGAGAGGCGAGCCCACCCCCCAGCACCAGCGGCCGCGGCGTCCCCGCAGCCGCCGGTAAGTATGACCCGATCCCTAGGGGGGGGTGGGGTGTTTAACACCCCCCCCCCAGGGATCACCCCTACTAAAGTGCATCGCTTGCACGCTGCTTACCTTGCGGAGCTCCGGCGGCGGCTGGCGGTCCGGCGGCCTCAGCGCCGGCTGTGGCTGCCGGCGTCAGAGACGCTCTAGGCCTTCCGGGGGACTTCCGGGTTATCAAATCAGCAGATGATACAAAACTGGGAGGGATAGCTAACGCCTTAGAAGACAGAAACAAGATTCAAAATGCTCTTGACAGGATGGAAAACTGAGCCCAAACTAAAAAAAATGAAATCCAACCGAGATAAATGTAAAGTTCTGCATTTAGGTAAGAAAGATCAAATGCACAAGTATAGGATGGGTGATACCTGGCTTGACAGCAGTACATGTGAAAAGGATCTTGGGGTTGTAGTTGATCACAGGCTGAACATAAGGCAGCAGTGTGATGCACCTGCTAAAAAGGCTAATGCAATTTTAGGCTGCATTAACAGAAGCCTAGTGTCCAGGTCACGAGAAGTGATAGTTCACTCTATTCTGTGCTGGTCAGACCTCAGAACTGGACACAGTACGCCAGATGGGTACCGCATTTTTAGAAAGACATTTGACAAATTGGAATGGGTTCAGAGGAGAGTGATGAAGATGGTTGGGGTCTTGAAACCAAGTCCTATGAGGAAAGGTTAAAGGAGCTGGGTATGTTTAGCCTAGCGAAGAGAAGAGTAAGGGGAGACAGGATAGCCGTCTTCAACTGTCTGAAGGACTGTCACAGAGAAGATGGGAGCAGACTTGTTCTCTGTTGCTCCTGAGGGCAGGACTAGAATCAGTGGGCTCAAATTACAAGAAAGCATATTTCGGCTAAACATTAGGAAGAACTTCCTAATGGTAAGAGCTGTTCGACGGTGGAACAGACTGCCTAGGGCATTCATGGGCTCTCCTTCGCTGGACATTTTCAAACAGAGGCTGGATGGCCATTTGTCAGGTATGCTGTAGCTATGGATTTCCTGCATTGAGGAGGGGGACTGGACTAGATGACCTCTGAGGTCCCTTCCAACTCTAAGGTTCTAGTATTCTAACTGTATTCTGGAATTCTATTGATAGAAATTCCATCTATAATGGAAAAGTGTATAGCAGTGGAGCTATACTATCGTCCCCCTGAACAGGATGATGAGGCTAACTGTGAAATGCTAGCAGAGATTAGACAGGCTACTACAGTGGGTAACATAATGGGTGATTTCAAATATTATGGAGCAGTAGTATCTGCTCCATAGTGAAAATCAGGGTGCGCACTCCATAAAGCCTGAACGTTCTTATTGCTTATAAAATTGGCATTTGTTATCCTACTTGCTTGAACCTTGGCAGGGAGGTTTGCGAGGGTGTGGAGTACCAACTTTCCAAATTTCATGCAAATTGGTCTAGAGACAAGAACGCTATAGCAGTTGAAATGTGCAGATCAGAAAAAGTTTTTACTTCCAGGTTTGAGGCTTTTTTTTTAAAAAAAAGAGTAATTGCTTAATGCTGAAAGATTGCATCGGGGTTTGGTGTTATCTAATTGAGTGTTTCCCTAGAGAGTCTGGCTTTTGCATTTTTAGAAACCATGCTGTGGTTTTTAAGATCCAAAAACCATTGAAGTCTATGGGAAAGCCCATAATGTCACGCATGCCTAGTTGGCTCTTGGCTGCATGGCAGTCCCGATCAGCTGTTTCTGCTGGCACGTTGCTAAGAGCCGAGTGGGAGGCAGGGGACTTTCTCTTCTCTCCATCCCTGTTGGTCCCCTGGGCGACTCAGGGCAATTGTCCCTTTGGGACTTTAGGGTGTCAGGGGGGATGCTACTGAGCTCCCTGTCTGTGCGGGGAGGACCTGTGGGGAGGCTGGGTGTGCTTTGTGGTTTTGGGGCAGTGGGGAGGCCACCTCCCCAAAGCTCCTGGCCCCTGCCAGAGCCTTCCGCAGCTGTGGGTGGGAGGGGGCTGTGAAATTGATGTGAGTGGGGTGGAAGGAGGCTGTGTGGTGTGCATGGGGGAATGGTTTGGGGTGGTTTGTCTGGCCCTGCGTACTCTGCATTTTTTATGTTTGGAGAGGTGGTGCCAGCTTTGCTGTAAGTTGGCAATGAGAATAGAGTGTCCATCTTGGAGAACGATCTGCATGCTTCCTCATGTCGTCTGATCTAGGGCCCTTCAAAATCAAGAGATTTTTTTTAGGGGGCAAATGTCTTTCCCTAATTTAAACAATGAATACAAGACCCTAAAATCTCCTAAACACCTCCTCCAACCTTAATGAACACTTCTCCCCCCATAACAATCTTACGATTTTGAAGCTGATCTTGTGATTGTAAGGAGTCGTAACCCTTTTGAAAAAAGAAAACTGTTCACTTCCTCCTGCTAGAGCAATGCGCAATGCTCTCAGCTGGTATGAGTGGGGATTCTCAGTTGGAGAACTATCTGTGTGTCGTAGCTGATCCTGGGGCCCAGAAGTTTCCCAAAATCACAAGTCTCTAGCCTTTTAAAAATCATGATGAGCTTCAAAATCACGAGATTTTAAGCTGAAAAGTTCCTTCCCTAGCTTAAACAATAAATAGAAGAACCTCAAGTCTCCTAAACACTTCCCCTAACCACAATACTTTTACCTCTTAACAATCTTATCATTTTGAAGCTGATCTTCAGATTTTAAAGGACACACACACAGCATAAATTTTACTGTTACACTGCTCGGTGTTCTACTGTGCCAGCAGGAAAATATTTCTGTATTGCAACATTTTTCTGTATTGCAAATCCTCTCAAAAAAGGAGGAAATTTCAAAATTAAAAACCTTCCAATTTAATAAAGGAGTTAAGGCCCTTGCAAATTCAGTCTGGCTTCAAAAAGCATGGAAATTGCAAGTTAAGGCCACGGCCTTTACTCATGCACCATGAAAACAGCAAAGTTGATGTACACTATTGCATATTCTCCATTACAACTTAGGCTCCATAAATCCACACTTAGCCTTGGTCTTTTACTCCAGATCCTTTCCCCTTTGCAGATTGGCAGCAACGCTGAAGCTGGAGGTTACCATGTAAGCAGTAAAGACGTACAGTCTCTCATATTGTTCTCGCTTACAACTTAGGCTCCATGCACCCACACATTGTCTTGGTCTTTCAGCCCAATCCTCGTCCTCTGCAGGTGGGGGGCAATAAGAATTTTAAGTTGGGTACATATTGAAATTAATAACATGGAGTACCCTTTGGAAGGAATAGTGGAAAGAGCAATAGCAATTTGGAAATCAATCTTACTTTAATTCACAGATCCCATTGAGTGGTTGTGAAAGCATACAGTGGAGTTACATCTTTGGGAGGGAGGTGTGAGGGTAAGAGGGTGTGCAGTGAGGAGGAAGGTGCTAGGGGGAGAGAGTGGAATGACATGGAGGAATAGAGATGGAAAGCTAGTTCTAAAGAGGAAAATAGGAAAGAGCATAAGCACTAACAAATTAGATGTAAAACATTAATAAGGCAGGCCAAGACAGAATTTGAAGAAAGACTTGCGAAGAGGCAAAAACTAATAATAAAAACTCTTTTATGTATATTGGAAGCAAGTAGCCTGCTAGAGAGTCAGTTGGACCATTAGACCGACTAGGAGCGCTCAGGGAGGATAAAGACACTGCAGAGAAGCTGAATGAATTCTTTGCTTCAGCCTTCTCTGCAGAAGATGTTGGGGCAATACCCACACTGGAACTGTTCTTTGTAAGTGATGAATCAGAAGAGCTGTCACAGATCAACGTGACTCTGGAGGAGGTTCTAGAGCAAATTGACGAACTAAATAGTAACAAATCACTGGGACCAGATAGGTTTGGAAGTAACTCAGATATGAAATTGGAGACCTACTACTGGTAATTTTGTATCCTGTTGCTAGAATCTGCCACTGTACCTGAGGACTGGAGGGTAGCAAATGTAACACCAATATTTAAAAAGGGTTCCAGAGATGATCCTAGAAACTATAGACCAGTGAGCCTGATATCTATGCTGGGCAAAATGGAGGAAACTATTATTAAAAACAGAATTATGGGGCATCTTGATAAGCATGACTTAATGGGGAAAAGTCAACATGGATTTAACAAAGGGAAGTTGTGCCTCACTAATCTACTGGAATTTGTTTAAGGTGTGAATAAGCATGTGGATAAGGGAGAGTCATGGGATAGGAGGCAGTGTCTTCTTGCAGACTGGTAACTGGTTAAAGGATAGGAAACTAAGAGTAGGACTAAATGGTCAGTTTTTACAACGAGTTAATTATTTATTGCAGTATAACAACCTATATTTAATTTTCTGGATTTCCAATCCAACTGTACAATTTCAACACCAAAATTAACTCATTAAGGTGTTTGAATGAAAATGAATTTATTCATTTTGTTGTTGATTATAATTGTGATGGTATTTAAGGAAGAATGAGAGTTATGATGTTGAGAAGACATTATATAGACAGAGTTATTAATGAAAGGTGTGAGATTGGGTGATTTCAGACGTTACGGGCGCCCGATTCACCACAGTGGATTCCCAGCAGTGGCGAACCGGCTAACCATCCCCCCCCGTGGGCAAGAGAGGCCCCAAACAGACGTGATGGGAGCGGGACCACGGCAGGGAATTGGACCGGCAGACCACGGCCCAGGGCAGCGCAACAGACGTTACGCCGATCCCGGGCCGGGCCGTGGTCAAAGCACCCGGAAGGCGCTAGGGCGGCTTGTCCCGGCCGCTGCCGTGTGCCCTTTAAATCTCCCTTCCCGGCCTGTGTTGTTGCTCGTTGCCTAGCAGCGACACTGCGTGCTTTGCCCCCGGCTGGGAATCACGTTGCTTTATTCTGGCTGGTGGTTGCCGTTCAGTCGTTACTTTTTTTGTTTCCCGGTGGGAATTGCTTTGACCACGCTTTCGGCGATGGTCCAGGCTGGAGTTCCGGAAGCGTGGTTATTTTCGACCCCTGGTGGGGATTGACTGTGGTGAACATCTGGAGCCCCCGAAAGAGACGTTCAGTTATAATAGTAACATTTTTAGATGATAGAGTAGTGAAATGGTAATTTTTTACCAATTTGCCTTAACTATGAATTTAAAAGTGAAGGTTTTTAGATGTTGGAATTCATATTACTAGATCTTGGCTACACTAGAAAAATGAAGTGCTATTAATGGTTTGTGCATATAGGGTATCGTGCATGCATAACTTGCACATCATCTGGGCCCCTCGTACCTCAGGGACCGCCTCACCCTTCACGCCCCAAAGTGACTCCTTTGGTCTGCCAGGGGTGCCTTCTTGGAGGTCCCCCGTGTTAAGTGGGGTCCACAATGGAGAGGGCATTCTTGGTGGCTGGGCTGTGTCTTTGGAACTCCCTCCTGGAGGAAACTCACCTGGCCCCAAGCCTTTTAACATTCCGACAGGCTTGTAAAACCTGGCTGTTCGCCCAGGTCTTGGGGGAGGGGGGCTTAGGGTTTTTTAGCTCTACCCTACCCTTGTTTTTTTTTTTTTTAATTTATCCTAAGCCTGTTTTAAATTGTTTATATAATTATGATTGTTTTATATTTATATTATTGTATTTTTTACTCTTTTAAAATTGTTAGTCACCCCGAGCTGTTTTTACAGAAGGGGTGGGATATAAATGGATAAAAAATAAATAAAAAATCATTAAGGGTAGTGGTGTGTGTCTGTTTTGTTGGTGTGTGCTGGCATATGTTCTGGTGGTGCAAAAGTTGTCTCTCGGTCCCTACACCTCACTGGTTACTAGGTGTGCATTTCATTTTCGTTATAACGAAAATTAAAATATTTGTTTTTGTTGTTGCAATAATTAAAATGACAAATAATAATAATGAAAATGAAAAATAATTTTTGTTTTTGAAATAATGGGAAAACACTGAAAAATGCATTTCCAGCTATAACATTTTTGTTGTTTAATTCTGATGGAACGGGATGATTGTACCTCCAACGGAGGGCACTATAAGTACCAACTTTAGAAAAGATTGGATAAAGGGAACTGATTGTAGAAGCAATTGATGTGATTTTAAAGAAAAGCTCGCGATACACATTCCTGGCTACATCTCTTTTATCTTCCATCCAATTTGCATGAAATCTGGGAAGATTATGTCACTGCACTAGTGTACCAGTCATGCCAAATTTCAGAAAGATTGGATAAAGTGCCCTGATGTTATAAGGTATTAACTTGAAAATACATTTTGGGCTGTAACGTTTTTATATAGCATCCTGTTTACACATAATTTGGCAGACCTTTATCATACACCTTCCCTGCCATCTCTGCCAAATTACAGGACAATTTGATAAAGAGATCCAGTCTTATAAGCAATTGAAGTTGTTCCGTTGAAGACTGTTATTCAGATAAATAGCAGTACATGCAGTGCCAGTCAGAAGCAGGCACCTGGCATGGCAGGTGAAGGGAGAATGGGGAGCAACCAACAGACTGGCAGACACCTTCACTGGCCAATTACTGCATGCTTCCAGCTTTACAGGACCAATTGATGGTGGCTTCAAGGTGGGTATTGGGGGCGGGCCTGAGGCGGGCATAGAAGGGACATAACTGGGACTTTGGGGATAGCATCCCAGCAATCGGGAGACATAGTTTACACATCCAGGCTGGCCAATTATAATTACAATTACATCCTGCAGCACTCTGACAGAGGACATGGGAGAATCTCTGTTGGCTCTTTCCTAAACAGATGCTTCCAATTTCCCAGTAACAAGGTCCGGGAGAAAGGTTGGGATGGTCACAGAACAGAATGAGGATATTTGATTGACATTTGTGCTGGCCAACTGGCATCACAAACCGATTTTATACCACAGTGACATGTAAGAGAATCCCTGGCAGAGGCTCATTCTCTACATATGCTGTGCAGGATTATAAAATTAGAACCCTTTATCACATCTTTCTGATATTTGGCAGAGATGATTCTGAAAGTGTGAGATACAGCTCTGCCAAATTTCATGCACACTGGTTGGACTACAAAGATGTTAGTCAGACATACATTTATAAGTTAATTGCTTATTCCACCAGGACCCTTTATCCAATCCTTCTAAAAATTGGCATAGATAGTAGGGGTGGGACCCCGGGCCCAATACCGGCTACCGGATTTACCGGTTACCGGTTTCCCGAAAACCGGATTCCCGGTTTAAATCCGGTATACCGGTACCGGATTTATTGCATTGGTTTCAATGGGGCGCTGTGTCCCCATTGAAACCAATGAAATAAATTAATTCCTTCCCCCTCCCCCTCCCAGGCTGCGCGGGTGGAAGGGGGGACACCCCCCACCCACCCTGCCCAGCCTGGATTTTTGTTTAAAAAAAGACTGAGAGGCGAGCCCACCCCCCAGCACCAGCGGCCGCGGCGTCCCCGCAGCCGCCGGTAAGTATGACCCGATCCCTGGGGGGGGGGGGGTGTTTAACACCCCCCCCCCCCCAGGGATCACCCCTACTAACGTTCAGTGCGCTTACCTTTGGGAGCTCCGGCGGCGGCGGGCGGTCCGGCGGCCTCAGCGCCGGCTGTGGCTGCCGGCGTCAGGACGCTCTAGGCCTTCCGGGGAACTTCCGGGTTTCACCGGAAGGCCTAGAGCGTCCTGACGCCGGCAGCCACAGCCGGCGCTGAGGCCGCCGGACCGCCCGCCGCCGCCGGAGCTCCCAAAGGTAAGAGCGGCAAGCGCACTGAGCCTTTAGTAGGGGTGATCCCTGGAGGGGGGGGGGGTGTTAAACACCCCCCCCAGGGATCGGGTCAGGGTCATACTTACCGGCGGCTGCGGGGACGCCGCGGCCGCTGGTGCTGGGGGGGGGCCTCGCCTCGCCTCGGGGGTCGCTTACTCTTTTGTTAAACAAAAAGCCAGGCTGGGCAGGGTGGGTGGGGGGTGTCCCCCCTTCCACCCGCGCAGCCTGGACTCGGGGAGGTTTTTTTTTAAAAAAACTTTTTGGCTGGGGCTTTAAATTTTTTTTACATTGCAGCCATTTTTAAATGGCTGCAATGTAAAAAAAACCGGTACCCAGAAATCCGGTACCGGGTCCGGATTACCGGGCCGAATCCGATAATGCCGGTACGCCCGATACCGGCATTATCGGATACCGGATTCTACCGGTTTCCCACCCCTAATAGATAGTAAATATGGGGAGGGGTATCAACTTGCCAAGTTTCATCCACATTAGATGGTGAAGCAAAGAAGTTACTGCAAGGAATGTATATGCAGATATTTGCAAAATAACATAATTCAACTGCTAATAAAATCGGATTCTTTTATCCAATCTTTCTGGCATTTGGTACACGTAATGCCTTCCATTGGAGGTACAATCCCCCCACGTTTCATCCAAATATAATGAAAAAAGGGTACAGGGAGATCTCTAGCGTTCCTCTCGATTGAGAGGTGGTTGCGGGAGCTCTCTAGCGTGCCTCTCAGCGGAGAGGTGGCTGCAGGGAAGGGAGCTCTCTAGTGTGGCTGCTGGGGAGGGAGATCGCTAGAGCCACTGGTGGAAGTTGCTGCAAGCACATGAAATGCAGGCAGGAGGCTGTCTGTTCATTAGGTTGGACACACAAAATGTGAGTGGCGGGTGCCTGGGGGTTGCATAGTCCAAACATGGGCTCCAGTGGACTTTTCTCATTTGATTTCACCCTTATTGTGCAGTGCTACTTGTCCATACCATGGAATCCAGTTGTGCAGTGCGTCATCTTGCCATTTTATCTTGCTTCAGTTGCAGGGATATCTTGTAGGAAGCTTTCTGGTACATGCTGCCAGCTGGCCTGAAGGCGAAAGACAAGCACTGGTGGCCATCTGGGAGATTAGGGCCAGCTGAATGTGGTGTGAGCAGCAAGCTGAGATGTACTGCTCTGGCATTGTTTGTATGACTAAGAAAAGATAAAGAGATTTAAAGAGCAATACAGTAAGGCATGGAGAAATTAGTAGATTTATTCCCAGGTGTAAAAAGAACTCATTTAAAAAACTGGATTGAATCTCCAGGGCATGAATTGCTTTCCCCAGGAGCCAGATGTGCTACTGGCTTGCATAGAGGCTCGTTGTGATGGGAAAGAACTTCTTGAAGATGACCCTTCAATGGAGTGAGGAGCTGAAGGAGGGAGCTCTGGATTTGTTGTGGAGTTCAGCATCCAATATAACCAATGCGTTGGGAGTTGATACAGATTTAAATATGAACTGTAATATAGAAATGGGTACTGTCCTTTGTATTCAGTAGTTAGGTATACACCTTATATGCAAAATAAATAAATAATCCAATTCCACGTGGTGAATTTATTAACATGTTTTGACCAAACAAGTCATCTTCCGAATAATGTGAACCTGGAAATCAGTATAATCCATTACAAACCATATATAATCACAATCTCAAAAAGTACAAAAATGCAAAAATTCTAGGTATAAATAACCATAAACATTTTTATAAACCTGTTTAAAGAAATTGCCTAATTATATAAACAACCATAAACAAATTTATAAACAAATGATGAAAAAATACCTACTTAATATATTATGGATCAATTTGTGTCCCAACAGAGACACCACCTTGCTAAAATTAAATGCCCCAAACTATAAAAACCAAAATAAATTAAAAAAATGAAAAAAACACAAAAACCCAGCACTTTGTATCATATAACCTCTCTGGAGCTGTGACCAGGAGATAAATCCAACCATCTCCAATGGCAAAAACTGAATAAAAGAACACCATTACCTAGTGATTCCTCACAATCCAAACAATACAAAAAGATTACCTCATAATTGATATAAAATAACTAAAATAATATCACTTACCAACTGAAGTGACTCAAACCAGTGTTCAATATTCTCCAAAAAAGCCCAATGCTTCCTACTGTTAATCTGGCTCGGCTAAATCCTTCAACAAACACAACCAATCTGTAGTACAAACACAAAACAATACTCACAATTGTGAGGTTATATTGTATGCATAGCTACCTTGGGGGAATTGGTTTTTTCTTTCTGTTATCCCTGTTGTTGTATGAGTTCAGGATCCAGACATAGTAATGCAGATTGGAGCCAAAGGTTTGGCAAGAAAAGACAATCCTGAATAAGGGGTACTTTGTACGCAACTTGGAACTCTTTGTTATCTCCACTAATAAGTGTAGTTTTGGGAGGACTTCAGGGAAATCATTTTCAGAGTTTTTTGTGAGTACTGCCACTAAAAGGACAGCTTCACACGAGGGTGGAAGTGTATACTTCCCTTTGCAGAATAACTTTTATTAATGATATTCCAAAGACTGGATGAATAGGACTTCCTGCATCCCTGCTTTTTCAGCTCTTCCACCACTGTGCCCTTGTCCATTTGTCCAACGCATCAGTTCTGTCATTGTCACTGGAATGGAAAATAATTGATAGGGTTAATATCCAAGTTCCTTGACATGTAGAGAGAGATAAAAAGGAATGCATACTAAGGCTGCAATCCTAAAATCACTTATTCCACAGTAGTCCCACTGAAATCAGAGGGACTACTTTGAAGCAAGTGGCTTCAGAACTGTTGCCCAAATGTTCAGATTTGGGCAGGAAACAAAATGAGGTCTGTTTCTGAAAGCTGAAACAGATTTGGGCAGGTAAGACATTGATATTGGTCCTTCTCAGAGTAAGAAACAAAGGTTGTATTCTTTCCTGAAGGATAGTACAAATGAGATTGGGGTGTGCGCGTCAGGAATCAGCACAGCTAGCAAGAAATTATCGCTGAATTGCCTGTCTAAACTGTAAGGCTGTTAATCAGGATAACACTAGTAGTCATTCTGGCCTCTTCATTCCAGTGGTGTAGGAATGTGGAACACCTGGAAAGCAGATGAGGAAGCTGGACAGTAAGACTGAAGCCCCAACACTCATGTTCTCACTGTAGAGTAATCTTTGTTTTGCCTTCTTAGTTAATGTAAAAGTCTGTCTGGCTTGCTGCTTTGCCTGTGTGTATAACAAGTAAATTCTGGGAGAAGTGTAACTGATGATTGGTTCCCCCCAAATCTATCTCCTCCAGACTAATACAAACCATTTGGAAGACCATGAGACACAAATGAGGTGAATAGGCATGTAGGCACTCTTCCCAATTCCACTTTATGCTGCTGTTTCAGTGAAATGCTTAAAGGATTTAGGATCACAGTTCCCACAGAAAAATCAGCTTAGTCCCAACTGCTCATGATATTTGTGAAAAGCCTACCTCGTATCCTCTTTCCATATTCTGTGCTCCTTGAAAATCAATTGCCATACAAATAAAAGTGAACACAAAATGAGAGCCATCATGAGCATGGGGGGAGAATACAGAACCAATTTTTGCTTTGTGCCATCTGTTTAGCAATGTGTACACAGAGAATAATTCTAATATGAACAGCATGCTTCCTGCAGCTAAGGAGCCTCAGGTGCAATAGCTTGTCTTTCTGTGCATAGGTTACTGCACATCCTGCCTCTTCACTCCTCCATGTATTAGACCTCGCCTTCATATATTATGTAAGCTGTAGCAGGCAGATGAATTTGTTATATTAATGAACTGTGGTATGATGGTGAATTAGTGACTTCTCCATCTTGCTTTTGCTAACCCAAAAGCGTATTCTGCCACCATCTCCCTTTTGGTACTTATATGTTTCCACTTGACAATAGTATCTAAGTGAGTAGGTCCCAGAACTTTTTTGCCTGTGAGATTCCATTTTGAGACTTAATTATAATACTGTTAACCCAGGTAGTGGCAAAGATTACCAGAGACCATTTGGTTCAAGATCCCACTTCGGGGTCTTCTGACCCACAGTTTGGGAACCTCTGATCAGAGTGTATTGCTCCTTAATGCATTCAGATTCACACTACCCTTGTAATTATTATTTGATTTTACAGATTGTGATTTGCCAAAGGAGTTGGTGGAACAGCTAATTAAACGTGGGTCTTGTCCTGATGCCCCAGGTTTTGTGCAGTCTGGGTCTGATCTCATGAGCTGTGGCAACAGGGTCACCTAGAACATGTGTGCAAGAGCTCGGGAAAGGGAGCAGAGATGACTGCATGCACAGAAGACTAGGATTGATGGGTCCATGGCATAGATCCAGGATATAAACCTTCCTCCTCCTGAGCACACCCTATAAAGCACCCCCATCTTATATGTGGCCCTCAGAACTTGTACTAATTTTCAAAGTAGCCCTGGGAGGGAAAAGGTTTTCCACCTCTGCTTTAGCAGAAACCTTTCTTGGTTTGCAAGAGCCAGTTTTACAAACGAAGCAGGGGGGAGGGAGGGAGATTGCCATGAGCCAAAATCATGGCAGGGGGAATCACGTGAAGTTCTTTAATCGTCATGAGCCCATTTCTGCAGTGATTTCATTTACGGGTGACAGGGCTCAAAATCCAGCCCTGTCATCCGTGAGTGAAATCAAAGTAGAACTGGGCTAATGACATTTAAAACCCCGCACACACGAATGGAGCTTCACATGATTTCCCCCTGCTGTGATTTAGGCTCTCGCAGCTCCCACCCCGTCTCGCGTGCAAGCGCCCGGTGTGATGTGAATGTATAAAGGACAAAGTTGCGTGTAAAACAGCAAAGCTAGTTGTTGGTTTATCTCAGGATTCTGTAAAGCAGGGATTCCCAAGCCTTTTGCCTGTGATCTCATGTTGAGACTTAAATATAATCCTGTGATCATACATGTCAAATATCATTCAGCTTGTGACCTCTCTAGATGCTGTGAATCCACTTGAAGTCTTGATCCATAGTTTGGAATTCCTTGCTTTGCCGCTCCTACGGGAGAGCTACGTGGATTTTGTAGTGGTAAGTGAGGTCAGTTAGTGCAAACTGGATCACAGTTAAACATGTTTGTCTGCTGGTATTCTTTGACTGTTAGCATTTAACCAGAAATCTTCTGCACAGTCCATGTTTCATGGTTACATAATCAAATTACAGCCTTGTGGTACAAGGTGCCCCATGCTCCTCTTAGCTCGGATGTCGGTTACATGATATCAGTCTAGCTTTCTACATGTTTACTTGCCTCTGTCTCATTCAGTTTGAGTTGAATGCTGCTGGATCTCTGTACTGTTTTTGTCTTGTATCTTATTTGGTTTTACGTACCAATGATAAATTAGTTCAGATTTTACCAAGTCCTGAATATCTGCTCTGTGGATCTGAAGTTTTAGTCTTTTTGCAAAGTAACTGGCTGAATGTGAGACCCTCTTGCTACGAGCATTCCCTAAACTTAATTCAGGTAGTTGAGTTTTTAAAAAAATAAAATATGAATTTTGATTGACTGGGCTTCTTCTCATCCACCTTTTATCAGAATTGTATTGAGATGCTTCATGGGAAGCCTACTTCCCTGTGGGTGTTAAATAGCTTTCTGGTAGAAATCTTTCTGAAGGTGGGTGGTGTATTGCAGCTTAGAGCCTTCCAACTGTTTCACCTCCAATCTTTGGCTTAAAATGGTGATGAATGGTTTTGTGTCCTAAATGCTGAGTCCACTGCTTAGAAGTTTCAGCCTGCTTCTGAGGGCTGTGTTTGCTTGGATCAGGAATTTGTGTGGGGTAAGATGAGTATTGAGGCTCAGCCTTCTGTGTTCTTGGACATTTGGCGTTAATATCCAGGAGGATGTACAGAAAACGGTTTGAGTGTTTTTGTAAGAGCTGATGTAGATTGTCAAGAGATGCTGGTTACTACACATATTTGAGGGTTAAATATTCAGTGAAGGCAGCAGGGGGAAGAATTCTAATGGGAGCAGTGAGAGGTGGCTTGGTATAAATGAAGTGCAGAAGTCTGTAATGTTAGCTTTAGAGGCATTTCTTCTTAATTCCAATGTAACCAGTTGGCATTTAGTCACTTGTCAGTGGGGTGTGATTTCTAGCTGTCTGGCACATTTTCTAAGCATGCTGCCTCCTTGGGTTTGCTTTCTTTCGGTCGTTTAGAATTAAGGGAGTTAACCCAACTGGAAGTAATCCTGAATGTGGCGGTTGAAATGGTTTTTAAAACCTGTGATATTAGAATCTGAGATGATGCTGGTGAAACTTTTAAAATGTTATAGATCAATATGGTGATGCATCCCTTTTATCTTTTTCCTTATTTCATATCTTAGCACTTACAGGATTTGGAAAATTGCTTGAGGAGGAATTCCATCCTCCAAGTACAACCAGCCATCTCTTCAACTTAAAAAAATCTAACCCATCTTTTCCAAGCTTCTGCTTCTGTTGCATGTTACTTCTAAGTGGGAGAAATGGCAGTGCTGATAAGCAGAAACAGGCGCTGCCTATGGGCTGAACTGTTCTTGTTGCTGTAGTGTGAATATCTAACCGCTGCTAATGCCTTCTCATTACAGGTGTGAAGTAAAAATGGTGCAGAAGTATCAGTCCCCTGTTCGAGTCTACAAATATCCTTTTGAGCTCGTCATGGCGGTGAGTGATGGCTCAAACAGTGCTGCATGCTTGGCAATGGGCTCTAGTTTTCATGTGCAGAGAGGTGTGGGATCACAGGTTGGGATAATATTTGTGGGTCATAGAAGTGAGGTAAGTAAATTTATTTAGGCATTTAGCTTGCACCATAGCCAGTGCACAATCCGACAAATGCATACATAATATATAACCGTTCAATAACCTTTTTAGGGAAGGTTATTGAATGGGCTATGGCACGGCAGCTCCAGCAACATCTGGACCGCACCGGTTTCCTTGATTCCTCCCAGTCTGGGTTTCGACCTGGGTATGGTATGGAGACGGCATTGGTGGCCTTGGTTGACGATCTCCGTCTGGCGTTGGACCAGGGTCGTCAGACCTTACTGGTCCTGCTAGACCTTTCGTCTGCGTTTGACACAGTCGATCATGAGGTGTTGGTGACTCGCCTGCGCAGGGGTGGATTGGGAAATCAAAGTGGCCCGGGAAAATATAGTGTTAGTGGCCCTGTGCCGGCGGCAAAGCCGCCGGCGCGCCGGAAACGAGCCTTGGGGGCGTGGCTTGGGGGCGGGCAGAGTGCACCAGATTTGGGGCCTATCGGAGCTGAGTCCCCAGACTCAGATCCTCAGCAGCCTTGCAGGGGTGAGCGGGAGGATATGGGGGGATGGCAGGGGGGAGACTGCCACTGGGTGGGTACTGGCCCTCATTTCAGTGCTCTGGCTCCCTAAATCACTCCGTTTCAGTGCTCAGTGGCCCCCAACCAAAAAAATCACTCTGTCCCTTGCTATGCATCCTACAGTAAGGCTTCTTCATTCCTACACCAGCTGCACTAGTATTACACATGCCCTGTGTTTAGCTTAGCAAAGAGAAGACTAAGGGGAGAATTGATA
>QEPC01005111.1:1087988-1104517 GCA_003113815.1 Sphenodon punctatus
TCTCCTCTCTTCACTGGCTCCCCCTTCCTGAACGTATCCTGTTTAAATTCCTGGTATTCACATTCAAAACACTCCACGACCAAGCTCCCCCTTACCTCTCGAACCTAATCTCCCTACGCACTCCTGCACGTGCTCTCCGCTCTTCCTCTGTCCCCTTCCTCACTCTCTCTTGTTTCTCCTGCTTACCTAACCGCCTTCGACCCTTCTCCCTTGCTGTCCCTCATGCCTGGAACTCCCTCCCTGACCACATCTGCCTTGCCCCCTCCCTCCACTCCTTCAAATCCCTCCTCAAGTCCCATTTTTTTTCCTCGCCGCCTTTCCCAATGCCTGCTAGTCGTTTCCCATATACTTACTGTCTGCCCTCCGCTGCAGACTGCTGCAACCAACCTGATTGTAACCAAGCCAAGCACACGCACCGGAGACTTCGCATCCGCTTGAATGTTTGTTTGTCTTCTCCCCTGTCTCTTCCACTGTCCCCTCTCCCTGTCTCCTCCTCCTTGTCTTTTAGATTGTAAGCCACAGGCAGGGACTGCGTCTGTCTATGTTCTGTACAGCGCCAGGTGCATGATTGGTGCTATATAAATGTTTATAATAATAAAAGCCCCTGTCTGCTTGCATTGCATAGAGACCCTGACAGGCTTTTGCTGACTCCGCTACAGAGAATAGGCAGCAGGGGTGAAGAAAGTGGACAAGTCAGAGAATTGTTCATATTCTCTCCCAGACGAGCGAACATGTAACCAGAGTTATCAATCTGGAAAATACGACTATGGAAAGAAGTGGTGGCATCAGTGTCATGCTGTTTGTACCATGTCAACACAACACGATGACATTGTCTCAGATCACCCTGAAGCATCAACCATGAGTCAGCATTATGACTCTTGTGGGCTCAGTGTTTCAAAACTAATTAACTCTGACCAGTTACCTAAAGGATGATTCTGGGACTAATGAGATAGTTAGTGATAGGGAGCTGACTGTCCTCTGAAGTATGTCTCACTGTTATAGATACTAGGATGCCTGAGTCGATGCGCTATTGGGCTTCATGAAGACAGCAGTTCTTATGATCTTGATTATGTATCTTAAAAATTAGCCTCTCGTTTTTATAATAATTTTTTTAAATACAGACTTGGTTACTAACCGCATAAACCCATATGTAATGGGAGTTCATTAACAAGGTATGAAGCGAGTTCATCTCTTCAAACACCAAAATGTACAGAGAGTTTTTGTTCTGAAACTCTGCTTTCCTTCCCCACCTCCAGTTTTGCTCGTTTTCAGATAGTCTGGGCTAGCCTCAGCCAGAAATAGTTTCAAATAATATCTGAAAATTGTGTCACTATATACGTCATAGGAGCTCCTAAGAAGCCTGCGAGCAGTGAACATGTAAGCCATACACTGCCAAGTCCTATAGCGTGTCACTTGCAGAATATCCAAGGACACGGTGCCACAGAACACATCCAGGAACACATGCCACTGCAGGCAAGCTCTTTTGTGACATTTCCTCAGCTATGAAGATGTGCTCGGAGCTCTATCTGATCTCTTCAGCTGCTCTGCACAAGTGCACAAACCTCTACGATCAGCTATAGCATTCTTACTGCTTCAGAAGAATTCCAGCTGCTCAGAGAGTGCTCTCCTTGCTGCAGGGGGAATACTCTGATAGCAAACTCAAGCTTGAAAAAATCAGGCTGCTGCTCCTGCAGCAGTAGCAGTGTGTGTGTGTGTGTGTGTGTGTGTGTGTGTGTGTGTGTGTGTAAAATGGACACTTAGATTAAGATTCTGATTTTTGTCAGTTTTTGATTACAAATCAGGAATGCTAACATCTGCACCCTTTTCACCTGCGCTGGGCATAGTGAGGACATTTTTAGATGAGACAAAAAATGCAGCTGGTTCTTTAATCAGCCGTCTTACTTTGTTCTCGTCTAAATGCTTCACGTGGTTTACAGCCGCGTCTTTCGCACGTCAGACCGGCCCTGCAATCCTTCCCCCTCAAATTTGCATCAGCAAGCAGCCGTCACGGTAGTGAGACAGCAGGTAGTGAGATGGCTTTTGCGCTGCTTGTTTAAAAGCGCCCTGAGTCTGATGTTCCTCTTACTACAATCTAAACTGAGATTGAGGTAGGAGGGTATTAAATAACATGGCAGGTTAAAATTTTACTGCTTTGTGCAAGGCTGTTCTAAAAACAAAAGTTGTTCCATCTGTTTAGACACCCCCCTCCCCCCCAAATGTACCTTCCTTAAACGTGACCTCAGAACACTTGGGTTGTATTTCTAAACCCATTGAATTCACTGACAAAACTCCCATTCACTTTAATAGGTGAGGATTGTACCCTTGGGCGATAAAGCTATATGAATTTTGTATTCTAAAGTTGCACATTTTCATTGAAAACTACAAATATTTCTAGGAAAGATTTTTTTTTTTTTTTTTTTTTTTTTTACTTTGCCAGGACCTGAATCCAGGGTTCTGTGCCCTTGAAATGTGAGCCACCCTGAGCCTAAGGGGTGAGATACAAATTGAAATAAATAGAAAGAAAGGGCTTTTAGAGTGGGCAGGGGCATAAAACCCCCAATTCTGAGTGTTGGGTAAAATACTGATTCTTGTGCTCTTTGATCCTGTGTTCCCTGCCTCGAAGCAAAGATTTTGCCTGCAAGGATTGGAGTCTCTTATGTAGCAGTAGTGTTGTGTGATTTGATTAACCCAGTGAAAACTTCAGTTCTCAATACATCCTTCCCTGTTCATCACTTCCTCCCTTTGAGTGACCATAGAAATGTGGCAGGAGAATTGAAGAGCAGAGAATCCCTCCTCCATTCCATACTACTTCTAGAACTTTGCATGCAGTATTCTCACAAGGGCATTCCTGCATGTACTCTGCATTGTGGGTAGTACCACAGCAAAACAGTGCATTTGGAGGAACCATGAAAATGCAGAGGAATAGGCAGTTGTGTGCATTATGAGATGCAGCAAATAAAAACTCCTCTGCTTGTTCCATATGATGATGACTATTAACTGGATTCTTAATACCAGCTGCTGAACACACCCCAGCCTTTCTTTTCTCTTTTGGGTCTCTGGCTCCAACGCTGCTTACTGTCACCACACAGGATCACTCTGAATTCTGGTTGGAGCTACACACATGGAAAGGACTGCTGTCAAGTCCACTTTGAGTTCTCTTTGTGGTGATATCATCTTAAGTTAGAGGGGAAGGAAACGCTCCTGCCAGTCAGCAGGTGGCATGTTTGTGGGTCTGGCCAGGGAATTGGGGATTGCAGATGGGGAGGCGGGGGGTGCCCCATTCGGCTCAGATATGAGTGCCACCCCCTGCTCACAGGAACCTATGAGACCCTTGCCACCTCGATGTGGGTGTGGTTTTGACTAGGGTAGCCACATAAACAAATTTTAGAGAACACGTATAAGAAATACAGGTACCAGTGCAGCCCTGCAACCTGTATTTCTCATAAGTGTCATCTAACATTTGCACATCTGGCCACCCTAGTTTTGACACACACCCCTTCAAAAGGGGCACACACACCTGGGCAAGCTCTCTTTGCCTTTGTGTTTGCCCAGGTCTGCAAGTATGTGTTTGCAGCTCCCCCTAGAGCCAGTAAGGTCAGCATCTCTCCCCCCACCCCATTCCAAGGACCATCCAGAAACAGTAACTGAAGAGTAACCCAATATCCCACCTCTTCTGTAGGACAAATACCTATTTGGAGCTTTCAGCCCCATATTTGAGATCCTTTCCCCCCCCCCTCCTCCTCATGGCCATGCACACTTTCCAAATCCTAGAAGAGACAGATCTGGGTATAAGCATTCTCCCTCTGACTTGTCTACACAGAAAAACTGTGTTACAGCTTTGAGGAGCTGCGGCAGCATACACGATGTTGTGTATAATTTAGGAATTAAGGTTTAACATGACTTGGTACGTCTTTGCCCTGTCAGCGGCTTCTTGCTAGCCTTGCTTGTGACCAGTGTGTGGTATCAAGCACAGCAGTCTCCAGTTTGTTTGTGCCAGCTACCAGGACTCCTCAAGGTTGCATTCTAATTCTTACATAATGCAGTTTTCCAGTGTAAGCCTTTGCACGCTTGCCAGACTCCTAATTTGGCTCTGAAGTGAATACGTTATTTTCTCCTCTGTCCCCCTCCTCACCCCCTTTCTGTTTGTGCTCTTGGACCCCTGTCTTTGTGGTACCATCTCCACTAAGCCCCACTGCAGGAGCTGTTTGATTAGTTATGTTGCCACAAAACCCTGCCTGAGCAGCATTTGTCAGATAGTCACGTGTGTATTCCTATGTATTCATCTGCCAACTATACTGTTCCAAAATAGCTGGGAGGGTGGGTGTATGAACTCCCACAGGGAGGCAATACAGTCAGAGCAGAAGTAACTGTTGGTACCTAATTCCTTTCTATCTCCCTGCCAGAGGATTTCCTTGGAAGTTCTGAATCAATAATTCCTGCATATGCTAATGAGGAATTTAAAAATCTAACCTCTCTAACCTTAGGGAAGTGTCTGGTGCAGGGGGGGAAATTCAGAGCTGCTGTCCTGCAGGTCGTTATGCAACACTGCTCTGACTTACTCTATAATCCACTTCCATTTCCTTTCATGAGCTAACGGGATAATGTCCCCCTCTAGGATATTATAGTAGGAGGATAGATAACCTAATTCTGAGAGCTACTTCTCTAGAGCACACAGAAGCTGCTTGGGACATAGCTGGGATGTATTGTCATGGGACTGCACAGAGCTAGGGTTGTGAAGTTGTTTTTTTTTAAATTGCTTTCTCTTGCTCAGTCTTTGGATATTTGTGTCCTCCATGACAGTCCAGCCTCCTAAGGCACGTCAGTTGCGCAATCTGTTTTAAGGTCACTTGTTTGAAGGGTTATTGAAGCCGTGGAGAAGTAGAAGCATTCAAGATCTAGATGTTCTGGGGCATGTATACCAATTCCTGGGGGTGACTGGGATGAGGAAGGTGGGTAAACTTTCTCTAAGTAACATAGACAAAAGGGGTGAGATGAAACACTCTGGGACATAACCAACATTCCATGGGGAGTCCATGTGCCCATTTGGCATTTTCTAGCTGAAGGGCTGTGAAGGGAGGGGAGATCAATGAAGAGGGAAATGCTTTCTCTTGATTAGGGTATTTTGTGTGAGAGGTTTTAGGTAGATTAATCTCTATCTGCTTGATTTGGCTTTCTCTCGTGATTGCCTTTTTTTCCTGGAACCCTCTTAACCATAGGGGAATGTGACTAATTGCACAGATTAAGTTCTTATAATTATCTTGCTTTTCACCATAAAATAAGGATTTGGGGAAAAGGATGCTTTGTTAGATGCTACTTTTCTCCAAGTCACTTCCAGCCAAAATAGTTTTAAAACTGGTTTGCCCAGCACTGAATCTATACCATAGTTTATCTGGCTAGTGTGGCCAGAGCTGACTCTGTCAACTCAATTAAGATCAAAACCAGATTCTAGTATAATTGTTCCAAAGTTGTGTCTTAACTGAACAAATTGAGGCAGCGGCAATATGGAGAGCGGGATTGAAGCAGCAGTGATAGCCGGAGTGACGTGACACGCAGGTCGGGGGATAACAGTGCGTAGGTGCCGGAGGCATGCGCTGGGGCAGCGCGCCTAAGGGCTGTGCGCGCAAGGGTGCGCCCTTGTGCACGCAGCCTTAGGCGCTGGTAGGAGGTCGAGGGGATAGTAACGTACTTCTGGCCCTGTGCATCGGGATGCCGGCCAAATTAAGGAGGAAACCTCTGGGGTCAGGATCGGGTGTCCCATCCCCGAAGCAGAGGAAACTTGATAATTTCTTTGCGGCTCCGGCAAATCTGGTGAACCAGACGAGCGGTGGAATGGAGGATGATTTCCTTTGTCCGGATATCCCCCTGGTAAACAGATTTGCAGTTCTTTGTCACAAAGACTTAGAAGGAGTGGAGGGTAGTGGCAGCCCCCCCCCCCCCGGAAGATTGGTGGAGGAACCCGGAAGAGACAGTTAACAGGGGAGGAGAGTTTAGACTCTCAGGACTGCCTCCCGGTTACATCTTCCTTTAAAACTCTCCAAGCCCCGACGTGCCCCACAAACAAGGGGGAAAACTGGGTACAATTATTGGCTGAACAAACATCTCTTATTGGCAGGACACTGCAGCATATCTTTGCCCAGTTAACAAACATAACCCAATTATTTGAGGGAAAAAGCCCGGTGGTAGGGGCTAGTGCCCCCAGATTTCAAGTAGTGGCTCATGGGTTTTGCCGGGGAAAGTGTGAGCAAACAAAGTGGGAGAACGTAAGCCCAGAGAGGGAAGGTGATGATCCATGGACTAGAACAATTGGAGAAGTGGGAGGATCTGATAGGCAGGTAAGTGAGCAGGAATCTAAGTTTTGCCACTGTAGGAATACAATTGCCTTTTCGATCTACCCACACCACTCGGGTTTTTCTACAGTGGTCTCCCCAACTTTGGTAGCTGGACATTTGTAGGTTCTGCTCCATACCAATTGCCACCCGGAGGCTATTAAGGCCATAAGAATCCTTCAGAGGAACAGAAGCTTTTTTAAGGCTGTAATTTCCTTTAGAAACAGTTATTTGCCAGAACGTATATGGGAGGTTAGTAATCTCTTGTTTAACAATGGGATTAATATATCCAAAATTTATGTTAATAGTGAGTTGCAAAATATATGTAATGGTAGACTGAATAGTAAAGATGGTTTAGCAAAGCACCTGCCCTCAGATAGACGGCAGAGAGCCCCGCCCACTGCCCATCAGCCTATGGATTCAGAGGCAGAGTCCCCCCTTATTATTACGTGTCAGGCCCCTATGTGTGAGGATGTAGAGGGAGAAGTTTCAACAATGGAAGATATGGAAACTGGAGTAGGTGCCCCAATAAATAGTAATATGAAGCATGGAAAGGAAATTATACCTTCTAATCTCCTTGGCACGGAGATGCCAACAAGTGGAGGCCCCATTTGGGACTCTGGGGCTGAGAATATAGTGGATCCAATGTCGGGTGATAAACAAAGTTACCCTTTGGAGGTAGGAGTAAGAATAACTCAGACAGAAGTAGTGGCAGGGGCTCGATTGGAAGTACAATAGGCTAGAGGAGAATAGTGATACGGGTATCCTCTATGTAGGAAATCCTGGAACCAGCTGCCCAGAAGAGACCAGTGCCAACTGGAATAGATACCAGGAGTTGAATGGGAGATGGGGGAAATAGACACATTTAATAAGTGCTGTTCCGGGGTTGGAAATCAAGTAGTCAAGGAAACTCTACATTCAAACGAGCCCAGGGAGTTACTGAAGGAGGGGAGTCGGGCAGAGGTGGGAGGAGGGATATCAGGTCAGGACTCGACGGGCCCCCATCAAACAAGACTTAATGCCAGTAGTGACAACAAGGATAGGTAATAGGGAGGAGGCTGACCCTGTGGGAGCTCCAGTAGTATGGGACTCAGGGAGTCAACAGGTTATGGGACCTAAAGCTAAGACCGAATGACTTGTTGCGTTTGGGGTTCCATCTGCTCTGAGCATTCTTTCTTGGAATGTAGCAGGATGGAAATCTAGAATTTGTGATCCAGGGTGCCGAGCTTATTTGGAAACTTTTAATATAATTCTGTTGCAAGAGACTTGGAAGTATGGAAAAACCTTTTCTTCCTGGGTATGAGTTTTTTTGGAAGATGGCAATTAAGCCAGCTACCAGAGGCAGGCCAAGTGGAGTAGTATGCTTGATAGATAATACCCTGGAGGTAAAAACGGCCCATTAACCCGACGCCTCTTTCTTTGCCTGCAGATGCATACTGCAGGGGGATAGTGAAGCGTTGGTGGTAGTTTCTGTGTATATTCCCCCCTATAACTCAGCTGGGTTTGATGATAGGATCTGGACAGAACTAGTCACATGGCTGGAACTGATCCAGGGGCTGTATCCTGATATCCCCATACTTATGGCAGGGGACTTTAATGCATGAATGGGAATAAGTGAGCTAGATCTGATTCAGTATGGGGGATCCTGGTTAAATGAGGACCACTCACCTCTAAAAGCTAGATGGGCAAAGGATGCAGGGCTGAATCAAAATGGCTTCTTGTTTCCCAAGTTAATATACAAGATGGATCTGTATGCACTGAACGGGCGGGGATGGCGGGATTACCCAGGAGAATATACATTTATATCAGATAGAGGCTCCAGTATAGTTGATTATGATTATATAACCGTTGCGGCCACTATGTTATCTATGGTCAATGATTTTCGGGTGGATGCCTGGCCAGAAAGTGATCATATGCCCCTTACATTGTATTTAAATGGCCCCATGTTTAGGTCTGATAGTACGAGTAAGATGGTAGAGGTACCCGCCGATTTAAATTTAGTAAGGAGAAGATGTGGGAATGAGTTGGAGGTTATACTGGAATCTGCTCTCCAATCTCCTGATGGTGAGCAGTATGCTAGGGAGCTGACTGAGGACTTAGCCCCTTTGGGGCTAATAGAATGTTATCAACAGTTAGTGACCTGGCTTAGGCCCCAGTTAACTATGAGTAGTTCGACGAGACAGTACTTTAAGAAGGGACAGGATGAGGTGCCTGACTGGTTTGATGGAGAGTGTCGTAAGACTCGGTCTAAATTGAGGTGCCTCTACCGGAAATACAGGAGTACAAATAGAAAGGAATTTAAGTGTGAGCTGGCTAAAAGTAGGTATGCCTATAGAATTTTACTTAGAGAAAAGAGGGATAAATACTATAGGCACGCCTGGGAAACTCTGGGCAAGGCTGCTAAAGACCCGAACTCCTTGAAATTCTGGCAATTGGTGAGAGGGATCGGATGGAGCGCCAATGGGGCAAAGTGGATCCAAGGACAGATGCCGGTAGCGACCTCTGCCTGGGAGGAATGTTTTAGGTCCCTCTTTTATGCTACGAGCTGTATAGATAGCCATATTGCGTTGGAACCCCCAGAGAATAACAACAGTTGGGAAACAGTCACACCAGATATAATTGTAGATTTAATAGGCACCCTAAAAGGGGGTAAAGGCCCAGGTATAGATTTTCTGCCGCCTGAATTACTGAAAACTGTGAGGGAGTTGTGGGCTCCAGTGCTGGCTTCCCTTTTTACAGGGATTAACGCCTCCGGTAATATCCCCCAGGACTGGGGGGAAGCCATCATTGTTCCAGTCTATAAGAAAGGCTGTGTAACCAACCGACCCCAGAAATTACTGACTGAGTAAATTATATGCTAAATATTTATTATTAAAACTCAAAGATTGGATAAGGGAGAAGGGAGTTTGGGGGATTGAGCAGCTTGGTTTTAGGGAGGGAATGTCGACGTATGACCATTGCTTTGTACTAATGCATTTGATCCAGAAATATGTCGCCCCCCCAGAAGGCGCTATACGCAGCGTTTGTCAATCTCAGAGCCACGTTTGATTTGGTGCTCAGGGGATGGCTGTGGCAGAAACTGGACTCTTTAGGTATAGACTGGAGTCTTTTATTTCTTATAAGTAGTCTCTATAGGAATACGTCTATCAGGGTCAGATTATATCAGCAGGGAGCCCTCTCGAAGGGAATCAAAACGGAACAGGGAGTTAAACAGAGTTGCATTCTGTTCCCGTTTTTATTTATAATTTACCTTAACGACTTGGCGAGGGTGCTCCTAGAAGAACACTGTCATCCTCCCCAAATCGGGGACTCTGAAACCCCATGTCTGCTTTATGTGGATGACACAGTTTTACTTTCCTGTTCTCAGGTGGGATTGAGACGAGCCCTTGAGGCTTTCGGGAAATATTGCAAGGAAAACCTTTTAGAGATTAATTACGACAAGACAAAAGTGGTGTTTTTTCCCCATAAGAAACAGACCCACAAGTGGCAGGATTGGAAATAGGGAGATTGAGCAAATTAGAGCTTATAAATATCTGGGGTTCTTATATCAGGCAAATGGCAGCTGGTCAATGCAGGCACAGGCCATCCGGGATAAAGCTAAACAACTAAATAAAGTGCGATTGGCCTATTTTAGATCCCGTGGGGGACAATTAGTAGCTCCGGCCATTAAAATATTTTCCTAGAAAAATGTTCCGGCACTGCTATATGGGTGAATTTGTGGGTACTGGAGAAATGTAAAAATCTGGAAAAATTACAAACAGGTTTCCTTTGTGCCCTGTAGCAGCTTCTCCATGTGTAAGTAACCAAGTGCTCATAATGGAATGTGGACTGCGTACTATACAGGAGAGGATTTGGGCTGGGACTATTAATTATTGGCTAAGGCTTATTTTTAAAATGGCCGCTCCATTATCCCTGTCAGTGATCAAGGATAGAGGTAACAATACCTGGTTAAACCAGGTTGGTAATAAAGTAATCAGGCTAGGTTTTAATCCTGAGGCTCTGCTTCCTGTGGGATACAAGGGTGAAAAAAAACTGGTTCTGGGTAGGCTGGCTGACAACTCCCGACAAGGAATGCAAGCATCTATAGGTAAGGGAGGGTCATTAGGGTTGTACTTGCCGCTGGCCGATAGTACTCTCTCTCTCTCCAATGCCTTACATGGACTGTTCCTTTGAACCCAAGAATAGGAGAGTGTTTCTTCTGGCAAGGCTAAACTGTTTTCCCTCAGCACTGGGAAACCGCTTGCAGAGCGACTGTGCTGCTGTGACACCCGCAAGGTAGAGACTATTAAACATATTTCATTAGACTGCCCGTTGTATGTAGAAGCTCGGGGGAAATTCATAGTTCCTTTAATCATACCCTTTCCAGGTAGACCTGGGGAATTTTATGAAAAACTGCTCTTGAATGACCGTTGTAGTAGAGTGACGGAGAAAGTGGCTATGTATTTTAGATATGTTTACTTAAAGAAGTTAAATTATAATTCAAATGTCCATTAGAGTAGGCATGGACTAAGTGAATATCGGCAGCCCCAGGTTTTTAAGATTATTATTATGTATTAGTTTATTATTTTATGGTAGGGATAAAGTTAAGTTCTGTATTATAATATGGCCCCAATTGGGTTCTGAATGTTGTTGGTTTATATTTGTACTTCTTGCAATGGCTTTGACCAAGCAATAAATTTCAAATTTAAACTGAACAAATTAATAAGCAGTTTTGAGTTATGGCTTCAATCCCTCTTGCTGTGTTTGTGTAACTGGATTGTGCAGTTTTTCCTCTAGCTCATCAGTCCCCATTTCCCTCCCCCTCCCCCCATGACCCTGTTTTGAAACATCTAGTCCCATGTCTCCAGACAGCAACAAAGACCTGCAAAGGATATAAAATATCAAGCAGGATTATGATTCCTCTTGAGGTCCCAACTCCACAGTTTGGGAAGCTCTGCTCCAGCTCTTTGTGCTGTAGAACACCCCAGGGTGGCTTGCTCTGTTTTCCTGGTATTGTGTTGTGCTTATGTTCCCCAGTTGCTTTGTTCCTGTAAGCCAATGTGGCATGGCTGCCCAGATCATCCCATATAGCCAACGCTGTAAAAATCCACCTACTCACTTGCCTCTACCGAGTAAGCTTTTTAAACGGGCAAGTAGATTTACAGATTTGACAGCTACCATGCATTTTTGAGGTTTTCAGTGTATTGCCCACAATGACTTTAAGGTCTTTTTCCTGAGTACTAACTCCTAATTTAGAACCCAGCATTGCATACATGATAATTGGATTGCTTTTCCCTATGTATGCATCACTTTGCACTAGGGTGGCCAGATCCGCAAATTTTAGAGGGCACTGTGTTGGAAGCAATGCAGTCCTGCAACCTTTTATTTCTCATAAGTGTCCTCTAAAATTTGCATCTCTGGCCACCCTACTTTGCACTTGTCCACATGAAATTTCATCTGCAATTCAGATACCACTCAACTAGTCTTGCAAGATCTTCCTGCAATTCTTCACAGTCCGCTTGTTGTTTAACTATGTTGAATAACTTGGTGTCGTCTGCAAATTTGATCACCTCACTCCTTACTCCCCTTTCCAGATCATTAATGAATACCTTAAACAACACCGGTCCCAGTACAGATCCCTGGGACACTCCACTATTTACTTCTCTCCATTGTGAAAACTGACCATTTAGTCATACACTTTGTTTTCTATCCTTTAACAGGTTACCAGTCCAGAATAGGACACTGCCTCCTATCCCATAACTTTTTAATTTCCTCAAGAGTCTCTCATGAGGAACCTTACCAAATGCTTTCTGAAAATCCAGATACACTATATTGACTGGCTCACCCATGTCCACTCTCAGGCTGAAGGATTTGTAGAAAGTAAAAGTGAGGGAAGCATTGGCCAGAATTGCTCTTGTTGGTGTTGGGTTGGCATCCATCCCAAATTTGCCACTTTAGGGAAGGTGGCGGGAAGAGATGAGCCATGGCTCTCTGGGACTTGTTCCTTTACTAAACCAGGCAAGGGGCAAAGTTTCCAAGCCCAAGAGCTGCATACCAATTTTTTTGTATCGCCGAGAGCCGCAAGATATATTGCATCAATCAGAGCTTCCTCCAGTCATGGGAATGGGGCAGCGCAGTTACCCCAAATCCCCATCTCACATCAAAGCTCTGGCTCCCAGGTGGTCTGGTGGGTTTGGGCAGCTCTTCATGCTCCCGCAGCCCCTATGAGATTTCAGAAGCTAAAATGGCAGCTCAACTTCTCTTGCTCTTGAGAGAGGCTCATGGATATGCCCCTAAGCAGCCACTTCTGGTAAGAGCCACACTACAGGTGCCCAAGAGCCTCACGTGACTTCTGAGCCACCATTTGCCCACCTCTGTGTTACACCAAGGTTTGTTCTTTCAAGCAGAATCACTACAGCAGGATCTGGAAGGGGAAATGCCCTTGATGATGATGATGATGATTCGCATTTATATAGCACCAGCAATGTGCCTGGCACTTTACAGAGAATAAGATAGACACGGTCCTTGCCCGAGAGCTTACAATCTAAAAGACGGGGAGGGGAGACAGGGAAGGGGGAACAGAGGCAGAGAAAAGGGACGCAACAATCATGAGGATGCGAGAACTCAGGTACACATTCTTGGCTTGGTTTCAGTACAATGGGAGTTTGCAGTTAACAGGTGGGGGATACTCCTGGGTGGGGATGATTAGCAGGAGTTAGGAAGGGCAGAGCGGAAGAGGTGGGGTTTGAGGAGGGACTTGAGGGAGGGGGCAAGGCAGATGTGGGCAGGGAGGGAGTTCCAGGCATGCGGGGCAGCGAGGGAGAAGGGATGAAGACGGTTGGGGGAGCAGGGGTGGTGTGGGAGGGTAAGGGAGGGAATGGAGGAGGAGCGGAGTGCTCTAATAGGGGTTCGGAGGGAGATTAGGGCCGAGAGGTAGGGGGGAGCGAGGTTGTGAAGGGCTTTGTAGGTGAAGACGAAGAGCTTGTGTAGAATACGCTCAGGGAGAGGGAGCCAGTGGAGAGAGGACAGGAGCAGCTACACATGGTCAAAGTGATGGACTAGGTGGATGATCCTGGCAGCAGAGTTTTGGACAGAGATGAGGGAAGAAAGGTGAGAGCGGGGAAGGCCAGCAAGGAGGAGGTTACAATAGTCGAGGCGTGAGATGACTAGGGCATGGATGAGAGTTTTGGCAGAGGAGACCGACAGAAAAGGGCGGATCTTAGCAATGTTGTGGAGGAAGAAGCGGCAGGATTTGGCCACCGAGTCAATGTAGGGTTTGAAGGTAAGGTGCGAGTCGAAGGTGAAGTCCAAGCTTCATCTTTGACTTAGTTCTTATACTGTAGTTCTAATACTAAGTTCTAATACGACCCTTTCGGGGACGGGTCGTTGGGAGCACATAACACCTGTGCTCCGGACTCTGCACTGGTTGCCGATAGCGTGCCGAGCCAGGTTCAAGGTTTTGGTGTTGATCTATAAGGCCCTTCATGGTCTGGGCCCCTCGTACCTCAGGGACTGCCTCGCCCTCCGCGCCCCAGAGCGGCTCCTTCGGTCTGCCGGGGGTGCCTTCCTGGAGGTCCCCCGCGTCAAGCAGGGGGCCACAATGGAGAGGGCGTTCTCGGTGGCCGTGCCGTGCCTTTGGAACTCCCTCCCGGAGGAAGCTTACCTGGCCCCAAGCCTTCTGACATTCCGGTGAAGTTGTAAAACCTGGCTGTTCGCCCAGGCCTTCGGGGTGGGGGTGGGGTTAGAGGGTTTTTATCTCCCCTGCCCTATTTATTGTTTTAGTGAATTCCTGGGCCCTGTTTTAATATTTGAATTATATTGATATGTTTTAATTGTTTTTAGATATATTTTATATGTATTGTTTTTATTGTTGTAAGGCGCCCCGAGCTGTTTCTAGGAGGGGCGGGGTAAAAATCTAATAAATGAATGATGTATCACTAGCTTCCTGCAGACCTGATTTGACTAGGTTGTTACATTTTAGGCACATCAAGTTCTGTGTTGTGATAAAGTGGCAGGGAAATGACAACTAGGTATAGCAGCTACTGGCAACCTTGAGAATTTCTTCTCTCTCTCATTCCCCCCGTCAAACTGTGATTGCCTCTTAAGGAGCAACTAATCTCTCTCCAGTGATGAACTTTCAGCACAGTACTGTATCTCTCTTCAGTGATGAAAACAAATACAATATAGGCCAAGATAGGTACAGCTTTATTTGCGTGACCAGCATGCTGTATTGCAGTTCATCATGATCCACCGCTATGACTGGCTATATTTTTAGAATTACTGGTGGTGTGTAAAGAAGATTAACAGATCTTAATGTTGACATGTAGAGGAGGAATTCTTCTCAAACCACAAAGTTAAAGCCTACTTAAGATTGTGTTTGGAGTGTTATCTTTGCATTCCTATGGATATTGCGCTTCCCCTTGTCCTCTTTTCGCTGCCCCTCCCTCTTGAATTTTGCTTAGAAGCGATAACTAATTAGAGAATGTAAATTGATAGTGGCTGCTTTTGAGCGTTTTACTAAACTGTTGGGTTGTGGGTGAAAGAAGTGAACACTTTGGGAGCACTCCTCCTCCACCATGAAAGTTACTGGAGTTGAGTCATTGACTTCGATAGATGGAGGAGTGCACCTAGAGTGAGTGTGACTCCTGGCTGTGGGTTGATTCTTGGCACAAGATTTGTGTGGAATTAAGGAAAATGTTGTTCCTTTTATTTCAAACCAATGTAAACTAGCTATTTTTCTCCTTAATGGACATTGTCAAGTCAGATTTGGCCTCTGTGATTAGGTTTTGCTAAAGATTATTTTTGCAAATTTTTTTTTTTTTTTGAGACATTGGAATTATAGAAGAAACAGTTGAACAGAGTGATAGCCCCCTGCAATATCATCTAATTTAAAGTGGGTTCTAAATGTGGTGTTTGTGTGACTCAATTTTGAGACTTAAATATAATCCTATGACCCCAGACTGCAGTAAAAACATGCTGAGTATATAAAATGTCAGTCTGGATTGTAACCCCATCTGCAGATGCTGAGATGCTGCTTAGGGTCTTGATGTACCCTAAGCTTTGGAAAGCTCTGGGCTACTGTATGGGAAGGTGAAAGTGAAATTGACGAGGAACTGACAAAAACAAGATTAAACTGGCTGCTCTAGTTTTATGAGCTGTTTCCAGCATAATAAATAGTAATCTCTGTGACAGTCTAGGCCAGGACTAGGCAAAGTTCCTAAACCTTTCCAGCAGTTGCATATCAAAATTTTCATAATGCAGAAGGTCACCAGACACATTACATCGATCTTAGCTTCCCCTCTCCTGGGGAGCAGGGCAGCACAGCTTCCCTCAACTCTTCCCTCCCCATCCCACACCTCGCATCAAAGCTCTGGCTTCCAGGTGGTCTGGCAGGTTAGAGCAGCAGTAGTAGTGGCACAGGGCACACTCTCGTTGCTCTCATGGCCTCCATGGGAGAAATGGCAGCTCAGTTTAGCTCTTGAGGGAGCTGCAGGGACATACCCCCAGGCAGCCACTTCTGGCAAGAGCCACCTTACGGTGCAAAACAGCCACATGTGGCTCCCTAGCCACCATCTGCCCACCTCTGGTCTAGGCACTGAATTTAATTCAAGCTTGTGTGATGGTGAAACAATTAAACAGCAAAAATAGTGGGTAGAAATTATCAGTTATAATTGCATTGGAGATGTAACTAAAGCAGTTATAATTTAAGTAACTTAAACTGAGATTGTCCTATTTGAACAAACTAAAATTCACACTTTGTCCCAGAGGAATAATTGGGAAGCCATATGTCACATTGGTGACTAGAACATGTGCCCTTGTTCATGTCATTGTGTCTCTCTCTTTTTTAAAAAAAAAGAAAAATTGCCACTGGGCAATGTTTTATTTTGTTAGTCTTGTTTCATCTAACGTCCTGCCTCTGCTGGCCTGGATTTGATGCTGAGAGCAGTGGTTTAGTTTCTAAGCCAGCTTCCTTCTTGGAGTTACTAGGGGCTTATTCTGACGTTCGTTTAATTCACACAGCTGCAGCGGCAATGTTTGATTTAAAGGAACGCGCACTTCCGGGTTGGTGTGACTGCACCTAGTGCGCACAATTCAGCGTTATACCAAATTTGTTGAACGTTGGTTTGAGCAGCTCTTCAAACCGCACTCCACTAGTTCGCATAACGCTGAATTGTGCGCACTAGGTGCATTCACACCAACCCGGAAGTGCGCGTTACTTTAAAT
>QEPC01005111.1:1110147-1121188 GCA_003113815.1 Sphenodon punctatus
GACCTTCGCCATCTAAACAAGTTTATTAGGAAATTTCGCTTTCGGATGACCTCACTCCCCATCATCTATCTAGGGCTCCAGAAAGGAGATTGGATGGCCTCCCTTGACCTGAAAGATGCCTATTTTCATATTTCCATAAAATACCCTCATCGTCGATATTTACGTTTTCTCGTAGGAAACCATCACTTCCAGTACACCGTACTTCCCTTCGGCCTTTCCACGGCTCCCAGGGTATTCACGAAGTGCGTTGCCGTGGTCTCAGACCACCTCAGAACTCTGGGCATACGCGTCTTCCCCTACCTAGACGACTGGCTGTTCGTAGCCCCATCTCCACACATCCTAACGTCCCATCTCGACCTTGCACTCAACATGCTACAAGACCTGGGGTTCATTGTGAACTTCGAGAAGTCACACCTCACTCCCACGCAACGCCTTCAGTTTATAGGGGCCCTCCTCGACACAAACCAGACCAAAGCTTTCCTACCAAATGACAGGTTTCAGGACCTACTGCAACCATCCTACCCCTTCGCACAAGACCCAGGAGACTGGTCCGGTTTTTCCTGCGGGTCATGGGCCTCCTGGCAGCCACCACCGCAGTGACTCCGTATGCCCGCCTACACTTCCGATCACTACAGCATTGGCTTGCAACTGTATACGACCCTACTTGCCACCCTCTCTCCATGCACATCACCATTCCACCAGACGTCCTCCTCGACCTCACCTGGTGGACCTCTCCCCATCCCGTTCTCACCGGCATGCCCTTCGACCCTCCACTGGTGCACATCTCCCTCACCTCCGATGCGTCATTTACGGGATGGGGCGCTCACACCAGCGATCTCACAGTCCACGGGCTGTGGTCCCTCGAAGAGAGATGCATGCATATCAACTTATTAGAGCTGCGCGCTATCAGATGGGCACTAGCTGCTCTCCTCCACGTTGTCAAAAATCGCAATGTCCAAGTACTCACGGACAACACCACAGCTATGTGGTATATCAGCAAGCAGGGAGGAGCAAGATCAACCCTCCTTTCTTTAGAGGCACAGACCATCTGGACGTGGTGCATTTGCCACAACATTCACCTTCACACAGTTCACTTAGCCGGCCAAGACAACTCCCTAGCGGACCTCCTCAGCCGCAAGTCCACCGACAACACGACTGGACCCTCAACGACCGAGTCCTCTCACTATCTTTCATTGGTGGGGCACGCCCACCATCGACTTTTTGCCTCACAGGTGAATGCAAAACTTCCCCAGTTTTGCAGCAGGGCAGGAGCCGATCCCGGATCGATCTCCGACGCCTTTGCCATTTCCTGGGAGGGGCCCTTGCTTTATGCTTTCCCACCCATCCCTCTCCTATACAGAGTCCTCCACAAGATCCAGAAGGACCACGCTCAGGTCATCCTGTTAGCCCCGGCCTGGCCGTGCCAACCTTGGTACCAGACGCTCAGGACCATGGCCATTGACGTCCTCGAACTCCCTTTCCTCCCAGACCTCTTCTCGAGAGACCAGGGGTCGATCCTCCATCAAGACCTCTGATCGCTCCACCTCTCCGCCTGGCTCATCAGACCTTAGTACAAGATGCCTCCCCCGAGGTGGCTAACATCCTCCTCAACACCCGACGGCCTTCCACCAGAGCCTGTTATGCAGCTAAATGGAGACGCTTTACATCCTGGTGCTCAGCTCTACCCTGCGACCTACACCACCTTTCTGTGAACCACGTCTTCACATATCTCCTCCATCTGCATGGCCTGGGCCTGTCTACCTCTTCACTCAAGGTACACTTAGCTGCGCTCTCTTCTCAACTCTATCCTCCAGGCGCAGGAACTTTGTTCTCTCATCCCCTCATGAGGACCTTCTGGAGGGGTCTTTTAGGTGTGCTGCTTTACATGAGGGGGTGGTGGTGACTCCCAATACCATGCCGTGGGGTGTGTGTATTTCTGTTTTTAAATTGTTACTTTAATAAACTATCAATTTTTAATATTAATCTGGAGTCATTTTCAAATCAATCGCATTAATTATTTTCCAGCTATTTATTAATTGGTGTACTTTCTACCCCAGAAACGGTGATTTGTTAGTCAGTTTCTCAAGGATAGCAGGGTGAAGAAGGCTATATAGTGCTGTGTAAGGGAGAATGGTAAGACACCTGTGAAAGCTTTGGGGGTTGGAAGCAATTGGACAATTCCAATTTCTAGATAAGCCATTGAACAGTCCCTGTTCAGTGGCTTAGCTAGTGAGGAGGGATTCAAATGAGAGACTCCCAGGGTGGCCACGCAAGTACTCACCACGTGCTCCTGCCACCATCGACTGACCCTGCACATATCTCACACAGACAGTCATCCCTCCCCCCATCCAGCAACACTGCCAAATCAAAGTCCTGTCTGCCCCCAAGCCCTGCCAAAATGACATGGAAACCTCAAGCTGCAGCAGGCATTAATTCCATCCTTCCCTGTGACCTGGGGTGTCCGTGTAGCCACTGCCAGTCCTGACCAAAGATGGAAGCAGAAAAGCACACAGAAACAGGGGCTACAGACACCCACCCCCATCAAACCACACCATATCAGGACAAGTTCAGAAAAACACAATCATTTAGTTAAAAAAACAAAACTGAGTGGAAGGGCTGACAGCAATGGAGGAAGAGGAAGGGACCGCTCACTTGAAGATCGGGACCGCTCGCATGGAACGTTCCTGAGAGGCGGCCCCTCCGTTCCATGCATGTACCATTTAACCCCCATCTGCAGATCACCATGCGCGTCCGTCAGACCCATCACTGCCAATGGGTCCCCAGGGCGGGGTCAAGTTCACCACCATAGGCATCAAGTGATGCAACCACATGGGGTGTGGTGAACCATGCATCCACGTAGGGAGGTGGGGCAATCCTCTACAAAGGTGAACCCCGTGCACAAGACGTGCAAACCCTGGGGCCATTGCAGATTCATGGTCTGCTGAAACGTTCTGCCAACGTCTAAAATGAACATGTTATGAAACTGTCATGTACTTCTGCCCTCATTCCTGCTGTTAGCCATTATTAATTGCACTGGGCTCCTCAGGGTGTTGTGCACCATGGGGCAGGGCGTGGCCTGCAGCACATGGAGACTGTGTACTCCGCAGCGGATGAAGGTGGGGTCAGGGTTTTCATGGCCCCATCAATGTGGCCATAGACGCCCATTGACAACTGCAGAGCTACGCAGAGCGACCAATTGAGCAAAGACAGGAGCAATGTATTAACCCAAATCACGCAGGGATGGTTTCTGAAATGCTTCCATCTCCCTGACAGTGGATGGCAGGAGTCAAGACCAGGACCCAGCCACCATTGCAGGAAGAACATGGTGATCCCAGGACCCTACCCTGCTAGCCCTACTGCAACAACTGACTGGCTTAGCCGTCACCAGCATCCAGAGACACATATGCATCTGTGGAACAATTATATCCCTATTTCATTCATCCATGTCTTCACAATCGGCAGCTGCTTCCACATCCACAGGGCCCCATAAGAATGTCCAACCCCCCTGTAAAGCTTCCATAGATACTATCTGCGACCTGAGCCATGACACAAGAACCAACAGTGCAACTCCCCCTGTTCATTGCACAAATGACAGAAGCTGCAGGTCCACGTGGAGAAGTACAAGCGACCGATGAGGAGAGGAGAGCAGAGGGGGAGGAGGGGAAGGGAACAGTGGTTTCAAACACCGAGCAGGACCTGGTTTATCCACACACCAAAGGTAATCGCAGCAGGCAACCGCCCAAACACAGGAGCTATATAGAACACCTGCTTGGTTCTGACATCTAACCCCTCCAAGGCTTACTACACAGCGATGGAGCCCACAAGGGGTGCTGCCCTTGAGCACCTGTTAACGGCTGCTGGGCCATTGTTCGAGCCACTCAGCAGATGTAAGTGGGCTGCTGTTGATGGTTCAAGAACATCCTTCAAAACTGGTCGTTCATGCTTGACACAGATCACAGACAGGTTGCGTGGGGCACAGCGCGCAACAGGCACAGAGTACAGTTCTGGAGGTGGGGCGTTCCTAAGGCACAAAAGGGCATTGCAGGAGGGTGCTGCTGTCCTGTGATGGGAACTGATGCAGGTGGCAAGATACCAGAGTACTGATGCTGTGGCTGTCATCTACGGCCTGTGCTTGGCTGTTCCTACTTAGTGGAATGCCTGTGTGGCACAGCACAGCAAGGATTGGTGGGAGACCATCCTGTTCACTTGTGGGGATGAATAGTGAACAGAACACTTCAATCTCCTTGGCATGCAGGTGTCCCACATCATGGCAATCCTCTGGCCTCGTATCCAGAGGGAGACCACTGTCATGAGGGAGCCAATACTTGTTGGCAAACGTGTGGCCATAGCCATCTGGAGACTGGCAACACCTGACTCCTGCCGGTCTGTGGCCCACCAATTTGGTGTGGGCAGCTCCAGATTGTCCCCCATCCTGGTGGAGGTGTGCACAGCCATAGTGGATATCCTCATGGAGTGGGTCATATAGCTGGTAAACCTGGAAGAGGTCATGGAGGGCTTCACCTGTCTGAGGTTTCCAAACTTCATGGGGCAATAGATGGGAAATGTATCCCTATAATATGTTCTCTGAACAGCTAGGATGACTACCTGAATTGGAAAGGCTGTTTTTCTGTGGCTCTGCAGGGTGTGGTAGACCACTGGGGGCTATTCCTAGATGTGTACACTGGGGTGTCCAGGAGGAGCCACCTGAATCCTCCTCCAGTCCCCCTCCTATACCTGAATGTACATGCGGGACATTGGTCCATGGACCATCCAGGTCATAGAGGGGGCCTATGAGCCCTGTTATTGTTAGGGACCTGGCCTATCCTCTTAACGCCATGGCTAATGAAGGCATACACCATGGCCTGTACACCAGAGCAAGAGTTCTTTATCCAGCAGCTGAGTTCCTCCCACTGTATCTTGGAGAGAGCATTTGGGATCCTCAAAGAGCGCTGGCAGCTCCTATGTAACTGAAATTCTAACTTCAAAAGGCCCCTCCTGCTGACGGTGGCTGCCTGCGTTTGCCATAACATATGTGAGACAGGTGGGCCCACTCCTGATAATTCTCCCCCACACACCCCCAGTCTGAGGAACTGATGTCCCTGTTCCAGCAGGGCCAGGGTCAAGCCAAGTGATGCATGGCCTCAGAGAACAGACTTGCCCTGTGCAGGCACATTGCCTGCATTACTTCCGCTCAGGAACAGCCACAGCTGCCCTGACCTAAAACTGCAGTGCTGAACCTTGCCCAATGGTCCAGTACATATTGGTGAATATATTCTATCACTGTACCTTCAACCTGTTTGCTCGTGTCTCCTTCTGGCTAGTTACTGCTACTGATGCACACCGTCGAGCATAGCAAGTCCTTGGGAGCCTATTGCTGTTCCAGAATGGGTTAAGTATAGGAGGAGTTACTTATACAACCATATTCCCTCTGTCACTGGGGTGGGGTGAGGGGGGAATGTGTCTCCTACATTACCACCACATTACTGTTCCTGCCATGTTATACATTCCTTGTACCCCTCAGCACAGCTGTATAAGGCTATCTACAGGCCCCTAGCTTGGATCCCGTCAACACCATGGGTGCGGAGGTACAGGTCGTCATTTACATCAAGGGAACCTGCTGTCCTGCAACCAGTACTGCCCCAGCTCAGCTACCAGTATGTTTCCAGGGCCTGCCAGCAGCAGTAGGTGGCACCTCATTTAAAAATGGACACCTCTACTAGTATGGTGCCTTTTCAACACCATATTGCTGGGCAAGAGAGTCTATTTTTAAACAAGACACTCCCACTCACGTCCACCCAGTGGATATGAATGGGAGTGTCCCATTTGAACGTGGAGGTGCATGGGTGCACGCTCCTGGCTGTGACCCACGTATGTCCACTGGTGAAAAGGCGGGTTGCTCCATGCGTGGAGATGGCTGTGTGCCTGTCTGCTCCCTCCCCCCATGAACAGTCCCTGCAGCAGTGCTCCACTTGCCGCACACCAGTGGTCCGTTCAAAAACGGCCAGAGTGGCATGAGTATAGAGTGGCAAGCTTCCAGGTGGTGATGGCAACATGCTTCTCCACAGGGATGGGTGACTGCATCACTGTGCTCTGTTTCACCAGTCATGGCCTGAGGATTTCTGCTATCGGCAGGATGAAGTGACAGGGCATCTTGAAGTTTGCGACCCACTTGGTGTCTCCCAGCGAGGACTGCACATTATCCCAGCGGTCTGTGCTTTTCTCCTTCACTGAGTCAAGCCTCTTAATGGGTACAGCCCTGCGCATGGCATCGGTGATGGAAGCTGCATCTCTCGATGGGTATCTTTCTGTGTGTATTAGTTGCCTTTGCACAGCTTTGATCCTCTCCAGTGTGGTCTGTTGTCACTGGATGTAAGCAAGTGCACAGCACCGAACTAGAAGGTGTGGCGTGGCGTGCCCCAGTATCCTGACCAGAGACCAAGCAAAAGCCTTTCTATACCTTAACATCGCATCACACTAACGACAGCAGAAGGCTTGGATCTGTTGGATTGCTCCAGGTTCTACTCAGCAGCAGAAAGGAAGGCTTGGAGTGTAATAACAAGCACAAGGAAGTTCTCGGCATGTATCTCTATGGCTGTGGTTCAGGCATCTGTGAACTCTACTGACCACGCACTGGTTGTTTTGAACAGCATCACGAGCTGGGCTTATTCATAGCTGGGATTGGCTGCATGCCACACATGAGCTGCAATTAGCTAGTTTTGGTCATTTGACTATGGGGGCATGGCAGTGTGCCATGTGTGAGCTCTTATTGGCTGCTGTCGGTCATGTGGCATTACAGGTAGGCTACTGGGTGAAAAACCTTTCACCAAGCTTCTGCTGTGTGTGTGTGTGTTGAATCTTGATGCACCTGCACTGTCAGTCCAGGTGGCAATTAAAATGCGTAGACATTCCTGTTACAACCATGTTAGTGCACAAGCAAACTCATCTACAAAATATTGCAGATTTGAGTACCATGGAAGCGTGCCATTTTTTCATTGGGGTGGGGGAAACTCCATCACTTAGTGGCAGGGCAGGTGGGAGGATCTACAAGGCACTGAAAGACACTGTGCTGAGAATGTATGTGGGAGCAGGAGCACTATTGCCCATTGACTGAAAGTTACTCATGATTTCTTAACTTTGAATATAACATTTTTGCTTGGCATGAACGTTGGGGGGATCATAATGTCATAGAAACTGATTTCAGTAGGTTGATTGCCATGCAAAGAAAAATGGATTTCAAATGTGGGTGCTGTGGCTGGCCAGGTCCCCCAGGACTGAGAAATTGGGGTGTGGGTGGGGCACTCATGGACACACTGGCCTTTGCTGACATTTGGATGAGGCTAGATATATAGAGAAAACTGGAAAACCCATCCTTGGAGTCTGCCTATGTACCCTAGGGTTTAATGTGTGCATAGTGGAGTGCAGACAACATGCAACCATGCTGCAGTTGCAAATTCTGCAGAATGCAAGTGGGAGCCCCAGATGTTGTGAGACAGTGGGATCCAAATGAAACAGGTTTTTTTTAAAGGTTTGTGCAATACCAGAAGTAAGGCTGTCAATAACGGGGACTGGACTTCCTTTGCTATTGTTTCTCATCACTGTGCTGAATACCTGAGGGGCCACCAGGAGTGCCTCAATCAGGTTGAAGAGATTAATGTCTTCAGGGAAAGTAGTGCCTTGGGGTACCGGGAATGTGAAGTGCCTGAAGTGGAGCTTGTTGCCCTACGTGAGGTTTGGACACTCCAGTGCAGAGTGTCTTCACACTTTCCACCCGTGCTGTATAGTGATGCAGAAGATCATAGAAAGGGGGTATAAAAGGCAGGTGTTTGAATGTGAGTTTTATGTGAACCGAGAGGGATTTCCAACACAGCGGAGTGCGAGGTCCTGATAAAACTGTGTCCTGCTTCCTGTCACCGCATTGCTGCAACCCATAAGTGCGAGAAACCAGATGACAGTGTTAAAAGACTGATTGCTTTCGATTTCAGTTTTTACTTTTAACTATAGGCACTCAATAAAGTATGTAATTTGCTACTTAAACTTAGTCTAGGTATCCGCGTCAGGTGGAGACGGGAGGGAGTCTTTGGGACACTAGGACCCTTGATCTCTGTGATGACTTTGTCTATGTCTGGATTTTGGCTTTGTTGTATATTGTTTGGTTGGTGTATATGTTTGTTTGTGTGTCTTTAGTGTAATGGCTTTGTCTATACACTTAAATAAATTATTATACTTTCTTAGTGTTCTGTGCATAGCAACTGGTTAGTTAGAGTAGCCAAGTGCTTGTAAGTATAAACCCAGGTATGAACCTCCTGGGGTGGACGGGGATAGCAGGCACTGGTCTGTTTCCCGGAGTCATAATAGTCTGGAAGAAAGAAACCGCTGGGATGGCTTCTTTCCATGGTTTGCCACTGCTGGGAGTCATGACAGGGTAGGATACTGAGGAGGAGGGTGGGTTGGTGGGTGGAATGGGGTGGGGAAGAACACCTGCCTATGTATTAGGCTGGTCATGCCAAACCTGTTAGTGGGGGCTGCATGGAACACATGTGAATTATACACAGGAGGCTGCCCGTTTTTTAGGCTCTACATTCTAAATGTGAGTGGGGGTGTGCATGAAACAAAGGCAGACTCCAGGGGGCTATGGTCTTATTTGTTAACACTCATAATCTCTCTGCCTGTGCCCTTCTCAGGACATTTGAGCTGCCTGGTCTTCTGAAACAGATGCCATTCCATTCAGAGATCTAGTGGTAGGAGAGCTGGAATGTGTCCTTAGAAGCCCCCGCAGTATTTTAAGAATGGGTGTTAGTAACAGGGCAGAGTCCCTGCCAGCGTCTGGCCCTTTAAGGGGGTGCATCTACAGGACTGTAAGGAAGGTGCATCCCCAGGGCCAGAGTAGCAACAGCTGAACCTGGGCATGGCAGAGCCAGCCCAGGGATAAGGGCCAGGCAACGGTTCAGTGAAGGAGGAAGCTGTGAGGAGCTAGTAGCTAGTGGAGGGCTCTGTCTCAGCCAGGAGGCAAAGGAGGGGCAAACCCAGCCAGAGGGGACTGCCTGGCTTAGAGGGTTTGGATTGTTAGGTGCCTGGCCCACAGACTGTTGAGTGCTGTAGACTGTAAAGAGAACAAACTGTAAGTGTAGGAGGCCTGTGTAAAGATACTGGGACATTGTGTGTGAATTAGATTGTAAGCTCCTGGGCAGGGACCGTGTCTATCTTATTCTCTGTAAAGTGCCAGGTACATCGTTGGCGCTATATAAAAGCTTATTATAATAAAATAATAATAATAATAAAACACTTGGAACTGAAGAGTCTCCTGCGAGAGTGAATGTTTGGGCAAGAACCTTCCACAACTTACTCAAGGTTACCTTGACCCTGCTGCACTGTTATTCCGAGTAGTACCAGGATGCATTCTTTATTGGTAGGTCAGCTTTTCATATGATAAGATGCTGCTCTGATAAAGTGGAAGCACAGGGGGATTGTCCCCTTTCATACTGTTATAGATGAAATGATACTTCAACTGATCTCATGTGTGGTCATGTTAACTCTTTCCCCTGGTTAGTTGACTGAAAGCACAATCTCTCTTGTATATGATGCACAAATATTTCCCAAGCCATTTACAAGTTTGTTTTTAACTTATGGCTTTGTGGATTACAGGGCTGGCCTTAAGTGGGACTAGTAGGGGCCATGGCCTGGGCCCCACAGTTGGAGGAGGCCCCACAGGGAGGCCAATTCTGGTAGCCTCTAGACCAGTACTTGTGTGGCCACAGGATGGGCTATATCTGTGGGGTAGTTGCTTCCTGCGGGGCCCTGCTCCCTCATCCTCTTGCCTTGCTTACTGGGATAGGGGAGCAGGGTCCTGCAGGAAGCGACTATCCCAGGGCCGAGAGTCATGCACAGAACAGCACTGCCACTTCTCTGTCCAGAATCCTTCTTACACCACTGGTGCTGCCTGTCAATGTCCTGCTGCTGGAGCTCTGTTGCCCAAGCTAAGAGGCTCCTTGGGCCAGTGGCAGGACCCTGGTAGAAGTCTTAAGGTCAGTAATTACACAGGAAGACTGGGGGTTGGGGGGAGGACTGCTCCCCCCTTCCACAGGCAAGATTTGCCCTACTGGCAAGATTTGCCCCATGGCAGGTGATTCTTTGTTTTTGTAAGCAAATGCCAGACTACCAGTTATTAACAGGGTGAGGCAAAGGAGAGTGGCATCATGGGGGGCCCACACACCTTATTTTCACCTTAGGACCCAGCTGCCCCACAAATTCTAAGACTGGCCCTGATGGATCAGCAGTTGTTAGCTGTTTAAACATATGCACCATAAATTGCTGAGCCTAGTCCATGTGCAAAATCCAGACTGTTCAACCTATCTACGTTTTCTTCAGTAGAGCACTGTGAGAAATTTTCTACATTCTTTGTGAAGATAGATGGGCTTAAGATGGGACTCATTGGGCCTTTCGATATAGAGAGCTGTGGGCTCCTGAGGGACTGTATTCCCCTGGTTGTCTTCAACATGATTGATGAGGAGGAGGTCTGTGGCATTGGTTGTATCATTGAAACCCACCACCTGTGCCTCCAACTCATGCCCAAGATAGTTGCTGAGGACAAGCCCTGGAGCAGTGGTACCTTTATTGACAGACATTGTTAACACCTTTATGGAGAGGAGACTGCTGACCATCCTCCAAACATGCGAAAGTTCATCCCCCTCCTCAAGAAACCATCTCTTGACATTGGCGTGCTTGCCAATTATCTCCCAGTCTCCACTCTACCTTTCTTAGGGAAGGTGATTGAGAAGGCTGTGGCAATATGGCTGCAGAGGCACCTGGACTTAATGATTTTAGATCGAGGAGAGCTGGCCATTTTGGTAATGCTGGACCTTATTTATTTATTTTATTTATTTTGTAAATTTTTACCCCGCCCCTCCTGCCATGCAGCTCGGGGCGGCTTCCATACATTAAAAAACAATAAAATCAATTAAAAATCATCATAAATATTATAAAATATTAAAACAGGGCTAGATACAATCATAAAAACCAAAAATAGGTGGGGGAGCTAAAAAAA
>QEPC01005111.1:1123777-1134030 GCA_003113815.1 Sphenodon punctatus
GCTAGAGCGGCAAGGGATGCCGCCGGGCAGGAAGGGGCCCGGTACACCAGCAGCACCCCTAGCTTGCCCCCAGCCAAATCGAACACCACGTGCAGGACCTCTACACCCATAATCTCCTGAACTGGATACTTCGTAACAGGCCAGTCCTTCCTAAAAACAATAGCTACACCACCTCCCCAGCCGCCCGTACGGGGCTGATGCTGCACAGCGTACCCGGCTGGAACAAGATCCGCCAAAGTTGGACCGGCCAGATCATCCAGCCAGGTTTCTGTGATACATGCAAGGCCCACGGCCCCATCCGAGATTAAATCTCGGATAATTGGGGACTTGTTGACCACGGACCTCGCATTTAACAGCATCAGCCCCCCACGTGCGGACCCTGGACCCGGCACCTCCCTCTCCGTCAGCGGGGGGGTGATGACATCCACCCTCCTCAGGCACCGTGGACCCCTAGGGGCCCGTGCCTTCCCACCCCTCGGACCATACCGTCCGCGCCCCAGCACGACACCTTATGGCAGCATTTAATACAATAAGATGGGTTGCTGCTTCAGTGACTGAGAGATGTCTCTGGTATGATGGGAGCTGGCGGTTTCAGTCATATCTAGAAGAGTGGAGTGAGTCAGTGGTGATGGATGGTTATGTTTCATGCCTGAGAGACTTGAAATACGGTGTTCCCCAAAATTCAATTCTGTTGCTCATGTTGTTTGTCATATTCATGCAACCCTTCAGGGGTGTTATGACCAAGCATAGGGTTGAGTATCCTCAATGTACTGATGATAAACAACTGTATATTTCTTGCCCTATGAGCTGTGCCATCTCGGCCTCTGCCTTAGATAAATGCTTGAAGGATATAGCCAGCTGGATGCATTTGAGCTACTTTATGCTCAACCTGGGGAAGTCTGAAGTGAAGTGCTGACTTCACCTCAGCAGGTGCTGAGGGGCAGCTGATATGAGGATGCCCTTGCTTCCCTCAGGCCTCTACATGTTGATGGGGCCTGGGTAGAGGTAGTGGGCCAGATAAAGAATTTGAGCATCATTTTTGACCAATCTCTGGCCATGAAAACTCTGGTATTGGAAGTGGTTTGGAGAGGTTTCTTTCAGCTATGCAATTAGCATAAGCTATACCCTTAGATAGGTTAGCCAGACAGGATCAGGGAACATGACGGGAGCTGGGGGAAAACAACAGGGAATGGATCCCCCATTGTGACCTGTTGGGTGCTTCTCCCAAGCCACCGTGATTGGTCGCTGTTGGAGACAGGATGCTAGATGGACCATTGGTCTGATCCAATATGGCACTTCGTATGCTCTTATTATAGAGTGGCAGGATCCACTCTCTAGTTAAGGTGTGTTGCACGCTCCATTATAAAGCCTGAACATTCTATTAATTATAAAATAGACATGATTAAAGTTAGGATCGTGAAATTTGTGGTGAAGGATCACTGGAGTAAGTGGTTCATGCTATTCAAATTTCAGCCAAATCGGTTGGATAACAGCTGAGATTGCAGTTTGAAAACTGCACTTTGAAGCCTGTTTTTCAGGTTAGACCATCTCAGTCTCATCAGGGTAAAGGGGTTTTGTGTTGGTTGGGAGGAGGTGTAAGCCTTTTAGAAAATTCACGGAGGCTGTCAGGGAGTGTCTTCTGGTTTACTTTTTATAAATCCAGTTAGTAGTTTTTAAGTTATGACATCTTGAAAATTCAATGTTAGCCTATGGAGACCATCCTGAGTGTGGAGTGCTTGCAAACGTTCTATGTGTAATGCAGAAACTGTTTAAAAGCAAACAGTCTTGAATACAGGGGGCTACAACTCCCAGCAGGCACTGCTTGCTAGAGCCTATCAGTGCTGGAGAAAGAGGGGGAACTGCACCTCCCAGGGGGCATTGCGAGTGACTGGTCAGCCATGTTTAGAGCAGATCTGGTGGGGAGAGGAGGAGAGCAAGGCCTGTGGAAGGGAGAGAGCTGAAGGTCATTCTGATCTCATCCCGCATAGCAGGTGCCTCGGCTTGGAGGTCGGGGATGCCGAGATGGCCAAACAGTGCTAGCAAATCCTGCAGTGACGTTTGGGGTGGCAGATCTTGCCCCCTAAATCCGCCCAGAACCACAAAGCACATGGATTTCAGTGACAGCCCTTCCCCCTCCAAAAATGTGTGGTGTCTGGGCTGATATTCCAATGGGGTACACCACTGGAGGAGCATGACTGGGGTTGGAGTAAATGATCACATGCCTCAGCTAGAGGTCCCAGCCCATCAACAAGATACCTCTCATCAGGAGGGACTGCTACCGCTGCCTCCTAGTGATGCTATATATCTGATCCCTCCCCAGCTTCCACAATGGAGGATAGATGTAAAAAAAATCTAATTTATGCTTCACCAACTGGCAGAGGCGCTTCCAGAAATGCCTATCCAAGTTGCCAAGAACACCCCGTCAGGGCCCGTGTTTGGAATACTGCTTAGCGGAGATGCGGGGCAGGCATACTTACCGCTATTTGATGAGCTGATGGACCCATCTAAAATGGCATGGGCCTCCCCATCATCTTCACTACCAATCAACAAAACTGTGGATGCCTTCTATCCAGTCTTGCACACAACTTAACATGTTCTCGCACCATCCGGAACCTAATTCCATGGTGGTAGTGGCAGCGACGAGCAGACCAATCTCGGGTGCAGTGCACATCACCCCTTGAGATCGAGAGGGCAGGAGACTAGACATTTTAGGATGGAAATCCTTCTCGGTCGCAACACTAATCCTCTGTAACTCTGACTACGCGGCGGCTCTCACGGTATATCAATACTCGCCCTGGGCGAAGATGATCTCTTCCACAGGGAGGGCATGCAACTCTCTCAATTTCAGCTGCTGAACTCCATGCATTCCTCGGATTCAGCCATCTGGGCCACAGTGGTGTCAGTCACCATAAGGAGGCAAGTCAACATCCCCAACACTAGACAAAAAGGCAAGTCTAGAGAACATGCCTTTTGAAGGTGATGGTCTTCTCTCAAAACTGACTGATGAAACTTCAAAGACCATCAAGGACACCTACCAGACTGCGAGGGCCCAGGGAGTCGTATGAGTACCCCCCAAAGAGGCAGTACCAAAACTCCTCTTACTCTTTGAACTATTACAGACAACACCGACCCTCTTTTAACAACCACAGAGTTTGTCCCTCAACAGCACCAATTGTCCGGCCACCAGTCTTACCAGGGGAGCCATAGACATTATAACAAGCTGAGACCAAAGGCCAGGGCTTTATTTCCCTCTCTGTGATGACACAACACATTCTGCCATAACCAAACAACAATGGGACCGCAGCCTCGGTCTCGGGTTTGAGATTTTTGAGGTCAAGTACAACACACCCATCCAAGGGGCAGTCCACAACCGTCTGGCTAAATATTACCAAGCTTGGAGTGCTATAACATCTGGTGGGTATTGGAGATAATTCAAAAGGGCCACAGTATACAATTTGAAACTTCTCCCCAGTCCCACTTTAGGGACACCCCTCACAAGACACTCCTGTAACAGGAGATTGCCAGCGTTCTGAATATGGGAACCATAGAGGAGGTCCCTCTTCCCACCACCTCCAGAGGTTTCTACTTGCGTTATTTTCTGACGGAGAAAGGAGATGGTGGAATGAGGCCTATTCTGGATCTGTGTCACCTTAATAGGTACGTTGGACACTAAATTTCATATGGCATCTCTCTCCGTTATTTTACCAGCACTGCACTCCAACACAATATTTAGATGGTTGTATTTGATCTCAAATATGCTTATTTTGCTTGCTAGCATCTGGAAAACCCACAGAAAGTTTCTACGCTTTTATTGCAGGTGGAAGGTGTTTTCAATACACGGTCCACCCTTCGGTCTTTCGATGGCACCGAGGGTCTTCACGAAGCGTATGGCCCCTGTAGCGGCAGAACTCCGCAGACAAGATAGAACTGTATAGCCATATTTAGATGATTGGCTCATCACAGGGCCTCCTCAGACATGTAGACAATACTATGTCCCTCCTCAAAGACTTGGAACTTATTGTAAATCTGGAAAAGGCCCCCCCCATTCCTTCTCAGAGAATGCCCTTCATTGGAGCAGTATTGGACCCCAAAGCCATGAGAGCCTTCCTGCCAGCGGACCGCTTCTAAACCATGCAATCCATGATTCGTCAATTGAAACTGGCCCCGACCAGGCCAGCCAGGTACTTTTTGAGACTACTGGGCCTCTTTGCTTTGTCCACGCAGGCCACGCTGCTGGCAAGGCTCTGACTACACCCTTTGCAGTACTGGCTCAGGCAGTGGTACAACCCTTAAAATGTACTGGTAGGCCTCCCTTTATATTAAACTGAACCCTTGGTGATGGTCAAAACCGATGCCTCATTAGAGGGATGGGTGGTACATTGTGGGGGTTTCACCATGCAAGCTGAGTACCCCCCCCCCCCCCGAGAAGTCCCTACATATAAATGTGCTTGAACTCTGAGCAATCCGTCTGGCCCTTGAACGTTCAAATCGCAAGCGGTGAACAGAACAGTACAGGTGACCATGGACCACTCTACTGCCGTGTATTACATCAACAGACAGGGCGTGACCAGATCCAGGAATCTAACGAATGACGCTCTACTTCTCTGGTACTGGTGTCTGAAAAAAGCCGTCCACCCAGTGGCAATACACCTCTCAGGAGAACAAAACTGCCTTGCAGACTACCTGAGCTGCTCCTACGCGATGAGACACAAGTGATCCCTCGACAGGGAGATATATCAACATATGTTCCAGTGCTGGGGGACACCAGATATCGACCTATTTGGAACTAGGGCCAACGCAAAGCTTCTGTGTTTTTGCAGCAGGGGAGGAGTGAACAGGGAGTGCAACGCAGATGCCTTTGCAATTCCATGGAGCAATCTCTTTGGGTATGCTTTCCCCCCCATTTCTGCTCATAGCCAGGACAATCTTCAAGGCCTGCAGGGACAAGGCCAGACTTATCATGATAGCCCCAGACTGGCCTGGGTAGGTGTGGTACACCCACCTAACCGCACTAGTCACAGACAGATGGCGTCTGCCACTCAGACAGACCCTCCTGTCCCAGAACAAAGGGACCCTATCCACCCGGATCTCAAATTGCTCCACCTCATGGCGTGACATATTCCATGATTGAAGATCTTCATGGATTGCCAGAAGCTGTTTGGAAGGTCCTAATCTATGCCAGGCCCCAGTCAACTTGACAACGTATGGAGGGAAATGGAGGAGATTCTCCTCTTGGTACCAGGACAAGACACTAGATGTGCACAGCATTCTGCTCTTGGAGATCCTCACTTACCTCCTCCAGCTTAAGGAATCTGGCCTATCCATGTCCTCAGTGAGAGTCCACCTTGCAGGGCTTTTGGCCAATCCATCAAACCCCCAAGGAAGGTTTTTGTTTTCTGACCAAGTAGTTCAGAAGATCCTCAAGGGTTTGAAGAATTTACTTCCGCCAGTACATCTCCTCCTCCTCCTCCTCCTCAGTGGGATCTCTCTCTGGCCCTTGCTGTCTTAACAAAAACCCCATTTGAACCTATGGCATCTATTCCATTACACCACCTGTCCTAAAAGGTTATATTCTTGGTGGTGACCACATCAGCACGTCAAGTAGGCAAGATAGCAGCGCTTAAGGCCTTTCCACCATACTTCTTGTTCTTTCAAAACAAGGTCCAACTCCATACGGACCCATCATTTCTAACAAAAGTTCTCACTTCATTCCACATTAATCAAACAATTTCACTTTCGACCTTCTTCCCACGTCTGCATAATTCACCATTACACAGATTACACATGTTGGATGTGAAGAGAACTCTGGCCTTCTTCCTAGACAGGACAAGACTTATCCGCAAGACAGACTCTTTGTTTGTGTCTATAGGCGGTCGATGGCCTGGAGCCAGGTTGTCGGCCCAACAAATTTCCAAAGTTATCACCTCGTGTATTGCAGATGCATATTGTGCAGCCAATAAGGATCCACCACAAGGTTTCATGGCTCACTCCACGAGGGTGATGTTGAAAACGGCAGCTGCTTCAGACATATACCAATCCTGGACCAGTCCTGCAAAGCAGCGACCTGGGTGTCAGCAGACATCTTTGCATGCCACTATGCGTTAGACCTCGTGTGTTTGAGAATCACTGAGCCATGCGAAGAAGAAATAAGGGTTACTTGCAGTAACTTAGTTCTTTGAGATGGCTCTGTGCATTCTCGCAACCCACCCACCTTCCCCTTGTTAGAAAGTGGGTATACTTGTTGGGCTGGGCGGTGAAAGAACTGTCCAGCTAGGCTCCTCCCCCTGCCTTTATACTGGGGCCCTTTGTGAGAGGCATAGAGTTGGGAAGGGTAGGAGCAAGGGCTTCCACATCCTTCTGTTGGAAAGCCCTATGACTGCTGTAAGAGTCAAGCTGTTTCCGAAGCTTTGGACAGGGCTCACACATGATCCCCATATGTGAGAATGCACAGAACCATCTCGAAGAACTAGGTTGTGGTGAGTAACCATTATTTTCCAAGCCAGGTTAATTCATTTTAATAAGTAGGACCTTAATGTACAGTGGGTAGGACCTTTCAGATGAGTTTGCGGGAGCTTACTTGGCGATAGTATGAGTGAAGCCATGGAGATGACTCAGAGAAGCATGTGTATATTTAATATGTGACATAGTCATGTCTATAATGGAGCAAAACTCGGTTTTCTTGAATTGTCAAGTACTTTAGGCTTCAGTTTAAGTTTAAAGAGGAATGACTTTTTAATTCTCCCCACTTAGCACCTAAGAGCTCTAAGGAGTTCATAAAAAACAAATAAGAACAGAGATGTTACTTTAAAAAACGTATTTATATCACTTGTGATGAGAGAAAAAGAGGCTTTATATTTTAAAATTCCATTTCAGAGTAAGCAGCACAGGGGTTAGGAAGCTGTGTTGGGAAGAGAAGAGTGAATCTGGCCAGCTTTGCTTCCCTGTCTAAGCTGAGTGGAGTGCAACATATAAACTGCATTGATATGGAAAGTGTTTGATAACAAGATTCTTGTATGTTTTAGTTTATTAAATCACAGGGTCAATTCCTCAGTGGGTATAAATTGCTGTTGCTCCTTTGAAGTGAGCCATTTTTCAGCAGCTAGGTTTCCATCTTTACCCAGTGTGTGTTAGTTTTTCCTCACCTTAGTCTTACCGTTTTAACCAGAAACTCTTATTCAAAGCGACAGGTTTGTCTCCTGAGCCTTTGGGGAAGGATGGAATAAAATTTTTAGTAAATAAGGGAGTTTATTATTTTAGACGATGTTGGGCTTATTGATTAGGAATTGGGTACGCCCCACTCTATTACCGTTTGTGACTGCGTGCAGTAATAGACGCACCTGATTTGCATGCACGTCACTTCTCCCGAATTTCTACGGATCCGTTAGCACAGGTGTGAACGCGACCGTACTCCTCTGTGTGTCTCCTCATATGTGAAACACGGGACTTGCTAAGATGGACTCTGACTGCATGAGATTTTGCTGCTGTAGCTCTTTATGAACCATTCAGTTGCTAATGTTTGCTCTCTTTTTGCATGTTCTAGGCTTATGAAAAGCGTTTCCCCACGTGTCCAGAAATCCCTGTCTTCTTGGGCAGTTAGATCCTTCAGGAGTCCACGAGTGATGATGGAGCCATTCAGATCATTGAACGGAGCTGCAAACTAAATGTGGATGCTCCCCGGCTACTGAAGAAGGTAAGGGTTGAGATATTCAATGTATATCCTCTGTTGGGGTTTCTTTGTCTCAATGCGGGGGAGACTATAGCTCTACATCTTCTAATGAACAATGTGATGTTTTTGTTTTTTCCCCCCTTCTCAGATTGCTGGGGTAGAGTATGTCTTTTTCATTCAGAAAAACACTGTGAACTGGAAGGAGCGAACTCTCCTCATTGAAGCTCATAATGAGACCTTTGCCAATCGTGTCATTGTCCTTGAGATATGTAGCTACTCGGTAAGCATCCATCCTACCAAAGAGTCTTGCTTTTCCTATTTGAAAGTGCAATGGAAAGAGAAGTTCATTGGTCGCTGCAGAAGCCTTCAATCTTCTATTAACAATGAGAGGCCACCCTTCAGCTTGTACAACAGGACATAAATGTGACTTGGAAGCCCTGGCTTTTTAGGATTATTGTTGATGTATGCTTGGGAGGCCCTTCAAGGTGTGTTTGGACTGGTCAGCTCTTACAAAGTGTGAGGTAATCTCCATTATTAGGTGATGAAGTGAGATCAGAGGGATGATGGGTTCTAAATGAAATGCTCACTAACTTTCCTAGATCCTCTTCAGCTTTGATCTAGAGATAATGGGAATGTCTGCCCAGTGCTGAGGTTAGGCTAAGGCCTAATTCTTGCAGCTTTGGGGGAGTCTCTCGTATTTATCTTGTTGGGAAGGGATGGTGGTGGTGGGTTGCTGAAACAGCTCTATCAGCTGAATTCCAGTGCTGTTCCCAGATTAATGTGTTTCCTTGACTTCCCTGCCACATGCGCTCTCTTGGCCTATGACTTCCAAATAGCTCCTTTTGTATTGTTTAGTTACAGCCCCACTTATATGTATCTCTGGCCTGAGGAGGTATGCCCTAGGAGACTGTGGATGCTTTGCGAGGCTCTGCACTTGCTTCAGCAGAGGTGTGCGATTTCAGTGTTCGTGCTACTGGGATTTGATCACCATTATAAATAGCTTGGTCTATTTCTGGAAGCATTTGGATACCTCCTTGTGCTCCATAAACAAAAGCCTAGATTGTGTTACTCACCTGCCCTGTTGACACCCACAGGATAAGGCAACTTCCTGAAAGCAAAGAAGTTCTGAACTACTGTTGCATCCACTGATCCAGATGACTAAAAGCCCCAATCCCTTCAGATTTTCATTATACTCTCAGGGCTGTTCGCTCTGGGTGTGTTCATTTGAAAATATAAAAATGGCTCCTACGCTTCCATCATTGCTACCTTGGTGTGCTTTCAAGTGCTGACTGTGTTAGAGTGATGCCAGGCCAACCCAGCAATTATGTGTTTTCTTGGGTGGCTTGTGTGCATTCTCACTGTAGGATATGTGCCTGCACGGAGCCCACCACTTGGAACATTCCAGTAGTGAGCCTCTCAAGGGTGGCTTCCAGCCTCCTCTGGGCCCCTAAAGTGCTGGTGAGTGGCGAAAGTGCATGCGGAAAGCAGTAGGAGGGGGAAGAGTCTCCTCCCATCTCGGTCTCTTCCAAACATCTTGGCAAGCTGGATGAGACTTCCTTTGGGAAACTGACAGTTTTAACCTTTTTTCCCCCCAGCAGTATCATTAGTCTTAGTTTATTTGGTTCTAGTTTTCATTGTCACGTCTGGCACGGAGTGGAGAAGGTCATGGCACTTCCTGCCGAATGAAGCAGCTTCATGAAATGCCCCTAACATCCATGGAGCTATTCTACTTATTGAAACTCTGAATTTGAGTTTTCTAGCAGCCAGGGGTTAGTTGGATTAATAAGTTCAGGCAGGGTTAGGCCATACAGGAAGCTCCCCCCTGACTTGAAAATGAAGATAGGTTTCTTGGGAGTGCAACTTGCTCAGTCATTTCCTAGTGTGATGATATGTTGCTTTGGCATGATGAGGATGCTCTGACCATGGCCTCTTTGTGTGTCTGAGTCCAGGTTCATCCTGAGAATGAAGAGTGGACATGCTTCGAACAGTCTGCATCTCTTGACATCAAATCATTCTTTGGCTTTGAAAGCACTGTGGAGAAAATTGCAATGAAGCAGTACACTGCCAACATAAAGCGGGTGAGCAATAGATAGCCGTAGCTCCATGAAATGTAGAGCAAGTGTCCAGAGCACATTAGAAAAGGGGAGGTAAAACAGCATTGCTAAATAATGGGCTGCCCAGTTTGCTATGGGGGTGAGTAGCAAGGGCCCTTGGAGGCAGCATTTAATGGTTAGGGGAAGGCGGGTGCCAGTCAGCAGACTTGATTGCTTGGCATGCTTTTGTATCACCTTGTTTCTCTACACTTCAGTTTCCTCTTTGGTAAAATAGAGAAAATTAAAACCTTGAGGGAGCTCTGTCTTTATGATTCTTTAATTTCCGTCGCTTTCGGGTTTCTGAGGTTTAGGCCAGTATCTGGCATTCAAAGCAACCTGTATCTGTCTCTTATACACATCTAGATGTGTATAAGAGACAGCTGCATGCCCTCACCCTTTCTCTTTTCCTTTAAGCTTGGTCTTTCAGAACTTAAAGGTAGGGAGTGGATTCATGAACCAGATCAAGGAACTCCTAAGGGGACAAATATAAACAG
>QEPC01005111.1:1136306-1148423 GCA_003113815.1 Sphenodon punctatus
CTTTAGCAAGTCTCCTTTCAAATTCTTTCTTGACCTGCCTTATTAGCACCTTACAGTTACGTTGCCAGTGTTTATGCTCCTTTGTATTTTCTTCATTGGGGCTAGCTTTCTATTTCTTAAAGGATGCCTTTTTGGCTCTAATAGCCTCCTTTGCGTCTCCATTTTAGCCATAGTGGTAGACGTTGAGTCCTCCTGCTACCTTTTTCAACTTGTGGAATGCATGTAAACTGGGCTTCGGAGATGGTGTTTTCAACAACCTCCATGCCTCTTGCAAACATGTAGTCCTTTCAACTGTGCGTTTTAGTTTCTTTCTAACTAGCTTCCTCATTTTGGCATAGTCTCCCTTTTTAAAGTTAAAAGCCAGTGCTGTACTTTGAATTAACTTTCTCCCTCCAGCAACTACGTCAAATTTGATGATGATATGATCACTATTGCCTAGTGGCTCGACCACAGTTACTCCTTGCACTAGTTCCTGTGTGCCACGTAGGACTAGATCTAAAGTAGCTCCTTCCATCGTTGGTTCCGGAACCAATTGCTCTAAAAAGCAGTCATTTATGGCATCCAGAAATTTTGCCTCCACATCCCGCCCCGAGGAGGCATTCACCTAGTCAATATTGGGGTAGTTGAAGTCACCCATAATTATTACATTCCCAGTTTTAGTAGCCTGTTTAATCTCTATTAGCATTACATAATCAGTCTCTCTATTCTGGTCAGAGGGGCGATAGTATAGCCCCACTGCTATAGTCTTCTGCTTGATACCTGGAATTTCAATCCATAGGGATTAGAGGGAACAGTTTGCATCCTGTAAAATTTTTATTCTACTTGCCTCAATGCTGTCCTTAACATACAGAGCCACCCCACCACCAACATGATCTCCTCTGTCCTTTCGATATATCTTGTACCCTGGTATTAGTGTCCCATTGGTTATCCTCACCAGGTCTCTGTGATGCCTACAATGTCTAGATCTTCATTTAGCGCTATAAACTCTAATTCTCCTCTCTTACTTTTTAGACTTCTAGCATTAGCATATAGACACTTAAATATATTCTTTTTATTCTTCTTCTTAATGGGCACATTATAGGTAACTGAAACAGGCACTCTGGAATCATTGTGTCTGTTCTCCCCCGCGTTCCATCTGAAATCCCTTGCCATTTATCTTATCCTCAGTCTTAAGATACTCTACTTCCTCTAAAGTAACATCCTTTGGAGATGCCACAGTCCGAACCGTGCACTCCGCAGTGCCTGTCGGCTTTCCCCCAGGTTCTAGTTTAAAGACTGCTCTATCCCATTTTTAATTTTTAGCGCCAGCAGCTGGGTTCCATTCTGGTTAAGGTGGAGTCCATCCCGTTTGTATAGGCTCTCCTTTCCACAGAAGGCTCCCCAGTTCCTAATAAACCTAAAGCCTTCCTCCTTGCACCAATGTCTCATCCATGCATTGAGACTCTGGAGCTCAGCCTGCCTCTGGGGTCCTGTGCGTGGAATGGGGAGCAGTTCTGAGAATGCTACCCTGGAGGTTCTGAACTTCAGTCTACTTCCTAGCAGCCTAAATTTGGTTTCCAGAACCTCCCTCTTACATCTACCTATGTCATTGGTTCCCACATGGACCACGACAACAGGCTCCTCCCCAGCACTCCCTAGGATTCTGTCTATGTGTTGCGTGAGGTTCGCAACCTTCACACCAGGCAGGCAAGTTACCATGCGATCCTCATGGCCACCAGCAACCCAGCTGTCTACATTCCTAATAATCAAATCCCCAACTACCACAGCTGTCCTATTCCTACCCTTCTGGGCACACACCTCGAGAAATATCCTCAGTGCGAGAGGATAACGCATCACCCGGAACGCAGGTCCCAGCTACAGGATCACTTCCCACCATTCCAGTCTGATGCTCTCCTTCCTCGAGACCTTGCCTCTCCAAAGCAGCACAGGGGCTGCCAGAGTGGAGGTGGGACCGTTCTACTATGTCACTGAAGGACTTCTCAATAAACCTCTCTATCTGCCTCAGCTCCTCCAGCTTTGCCCCTCTAGCCTCCAGAGAATGTACACATTCTCTGAGAGAATGTACACATTCCCAGCAAGAACCCTCCCCCTTTATCCATAGGAAGGACAAGCTCTGGATGACTGCTAGCTTTATTTCACAAAGGCCTGAGTTTCTACATTGTATTGCTAATGAAATGATGAATGCCTTGGGGGTGTGAAAACTTTATTTTTGGCTTCATGGCCTTTCCTCTTGCTTTGGAGTTATGGAGAGCAGTGCAGCAGGAGGCCAGAATATGCAGGGATGAGCCCATATGGTTTCCAGAGTGCAAACCCTCTAGTATCAGCTCTGTTGTGTCATTGTGGGGAATCTGAGATGTAAAGCAAGCTGTTGCCATCAACTTACGTTTGTCCCCTCCAAGACCTCTCTAACTCCCAAAATCCTCAGCAAAAATGGTATCTAAATCAAGACACACTTTCCCCTTTTATAAAAAACCTATATCCTGCTTGTAGCACATTTCCTTTCCAAAAGAAGGACAAAATTCATGTCTCTTCCACTTGCCTGTGCATGATGACACACGGATATGCCTCTGTCTCCTGGATTCAAGGGAATATGATCACTCCTTTGATCCCTCTCAGACCATTAGAAGTCCCTTCCCACATGATCCTTCTTTTTCTAATTCAAAATTTCAATTTCAGGGCAAAGAAGTGATTGAACATTATCTGAAGGAGCTGATCTCTCAGGGTATCTCGTTTATTCCCCGGTGGACACCTCCAGCAGTAGGTAGAAAGGAGGACAGGAAGACCCTTGCAGTCAGACATGACCCTGGCACTGTGCTAGCAGAGTCCTGTGGACATGGGGTTACCAAAGAGCAAAATGGTAACCTGTGTCCTGCCACAGACGCAACTACCCCTGATGGTATGCATTTTTCAGGCAATCTGCATGTTGTTGGTCTCCCATCACGATATTTCTGCGGGTAAATCTTTGCTCTATTTCTTAACTTGTCGTGCATCATACCTAAAACATGATGTTACTGCATCATACCTAAAGCATATGTCCTTTCATCATACTTTCCTTGGGTTTCTGTCTCTTCTGTTACAAACAAACATCTTCAGGAGCTCATAGACCAAGTTGCTTTGCTTGTTCTTTTTAGAGCAAGGGACTGGGATTCAGGAATCCTGGGTACTGGTTTGTTTGGCTGTTAGCATGCCCTTTGTCCCTTGTTCTGTAGCTTTTCTGTACCATGGTTTTGCCATTCTGCAACATGAGTGCAGTTGAATATTTAGCAGATAAGAGAGCTGAAAGTAATAATTAATGCCAGATGAATTATGCCGTAGATATGGACTCAGTAGAGAGGGAGGATATTTTATTTTATTTAGCATCAGTGATCTGCCCAGTGCTGCCCAGTCATGATTAGGCACTGGTCCCAGTCCTGAGGGGATTACAATTTAAGATGGACAAGGGGAGAGGCACATAGGGGGAGAGAGGGATACATTCATGAAGCTGAGAAGTTGCAGGTACACAGAGAAGGGGAAATCTTGAAGGACAATATGGTATAAGGAGAAGCATAAATAAGCAATGTTAGCTTTTTGTTCTGTTCTTTAGCTCCCACTCTTGAATAGATACTCAGGGCTGCCTTGATTCCATATCCTTTGAGTGTCTGATTGGCAGCCTTGATTAAAGCTACTGTTGTGATGCATGTAGGAGCCTAATTTCTACTGTGGAACTGACAGGGCAGCTGTATGTCCTCTAGGCATTTTGTCTCCATGCTGACATACTGTAGGCTATTGTATCCAGGAACAGAAATTTCTTATTGCTGCCTCATGTGGAGCTGACCCAGAAAGGTCTCTCCCTCCCTCCACCACTTTCCTTTCTCCTCTGTCCTTACATGCCTCCAGCACAGCTGCTGCTTTCTGACAGTAACCTCTTGGTACAGTGTTCCCCTTTAGTAAAATCTAGATGCACATGCCTCCAGCTGCACATCTGCCTCTCCACTCAAAATGTTGGCAGATGTGTTCCCCTTCCCTTTGTCTCTAGCTCTGGTGGGACTCCGGGCTGTGCTATGGAGAGAGCACTCTGAGGTCTCCCTCTCCTCTTCATCCAGTCCCCCTGGTGACCATCTATGAAATAGCATTTTGGTATCTCCCCTTGCTGTATCTATACCAGCTGTGGGGAATATTGGTCCTGCTAAATACAAGCATGACTGTTCCACTCTGATTATGTAGATATCATGAATTACTGTTTCAGTATTTACCCTTCAGTCAAAATGTCTTCAATCACAGCTCTAGGCATAACCTTAGAAAACCAAGCTCAAAGTTGTTGCTTGTTTTGGGAAATTCTGTCAGAACTGTGAATAAGTCAGTGCAGGAGTGGAAACTTTTTCCCTCTTGCAGGCCACTTTGAAAATTAGTATGCGTTTCATGCACCTGGACAGGGATGTTTAAAGGTTGTGTTCAAGATGGAAGGAAGGAAGGAGGAGGACTCTGGAACATGGAACTATGCCATAGATCCATCCCCATATCCTTAACTGCATGCCCTCACCCTTTCTCTTTTCCTTTAAGCTTGGTCTTTCAGAACTTAAAGGTAGGGAGTGGATTCATGAACCAGATCAAGGAACTCCTAAGGGGACAAATATAAACAGTCATGGTTCAGATTTGGCCCACAGGCTAGAAGTCTCCTGCCACTAATTTAGTGTATGGAAAGAACGACACTTTCCCACGCCCTCTCTCCTGGTCTCCAAGTTACCATTTTCTTTTCTCTTTAGCTGACAAGCTGGATGCCGACTACATAGAGAGGTACCTAGGGCAGCTGACTCCCATGCAGGAAAGCTGCCTGATCCGACTCCGTCAGTGGCTGCAAGAAACACACAAAGGCAAGGTGGGTGACTAGAAAAAGAGCTCTTTGTCTTGAGAAAGCAGCCTTTGCAGGCCTTCAGTAGCAATATTGTTGAGCAGCTCAATTGTATAACTAGTACCACCCGCTAACTTCTATGTCCTGATTCCAGTTCTGCTACAGATTACCTTTGTGGACATATGCAAAATACTTACCCTCTTTGGGCCTCCATTTTCCTTTCTATACAATCGGGGTGGGCAGGTGGGCAATAGTTAACTCCCCACGTGCTCATGTTTAATTGTAAAGATTTCTACATAAACATAATTATTAGATGGAATGTAAGTGGTTGCATTTTGGAGAGTGTGTGTCATGAAAGCTGATGCTTTAACTGCTTGTAGTGCCATCTTGTGGATTCTGTGCCTGTGCTATTGGGCTGCATTTAAGGGATAGCTGTTTGATGCCATTTGGTCCCATGGTCTCCAAGTATAGTAAAGCATGCCCGTTGAACAGCTAGTTTTTCCTGGACAGCAGTCCTGATCCTGGGTGTTCCCTCTGAACTTCAGCGAGAGGCAGACCGACCTAAAATTCAGACAGGCTTGGTCAGGGAATGCTCTCCCCACTGCCTACCCTCTCGAATCTCGAGCTGTTGCTCTGCCTCCAAGCTGTGAGGAGCAGACCTAATCGTCTCTCCCTTCAGAGGAGCCTTTGTTAGGACCTCTTAGAGGTTGGTGGCCCAGTTCAATTGTACCATCATTCCCCTCCTCTTGTTAGGCCTGTTAGAGCAGGGATAGGGAGCTGAAGAGGTTAAAAAAACAGTCATAACCTATTCCGTGTTCCTCAGGGTAGCACCTCTAGGTGGTAAGGGATTTTTCCCTTCCCTCACCACAACAACAGCAGGAGCTCTGCAGCCATGAGGAATAAGCCATCCCCCAATGGAATCCCAAACAGCTGGACTCGCAGGTTGTGATGCATGGGTTTCATCATGGAACCTAAATGTGTTCCTTGGTGTCCTTATGAAGCTCCACTTTGAGCCCCTATTCCTAATTTTTCTTTATTTTGTAACCATTAGGGTGACCTTTTTAGCAACCATCACCTCCAGAATATGGATGTCGGAGTTAGGGGGGGGAACCTAAATTTTTGCATATTTCATAGGGGTATGGTGGTGCTTTACCTGGAGCTTTCCTTTATCCCTAAGGCAAATTCACTATTCCACAGAGTTCAGCAAATCATTTCCCCCTCTTTTTTTCTCGATCCCAAGCACCCCAGGGAAAACATGTGGCACAAACTGGATGCGTGCAGGGCATGGAACATGTACATGCCCTGTATTCAGGGTCCTGACAAGTCCTCAGCCCTTTTTCTCTTATTTCAAGCTTCATAAGAGGACCTCCAGGATTTTAATTTGCCATTGGATTAGTTCGCCCATTGCTGAAGCATATAAGGCAGCCTGAATGGCTCTTCTGGGGTCTGCCCATACTCTGAGCGGTGGCTACTTCTGGGCCTCTCGGAGCATCATACAAGCAGATATGCAGGGTGGTCACTTGGTCCTCCCTGCACACAGTTGCGGCATTCTAACATACTTGCCCTGTCCTCAGCTGCTGTGGGCTTTTGTAGGAGGATCCTATTTTGGGATGATGCCTGGCTGTGAACATTAGATTTCCAGTAGAAATTCACAGATTCTTCCATCCCACTCTGACGGAAATCCTATTTCCATGGAACATCCCAACTCCAGGGCCTGCTGTCCAGAGAGATGCTGGGGAAAAGGAAAACTGGACTTCTTATCTGGGAATTTTCCTTCTAGGAATCCTACCCTAGACTGCAATCTGGCCATCCCTGGAGAAGGGTTTAACCAGCTGAGGGTGGGAGAATATTGTTACAGCCCCAAGGGACATTGCTGTGGAACTTTGTTAGTTATAGTTATTCTCTGAGGCTTGGCTCTGGGGGTTCTACTGTAGTTATGAGGTGCTTTACAGTCAGAGGTTCAGTTAGAGCAGGGATAAGGACTCTTCACCTACTAGGGGGCAGATTCCCCTGTCCTGCAGGACTCTACTTGGCAGAATGTCCTCTATGGTGTGTGACTGCTTACATAACTGGAGTGGCCACCAATCCAGAAGCATTCTGTGGCCAGCTGATGGGCCACACTTATCAGGGCAGGGGAAGCCTCTGGGGGTTGGGGTGCCAGCAATGGACTGCAGGCCAGAGGTTCCCCATGCCTGAGGTACAGTATATAGCTTTGGAAGAGTTTGTATTGAAGATCCGGGAAGGGTATCCTCTATCCAGGCCTCTCTGGATTTCAGGTTGGTTTGCTTCCTGCTGGATGGAGAAGAGGGAACAACAAGACTTCTGTCCAAGGAGTTTTCTAGAAGGAAAATTCATAGGCAAGGAATCCAGTTTTCCTCTTAGATTGATACAAAACTAGCTTGCATAGCGGTTTGAATGGGCTGCCTTTAGCAGATGTTCTTGTTGGGTTCCCTTCAGAGTCAATATGCAACAGGGTTGGGAACCACCAATGTCCAAAAATCATGACTGACATTTTAAAATCGTTAGGGTTTGAAGTGATCACTTTTGCAGACTCTTTCATTCTCACTTCTTGAGCCTTGAGCCCAAACTGCAGTCTCACTTTCAAGCATTTCTCTGCAACCAGGTGGCTAGAAACCTTTTTTTCTTTTTCCTTTTCTTTCTTTCTTTTTTAAAAAATTAAGCTGAGATTATATAGCAGTTCTTGTGATCTTGAACAGGCCACCCCACCCTCAAATCATGAGACTTACAATTCAGTCATGAGAGCTGGCAGCCCTGTTGTCTATGGGAGCAGGCTGAGCGAGCCTGCCAGTCATGTTTCATAGATAATCCCAAAGCTCTCAGCAAATCCCACTTGCAGTGGAAGCAAGGGAATACTGTGCCTGTCAGATAAGGTGGAATTTATAAGAAGGTTTCATGGGGACCAATTTTAATTTGGAGTAGGATCTGGTGCAGAGGAGGCTGAAGAATTCATATTATGTTGAAATCTCTCTCTGTTGAAATTGTATGTGTCAAGCATGACATGACCTAGTTCAGGACCATGTTGCAACCAATGGGACTTTGGCTTGTCGTCAGAGAAATTGTACTGTGAATTCAAATCTGATAGCAAGCATCTAAAATAAGGGAACTCGTAGGGCTGCACAGCGGGGCAAAAATAGTGGTTTGTGAGTAGATCTGGAGTTGGCCATGACAGCTGTGTATGGAAATGTTTGACCTTTAATGCAGTAATTGAGATCCTTGGCCAGATGATATGCCTGTTCAAACCCTGACTTGAGCTGAATTGCACCAGGGATGCATTTTTTCCCCTTGTTGTTGGTTGTTATGCTAGTGAGTTGGAAAGGCTTTCAGTCTTGGTGAGGGCTTTTGTGCCTTGGTTTTTTTCCACCTCTCCCCATTAAGACAGTAGCCTACAGTTGAGACTGGAAGAGCTCATCCAGGGCAGTGATGCAGCTCTCCAATGTCAAACCATGCAGAGGGCCTGGTTCGAGTGTATATAACTTTATTCTGCCCCATGTGAAGAAATTGTACCTTGTTGCTTGAAACCAGCAGTGCCAGATTTTTGTCACAGGAAGGGAAACGTATTGCCTATCACAGCCAGGGTCCTGGCCCAGCACTGCAGAATGTAAACACACGCAGAACGGGAGGAGTAAGTTGAGGTCTTCATTCTTCTATTTTGGGTTGCTAGTTACTATAGTTTAGAGAGCATGCTGTAGAATGGGTGTGTTCCCTTCCTAGGGATTAGCAGAATCCGTATTCAGCATGAGCCTGAGGTTGCTTTCATATGAGATGCGAACTCTACAAAAATTACCCTCCCCCATATTTATTTTTTTAATCGTGTGAAGAGTTTAGGCTCCAGAATGCAGCAAGTGAGTGCACATTTAATCAAAAATATTTAACTCTGAAACCAAGCTTTAACACTTGTGCATTTTTTGTAATGTATGTAGGGATAAATTTTGCTATGAGTCTTCCTGCATCACAGTCATGTATTTTTTGCTGTGTTTTTGCCTTTTTTGACCTTTTTGCTTTTTGTCTTTCCATTTGTTCTGTGTGCCCTGAGGTAATGTAAGGCTTTTCAAAGTTCAAGATCTCTAGCAGTGACCATGGCAATATGGGAGGTAACTTTTAAAGTGGGAGAGGGAAACGTGGGTACATTTAAAAGTGTGTTTTACAATCACATGCAAGAAATGAAGAAGTAGAAGAAATGAAGAGGCTTATGTGAAGTAGAAGAAATTAAGAGGCTTATGTGAATGCAGCCTAAGTTACTAAATTCAGGCCCAGTTTAGCAGCTTAGGAACAAGACTGAGTTTTGAGAAGAGCTCCTGAAGTAGGGTGGCCAGATATGCAAATTTTAGAGGCTCCAATGCAGACCTGCAACCTGTATTTCTCATAAGTGTCCTCTAAAATTTGCATATCTGGCCACCCTATCCCAAAGCAAGTTTTCCAGCATCAACACTGTGTGCAATGATGTGGGTTATGGGTGTGGTTGGTTTTTTTAAAAAGCCAGGCCTTCATGTAGGTACACAGATCGGATTCAAGCCTACCCTTCCTCTCCTTCTTTCACATTTCCTCAGAACCTGGGGATTAGTCATGAGGAGGAGAGAGAGTTATGCAGGAGGAGAAGAAGAGCCACTGTGGCTTACAAGCTAGGGAAAGTGCTTGTCCAAAAGTAGTAAGGGGGGTGGGGGGGGGAGGAGTCAGCAGAAAGCTGTGCAAGATATCTAACAGGTCAAATCAATTTGAACTATGAAACTTCCTTTGGTGTTGTCAGGACCCAAGGTTTGAGCTGAAAAGCACAATGATGTAAATGCTGTCTCTCTTTTCTCCCCCACCCCCTTGTAGTCAGAGACTGGGGAATGGAAGCCAGAAAAGGTAATGTGTGTGGTGTATGTGAAAGAATTGCCCTGTGGGTGAGCTAAGCTCTGTGTTTGTGTGCATGTGTGCTGCTCTTGGCAGTTTCTTGGTGTGTTGAGCTGCACTGCAATGACAGGTTGAAATTGACTCTGGTGGTAGGTTTGGTCTTTGGGGTCAAAGCATTCTCTGATAAACTATCTAATCTGCAGGAGATGCTTGGCCGCAGCTGGAATGGTGCTGATGATTTGACCATCATCCTAAACCCCATTTATTGCTTCTTTCTGGAGTTCTCTGGAAGCCCAAGTAGCATGTCAGCTGTTGGAGAGTCAGGAGTTTGTCGTATATCAAACTCAGTTTGGAGAGGCTGATCTCTTGCTGTGACATTCTGGCTTTTAGTTTGTGGGTAAACATGTCCTTGTTGATACTCAAAGGATCATTGCAGGTCTCAGATTTTGCTGCTGCAGATATTTATTTAAATAAATCACCAGATTATAGGCTATTTCACAGCTTTCTCCCTATCCTTCCAAATGGCAGCCAGTACCCTGTTCATTGAAGTTTACCATCACCTGAAGGCCACTGATCTTGCATGGAGAGAGGACTAGCGGCTTGAACTATAGATGATGACAACTGCAGACTGCTTTTCAAAACTCCAAGGAAATTGATTTGCACACACCACATAGCAGTCTCTATTGTTACACCAGTAATCAGAATTACTGGATTTAAAAAAAAAAAAAAATGCTTTCCTGCCTATTGAAATAACTACATTTGGAAATCTCACCTGTACCTCCAAATGTAGTCCATGCTATTAGAACTCCATTTATCTAACCTAGCCTTTGAGCATAACACTATTTCTAGCAACCTAATCTGTTTATGCTCATTCCTGTGTTTCACTGTACCTAGGAGCTGTAACTCTGCTTTAGGTGTAGACTTTCTGGGTGCTAGCAAACTTTCCTCCTTTCTTTTGAAGCTACAGTGAGTTGCAAGCGATTTATTTTAAATCCACAACTATCCACCACTTGTACCTATCTGCAGACCTTGGTGTAAACTTGGGATTCTATAGTACTTCATAATGGTAAAGCGTTATGGAAGGAGCACACTGTTCTCAATTTCTCCTCATGGAGACTCCAAGGAGTCACCAGCAGATTGGTTTTGATATGTCTAGGCAGGTTTCTAAACTTTCTATGTAGTCCTGTGAAGAAGGGCTTCATCTGAGTACTGCAGCTGTAAGTTCAGATTCTGTTGGCTTTCATCGTACTGGGATGCAGACAGGCTCTCGCCCACACTTTTCTATAAATAAAACCTAGCTTTGACTTGAAAACCCAGCTCCATCCCTTCCCTGTATCTGGCCTGTAAAAATGTGCTATAGGTATCCTAGTGTCCTATCTGAGATTGGAGCTGGTAGACCTGTAGTGCCACTTAGCATACATAAATACTAAACCAACAAAACATATACCAGTTCTAGCTTGTGCCTGTTTCAACAGGGGCACAAAAATGTATGGGGAGGCTAGCCAGTAGCTGAAAGTGTGTGTGCACGTGAATGCTGGCACTTCATACTAGTTTAAAAATAGAAGTGCTGGTATAGGAGTTAAGTAAAGACCAAGCTTTAGGACTCATTGGTCTTGGGTATTTTGAAGGAATACAGGATAGGGGCTTGGTGGACAACTTTGTAGAGGCTGTTTCATTTTATAAGTAGTGGCGGGGGGAGGGGGGATACTAAGGTATGCATGGGAGACACACAAAAATAGCTGAAGGGTTGCAGAAGTGGCAAACGATAAAGATAAAAGAGGGGATATGCTGGGAGCAGTTTGATTATCTTTAACAACATTGCTGAAAAAGCTGCTGATGGAAGGAATCCGAGAAAAGGTGATGGAAGTCTGTGGAGGCCAGCAGGGGCAGCTGGTGGGTTTTGATGTTGGAAGGGCACTGGGGCAGTAAGGCCGGACCGGCGGGCCTGGGGCAGAGCCAGGGGGACGGTAGGCCAGTGGCGTGGCATAACCCAGCAGCAAGGAGTTCCCAGGGTTAACATCGGATGGAAGAAAACACAGTCTACAATGCACATCAGGCTAAAAATAAATAATTTATAAACCCAAAACACAGGGACCTATCCTTGTAAAGCACCCCAGTTACAGCCTGAGTCCAATTTTACCATGCACATCCCATTTCCGGCATTTTGAACACAACTGAAATTGCATGACTTGCAGTGACATCTCTCTCAGGATTTCCAAACCTCCATTTTACCACACACAGTCCCCCCTGAACTAACCCACTAGCCCCCACTCCCCTCCCAGAGAAGCCAGGAGCCCTGGCTCCCAGCACCCCCCATTCTCCCCCACTCCCCTCCCAGAGAAGCCAGGAGCCCTGGCTCCCAGCCCCCTGGGCCCCTGCTCTAACCCACTAGCCCCCACTCCCCTCCCAGTGAACCCAGGAGTCCTGGCTCCCAG